>OY992888.1:1537271-1702271 GCA_963921405.1 Cepaea hortensis | reverse complement strand
GAGTGAATGGGAGATGTGTGGGTGGGTGGTTGATGTGTCTCATAACATAGTAATATGCATTGTTTATGTTTACAAAATTCATGTGACAATGTTTTTTTCCTATGCACTGTTGATGAAAGAAAGATGAGTGATTGGAAGGGCCGAATGAAAGGCGGGCCTGCGTGCCCAATTTGTTACCCTTTGAAAATAAATTCTGTTCGTTCGTTCGTTCGTTCGTTCGTTCGTTCGTTCGTTCTCTCTCTCTCTCTCTCTCTCTCTCTCTCTCTCTCTCTCTCTCTCTCTCTCTCTCTCTCTCTCTCTCTCTATTTCACGCCCATATATCCCCATCCATACATACAGCAATGAACACACGTATGCACGCCTTCCCATACACAGACAATCGACACATACACATAAACTGTAGCGCATTATTAGAACGGCTGCAGTAGGTTATTACAATAACAGTATGCGACAGCTGACATGTTCCCGGCTGTAGTACGTTATTACAACTGCTGTAGTGAGTTATTATTATGGCCGTTCATTTGAAACCCGTTCCAATTGCTTTATTACAAAAGCATGAAAGAAACATTAAATGGTGTCGTAGTATTAAACAAAGCATTCATTTTGAATTAATTATGCTCCATGGGTTTTTCAGAAGAAGTCGACGTAGGCATTCAGGCAAGCATCCCATTACTTAGGCAGGCTGCGAATGCAGTCGGCGAGTGTAGTCCGCGAAAAAAGATTATATTTGCTCATTTAACCAAGTGTTTACCGCGTTCATTACGTCTTGCCTCTTTTTGGTGGTCGGTCAACACACCTTCCGATATTGCAGTTTCTTACGAACGACCTTTTAAATTGTCCCAATTGACACATTAAATTTTTCGCTAGCGAATGTATGCTTCGACAATGGTTCATCTTTACTGCTGCATCAATTTTGGCGATAGTTTTTTCTGTTGCAACAATATGCGCTTGACCCGGCCGTAGAAGATCGGTCGTGAACTGATGTCCTTTCCGAAACATTCGTACCCAATCTGTCACAGTTGTCTTTGACACACATTTGTTACCGTGCGCTGCCTGCATTCTTCGATGAATGTCCACTGGTCGACATTCTTCAAAAGAACGAAACTGAATCATTGAGTTTCATTAGACGGATTTTGGATCAACCCAGCCATTTTCTCAACTGTCAGAAACAGAATATATGCATTATGGGACGATAAGCATGAGCTCTTTTATTCATTGGTCAGTACCTTTCACATGAGTATGACATGATCATGTTCACCGTACGTAATTATGAGCCATGCTGCAAGAATGGATTTCAAATGAACACCCCTTATTCAATAAAAGTATCAGACAGATTACTAGTTTTTGGCCGTAGTGTGTTTAGAAAACGGCTGTAGTGGGTGATTACAATGGCTGTAGTGGATTATTAAAGCGGCTGTAGAGAGTTATTACAATAATAGTAGAAGACAGATTACATGTTTCCGGCTGCAGTATGTTATTACAGTAACAGTAGAAGACAGATTACATGTTTCCGGCTGTAGTGGGTTATTACAATTACAGTAGCAGACGGATTACATCTGATAAAATGATGGGATAAGTGCATCAATGTTGGTGGAAATTATGTTGAGAAATAAAGGGACAATGTATGTATAAACATAAACTAGTTTCAAGTTGTTATAATATTTAGTTATTCTTCTACAGCCATTTGTGACTTACTTATTAACTTACCGTCGTAAGTGCAAGACATACCAACATTGACTTGAGGATGATGTGATGTTGATGTTGGTGTTGATGATGATGATGATGTTGGTGATAATGGTGATGGTTATAGTGATGTTGGTTATGATGACATTTATTGATGATGATGTTGAATATGATGATGTTGGTGATGGGGATATTTGTGATGATGGTGATGATTATATTAGTAATGATGGTTATGATGATGTTAGTGATGATGATGTTGATGATGATGATGTTGGTTATGATGGTGATGATGATGTTGGTGATGATGATACTGGTGATGGCGATGATGTTGCTGATGAAACAGATCATGATGATGATGGTAATGATTTTGCTGGAGATGATGATAATGACAGCCACGATGACGATTCTGACTATAAACAATGCTCTTGAACTATAAACATCTTTTTATCTGTCTGTAGGGAATTCCATAGCTCTGAGAGTCAAGTCTGGTGAGAGAGTCTATGTGAAAGTTCACTATCCATCCAGCGTCCACGGAAGCGGTCTGAATAGATACACTACCTTCACTGGCTACCTGGTTGCAACAACAGGTATGTACATCTTGCTGGACATAACAACAGGTGTGTGAATATTGCTGGACATAACAACATG
Organism: Cepaea hortensis; assembly: GCA_963921405.1. NCBI lineage: Eukaryota > Metazoa > Mollusca > Gastropoda > Stylommatophora > Helicidae > Cepaea > Cepaea hortensis. The sequence continues at coordinate 1,699,940 of OY992888.1, read as the reverse complement.
TGTGTGAATATTGTTGGACATAACAACATGTGTGTGAATATTGTTGGACATAACAACATGTGTGTGAATATTGTTGGACATAACAACATGTGTGTGAATATTGCTGGACATAACAACATGTGTGTGAATATTGTTGGACATAACAACATGTGTGTGAATATTGTTGGACATAACAACATGTGTGTGAATATTGTTGGACATAACAACATGTGCGTGAATATTGTTGGACATAACAACATGTGTGTGAATATTGTTGGACATAACAACATGTGTGTGAATATTGTTGGACATAACAACATGTGCGTGAATATTGTTGGACATAACAACATGTGTGTGAATATTGTTGGACATAACAACATGTGCGTGAATATTGTTGGACATAACAACATATGTGTACATTTTACTGGACAGAACACATTGTGTGTAAATGTTGCATGACAAAACAACGTGTGTGTGAATGTTGCCGGACAAAGCAACATGTGATTCCGTTCGTGTCTCGCCAGTTCACACACGGAAACAAACAAAGACTCCAATCGTTAGCCGCTTTCCGTGTCTTAGGGGGCCACTAGGGATACGGGGCGTGAGATGAGGCACCTCATCTCGTAGACAACATTAGCCCCACAATATGTCAGCGGGGGCTGGACATCAGGGCTGTGGAGATTGTACCAGGGATTGGTGGAATTTAGGTCTGTGCCCATTGTACCATTGATTGGTGAACATTAGGTCCGTGACCATTGTACCAAGGATTGGTAGACATTAGGTCTGTGCTCATTGTACCAGTGATTTGTGCACATTAGTTATGTGACCATTATACCAGGGATTGGTGGACATTAGATCTGTGTCCATTATACCAGTGATTCGTGCACATTAGTAATGTGACCATTATACCAGGGATTGGTGGACATTAGATCTGTGTCCATTGTACCAGTGACTGGTGGAAGTTAGGTCTGTACCCATTGTCACAGGGATTTATGGACATTGCTGTTATGGTTATAGTACACATGTTTTCTGAGCGACAGAAGTATGCATATTGTACAACGGTTTTCTGGACAATCAATTGTGCATTGTATATGAGGATGTATTGAACATTCAGGATGTACTCACAGTACCTTGCATTGCTGAACACCAAGATTGTGTCTCTTTCATTAATGTTTGCTGGACATAAAGATTGTGTCTATCGTACTAGGGCTGTCGCCACAATAAGAGTGTGTCTGTTGTACCATGGCTGTCCCCACAATAAGAGTGTGTCTATTGTACCACGATTGTCTCCACTATGAGATTGTGTATATTGTACCATGGCTGTCCCCACAATAAGATTGTGTCTATTGTACCATGGCTGTCCCCACAATAAGAGTGTGTCTATTGTACCATGATTGTCCCCACAATAAGAGTGTGTCTATTGTACCATGATTGTCTCCACAATAAGATTGTGTCTATTGTACCATGATTGTCTCCACTATAAGAATGTGTCTACTGTACCAGGATTGTCTCCAAAGTAGGATTGTGTCTATTGTACCATGACTATCTCCACAATAAGATTGTGTCTATTGTACAAGGATTGTCTCCACTGTAAGATTGTGTCTAATGTACCAGGATTGTTCCACGGTAAGATTGTGTCTATTGTACCATGCCTATCTCCACAATAAGATTGTGTCTATTGTACCATAACTGTCTCCACAATAATATTGTGTCTATTATAGCGGGACTTTTTCAACACTAAATTGTGACTATTGCACCAGTTTAAGCTTGACAAATTGAATGTGACTATTGTACCATTGCACCAGGACTATATCTATTGTACCAGAGTGTGCTTGACACCAGGACAGTATCTATTGTACCAGGGTGTGCTTGACACCGGGACTATATCAATTGTACCAGAGTGTGCATGGCACCAGGACTATATCTATTGTACCAGAGTGTGCTTGGCACCAGGACAATATCTATTGTAATAGAGTGTGCTTGATACCAGGACTATATCTGATGTACCAGAGTATGTTTGATACCAGGACAATATCGATTGTACCAGAGTGTGCTTGACACCAGGACTATATCTATTGTACCAGAGAGTACTTGGCGCTAGGGCAGCATCTATTGTACCGTAGTTTGCTTGGCACCAGGGTCATTTCTATAGGACCGTAGTTTGCTTGGCACCAGGGTCATTTCTATTGTACCGTAGTTTGCTTGGCATCAGGGTCATTTCTATAGGACCGTAGTTTGCTTGGCACCAGGGTCATTTCTATAGGACCGTAGTTTGCTTGGCACCAGGGTCATTTCTATTGTACCGTAGTTTGCTTGGCATCAGGGTCATTTCTATTGTACCGTAGTTTGCTTGGCACCAGGGTCATTTCTATTGTACCGTAGTTTGCTTGGCATCAGGGTCATTTCTATTGTACCGTAGTTTGCTTGGCACCAGGGTCATTTCTATTGTACCGTAGTTTGCTTGGCATCAGGGTCATTTCTATAGGACCGTAGTTTGCTTGGCACCAGGGTCATTTCTATTGTACCGTAGTTTGCTTGGCACCAGGGTCATTTCTATTGTACCGTAGTTTGCTTGGCACCAGGGTCATTTCTATTGTACCGTAGTTTGCTTGGCACCAGGGTCATTTCTATAGTACCGTAGTTTGCTTGGCACCAGGGTCATTTCTATTGTACCGTAGTTTGCTTGGCATCAGGGTCATTTCTATTGTACCGTAGTTTGCTTGGCACCAGGGTCATTTCTATTGTACCGTTGTTTGCTTGGCACCAGGGTCATTTCTATTGCACTAAGCTTTTCTGTCACCAGCGCTGTATCTAATGTATCCTTCTGTGCTTATCTCCTGGGATACAACTGAGAGAACGTCCAGTGCTGTACATAATGTATCCGTCTGTGCTTGTCTCCTGGGATACAACTGAGAGCGATGTCCAGCGCTGTATCTAATGTATCCGACACTGCTTATGTCCTGGGATACAACTGAGAGAACGTCCAGTGCTGACAATAGTTGTGATTGTATTGTTTGTTCACGGCTAACATGTTCCCCAGAAACATATCGGTGAATAGCATACCTCAATATTCAACACGATGCGCAAGTAAACAAAAACAAAACCAAAATTTGTCCTTTTGTAGAAACTTGCTATGGCTGTGTGAAGTGTTGGGCCCCTCACATGTGACACGCCCGAGTCTACGGGAGATAGGTGGCCAGTCTTTCTACCCCGTAGCGAGCAACGAGTCCGGGTTCTAACCCCCGACCGACCTCGCCCATGCTGTCATAAAGCACAGCTGTAGTGTGGTAGCTGCTGTCTCTACGCTCTAGCTCGTTGTACTATTCATTGGTCAGCTGTACACTAAGTATCTATGTGACTGCTTACATACGAAGATAACGAGACAACCGTTAGACACTCAAAAGAACTTGAATCAGCTCCGGTGCAGTGATGAACAATGATCTATCCACCATTGGCAGGGCATGAATGAAGCATTCTTATGTTGATGATGCTTATGCCTTCAGGCCCTCACACCCGTCTAACATTCCTTTATCATTCCCACAACATGCGCTGCCTACCTGGCTAAAGTCTGGACTGCCTAGGTTAATCTATCGTTACCTTGTGCAAGATGCGTTCACACTAGCTCACTCCCGTGTCTGAAGCTACGACTGGTTCATTAACGCCTTGTCAGCCTCCGTCAGTTATTCGGACCCTTGGGCGACCTGACGATGCCCGAAGTGGTTGATTTCTTCACCTGTTAATTCCATCACTGTCTGATGCCTGATCGTGTAAGATGTGGTGCTCTAACGTGCAGCGTCCTCATGTGAGTGTTGGTGAAGGACATCCTACCTCTGGGTTAGCTGGCTCACCACTTCCTAACTAACCGTTACGTTGTCAAGCTACGCACTGCAATGACGTTTACACTTTGTTTATTACACGTGCCATCACGTGCGACATGTGTGACCTTCTATTAATATCTCTTGATGCACTAACTCATCAAATTAATTCTATGCTACTGTCTATGCTACTGTCTATGCCACTTGCTATATGACACTTGCCATTGTCAGTGAAAATTAGGTCAGGCTCTACCAATACCAGGATATAGGGCAGTCATTGTCAGTGACGATTAAGTCAATTCACACCAATACGAGAATATAGGGCAACCTTTATTCACATTTTTTCCCAGGAAATGTCGCTTTTTCTGCGGTGGTCAACGAGGACAGGAACTATCAAATTAATGACACTGTGAAGTTCGACAATGTTCTCGTAAACTATGGCACCGCATACAACAGTGACACCGGCATCTTCACCTCCCCCAAGGTAAGCCTTCACTTGTTCTCCACCGCCCTTGTTAGTCTGTAGTGCTTGCGTGTCTTCATTGACATCAAATGTTTCTCAAGATACCGGTATGTTCAATTGTTTATTCCACGTTTCCATTCGACATGTTCTTCACATTGCTAATTGGTAGCTTCACTTTAGTTTGTTAGCAGAATGTCTCCACATTAACTATGGTGAAAGGGAGGCAACACTTGAGATTAATCAAGTCTGGCTGTCTAAATGACCACTCTCCATGCTTCAGAATTCTTAATGTGTAATCAGCCTGTCCGAGTGTGTTTGTCGCAAGTACACAAGTACTCGCATATATAAATGAGTACTTACATATATTCTACAGTGTCTGGAATCTTGTTATTTGATCTTCAGTAGCTTCATAAGGCAGACTGTGTGGAAGTGGTTTAATTTCCTAGCGTGTTGCTGATAAATAGTCCAGGTTTCACAGCAGCACATTATACACTGAGCACTTCAGTGTCTGGGATCTTGTCTTGCCATTTGATCTTCAGTAGCTTCCTAAGGCAGACTGTGTGGAAGTGGTTTAATTTCCTAGCGTGTTGTTGGTCCAGGCAGATGATGATTAGAATGTTGAGTTGTGTTCGCTGTTGACCTATGTTGGTTGTTGTCTGGTTTGAATGAGACGGCCACCAAGCCTGCCATAATGTTACTAGGCAATCTCGATTGTGAAACACTGTTGTCGTGGAGATATATTATGGCAGGTGGAATAACTGTGACTCTTCTCGAAATAAACTAGAGAACTTGATGACATTTGGCAAGACTGAGGGAGAAAAACAAAGCAAGGGTAAGGCAGAGAAGTGAATATCTTGATGGCTTGAACACATGGCATTGTTGGGACAAGAACAAAGAACTGATCAACTACTCTGGTGATCCTTTAAGATAGCGAAAAATGACCGCCCATGCTTACCGGCATGATACATGATACTGATGATGAAGATGATGATAAGTAACGGCTGTCTGGCCATAATACCTTTAGTAAGTTGTATTTGTATGTTGTTTGTGTCTGCCCAAGAAGTGTTCAGTATGACAATTGGCAAAAATTTCAGGATCCTCACCGATGCAACGAAGTTCGTGTATTGAGCTGAGTTTCTCCAGACTCAGGTTTGAGTTAGGAAGAAAACGGAGCACTTATGGGTTACACCGTGTGCCGTGATGTTGATCCAACGACTAAAACTAAACTAAAAACTAGTGTTCAGTATTCCTGTGTACAATCACATCTCATGTGCCCCAAAGGATCGTTTTTGTATTTGTTTATTATTTACTAAATGTTATTTATTCACATCCACACGTTAAAATGGATTCTGTGTGTTGCAAGAGTTAATGTTTCTAACCTCCAATGACTAGGGTTGATTGAAGATGTCCTTCATTTTATAAAGTACATGTTTGACTTACATGTGGTGTTACAATAAAGGGGTAAATGTCTAACCGAGTTGTCACATCAGTAGTCAGGGACAATAACAACATCAGATAGAAGATGTATAAGAGGAAGAACGAACGAACGAATGAACGAAAGAACGAATGAATGAACGGACGAACGAGTGAACGAACGGACGGACTTTATTTTAAAGGGTAGCAAATTGGGCACGAAGGCCCGTCTCACACTCGGCCCTTCCAATAATTCATCATTCGTTCATCAATAGTGCATAATAAATCTACATAGGAAAGAAAAAACACAGTGTCAAATTAATGTTGTAAACATAAACAATGAACATTATCATTTTATGAGACACACCCCCACCCACCCAACCCCCACACATCTGCCCAGCGACACACACACATCTCACACTCACCACGCAGCAGCGTTTCAGAAAATAAATAAATAGGTGGGCAACAAGACATAACCGTTGAATGTTACAAGAAGTGTAGTGAACTGTTATAAGGAACCTGTTTTATTGTAGGCGGTGAATCATAGAAGGTGAATAAATAATCATGAAGAGCTTGGAAGCAACGGGGATGTGGTTCCTGAACAGTTTGTTACGAATTCCTTGTACTGCCAGGGTAACAACTAACGATTGCCCGGAAGAGGGTAATGAAACTAGAAAACCATATATAACATAAAGAAACAAACAGACAGTAGTCTTCATTTTTCAAAATTGTTCTACATCAATAGTGTAGTGAGACTTTACAAACACCCGGTATATATATGTACACACATTCTGTTCTGTACAGCAACATTTACACACATCATGTTCTGTCCAGCAACATTTAAATACATACAGACAGACAGGCAGCCAGGCAGGCAGACAGACAGACATAACATGTTGTATCGGTTGTTCAACAGACAGGCCTGTATGTGTTTCACGTCCACGGTCTATCCCGCCCCAGTACTGGGTTCTGGTTCACAATCTACCGCAACGATGAGCCTCTGTACAGAGCCCATGGCCAAGTCACGCAGGGCTATTCCTATGGAGGTAAGACATCCTGTCGTTGTCGTTGTTATTGTATGTTGGTATTGCTGTTACTGTTGATAGAACAATACAGGCAGTAGACTGATTATAATACCACTAAAAGACTTTATTACACTGACTTAATAGAAATATTACATTACCACTAATAGACTTATGAAATTGAGTTAAATGAATTATTACAGTACCACTAATAGACTTATTAAGCTGACTTGATTGGCAGATTACAACATTATGCGTGTATGAACATAGTACCATCAGTGAATTATTACACTAACAGAAGTATGTAGTTCAGAATAGCATCTCCTGTTGTGTGATTGCAATAAGGGATTTATTACGTATCAGTGATGATTAATAACATTAATAGACTTTAATAGACAATAATTGATGTTTAACAAGAAAGTGATGATTTATTACATCAACAGTGACGATTTATTACAATATCAGTGATAATGTTTTTTCGAAAACAGTGATGATTTACTACAAAACAAATGATGATTTACTACACAAACAGTGATGATTTATTACAGCAACAGTGATGTCTTTTTACAACAACATCGAAAATGTATGTCAATAGCAGTAGTAATCTTATTACAATAACTGTTTCATAATCGGAATAATATGAGTTTGCTTAGTACAAACATATGAGTCTAGAGATTACAATAACATGAGTCTACTGATTACAATAACATGAGTAGAAATATTATAATTTTTGTAGTAGTCTAATTACAAAAGAAGTAATTTTATTACAATAACTGTAATTACCTTTTTTTTACAAAACCAGTAGTACATTGATATAAATGACAGTAGTAGACAGTTTACAATACAAATCATAGACAGATTACATGTTTTCGGATGTAGTGGTTTATTACAATAATGATAGTCAAAAAAGTAGACAAAAGTCTACAAGGTGTGGTGTGCTGCCCTGCAGCCAGCAGTGGTAGGATCTGCTAGCCTCTCCCAGGAGAGGGGGAGGGGTGAAAAGTGAAAATTAGTAGTCTGCCGATGACACGCAGACTACACGAGTCAACCCCATCTCAACGTGGTGTAGACCGGGAAACCATGACCGCGAGATCATGGCCCGACGGGATCTGGCTCGTCAGGAGGGACGGACTCCCTTTGGTCATTTGTTGTCCTAAACTTGCGACCGGCCTAGCAAGCCAGCAAGGTATTTTTATACTGCTCGTAGAAGAACTAAGAAGTATAATCAGACTGATCATACATGTGTCAATAGTTACTATGAAAGCATTCTACAACACAATCTTTCTATCAACTATATGTTACCAAAGTAAAAATTGGACAATGAGAGAAAAGGAGAAAAGAGAAATCTCAACAACAGAAATGAGATGCCTGAGAAGAATGCTCAATGTATCAAGAAGAGAGAAAATCAGAAATGAAGACATCAAGACTGGAGTGGGGATTCTAGAAGTGCTGGATTTTATTAGAAGGCAGCAGGCCAAATGGTTTGGTCATGTAACTAGATTACCAACTATCAGTATACCACAACAGGCAATTATGTACAGATCAGATCGAAGCAGAGGAAGAAGCCGACCATGTAAACGATGGACAAAGGAAATAGCAGAATCCGTGGGAATCTCGATACATTAAGACAATGAACGGACACTCTCCCACTGTTTATACTTCACCTCGACACTGTGAGATTCAAGAGGAACTAGATGAGATGAGATAATGAGATGGTAGACAGATTACATGCATTCGACCTTAGTGGATTAATACAATAACAGTAGTCGACATATTGCATGGCTCCGGCTGTAACGGACTTTTTGACTGCTGTTTTGCTGGTGTATTATTCTGTCCCAAGCTGAAATGGGTTGACACAATAACAGATGTAGAAAGAGTGCACGGCTTCGTCTTTAGTGGATCAACACACCGATTCAGCACAAATGGAAGTGGGAACGGTCAGCTCTGTAAGAACACAATCACAAGGAACAAAATGGAAGTTGCGGAAAGAATGACTGATTCAGCACGCGAACCAAATACACAGATATAAATATTTTAAACATCACAGACATGTCGAGTAATGTTTGGTCATGGAGACGTCTAAATCCTTCAGGACAAAAATCAAACCATCGATCAATTGCCATGAGCTCCGTAGGTCAGCTGACAGGAATTGACGCAGTGGGAAAGGCAACATTACTGTTGGGGTGAGCGGTCAAACCCTAGACGGAAGAAACGTGTAGGATAGGTACGAGGGAAAGTATGCGTAGGGTGCACACACAGACACATGGGAATAACAGACGAGTGGGTGTTGGGAGAAGTAGATTGTGTTTATTTAATTAAAAAAGAAAACTTTACAAGAAACAATAATGGAGATGGAGGCCGAGGGGGAATAGAGACCCGACATGAAAAGTGAGGTAGGAAGAAATGCAAGATTTACCAGCCCTGAATTGATGATGATGTTGGTGATGACAATGATGATGACTGTGATGATGCATGTGCTGACTGATGTAGGCGGTGGTAGTGACTGTGATGATGGTGGTGGTGACGGTGACTATGATGATGGTGGTGGTGACTGTGATGGTGATGAAATGACTGTGATAAGGATGATGGTTATGATGATGATGATGATGATGATGATGATGATGATGATGATGATGATGATAGTGGTAGTGCCTGTGATGATGGTGGTGGTGACGGTGACTGTGATGATGGTGGTGGTGACTGTGATGATGATGAAATGACTGTGATAATGATGATGGTTACGATGATGATGATGATGATGATGATAATAATGATGATGATGATGATGATGATGATGATGATGATGATGATGATAATGATTATGATGATGATGATGATGATGATGATGATGATGATGATGATGATGATGATGCCTTTGATGATGCCTGTGATGATGGCGGTGGTGACTGTGATTATTGTGGTGGAGATGATGATGTTGATGATTATGATGATGATGATGTTCATGGTGACGATGGTGATGACTGTGATGACGACGATTGGTGACTGTGTTAATGATGACAATGATTATGACCATGATGATGATGATGGTGATGATGATTGTGATGATAATGGTAGTGATGGTGATGGTGATGGTGGTGGTGGTGTTGATGATGATGATGATGATGATGATGATGATGATGATGATGATGATGAAGTTAGAGATGTTGATGATGACAGCAACGATGACGATTCTGACCATAAACATCGCTCTTGATTTATAGACATCTTTTTATCTGTCTGTAGGGAATTCCATAGCTCTGAGAGTCCAGTCTGGTGAGAGAGTCTATGTGAAAGTTCACTATCCATCCAGCATCCACGGAAGCGGTCTGAACAGATACGCTACCTTCACTGGCTACCTGGTTGATGTGGGGACAAGTGAATAAACAACCAGCGGTGAAGTATGTCAGCAATAGATTAGCCTGAGAGCACGCCAGCAATAGATTAGCTAAGAACACGCCAGCAATAGATTAGCCTGATAACAAGTGAAGGACGCAGCGAAACTTCAACACACAAGGCAGACGGACGAGATATGCTTACATGTGACATCTGCACTGCCAAGGCCATTAACAGGACAATGTGTGCACAACAATAAATGACATGCTATTAATGAATAAAGTTATGTTCTTTGTGATTTGGTGTGATGGGTGGTGAGATAGCTTTGGTGATGTTGTTTTAGATTTGGTGTTGCCATGGCGCCACTCAGCTTTGTTTGGGTATCTGGTTTAGTATTCGGTGTAACTGGCTTCTTTGGCACACGGTTGATTGTTCTTGTGCCCCACACCAATGTTTGATGCCTAGAGGTTTATTTATTATCAGCGAGTCGCCGTGGTCACTTCTCTACTCATCATGCCTTGCCGAACACAGACTCTATAGTTATCTATGGGGTTCTCACGTCGCTGACTGTATTCAGGAGTCACTTGTAACAATGAGGATCTTAACAGGCTGTTTTCACCATGCAATGTCCGAACAATCACAGTAGTGATAGGTAGCTATGGGTAGGTTCTTTGTGATTTGGTGTGATGGTTGGCGAGGTAGCTATGGGTAGGTTCTTTGTGATTAAGTGTGTTGGGTGGCGAGGTAGCTTTGGGTAGGTTCTTTGTGATATGGTGTGTTGGTTGGCGAGGTAGCTATGGGTAGGTTCTTTGTGGTTAAGTGTGTTGGTTGGCGAGGTAGCTATGGGTAGGTTCTTTGTGATTTGGTGTGTTGGGTGGCGAGGTAGCTATGGGTAGATTCTTTGTGATTTGGTGTGTTGGTTGGCGAGGTAGCTATGGGTAGGTTCTGTCACTTGTCGTCCCGGGAGGAAAGTGGAATCAACAAGCACACCTTTACACTATTTATACTTTGGGATTATTGACAGACTTCTGTCTACACTCCTCCCTTCTGTCTTCGCTTCCATATATCTCTCCCTTTCGCTCTCTCTATTATTCCTTCATCACATACTCCGACAACAGTTTCCTTCAACAATTAATAAAATATTTATTAAATAAAACTATGTCTGGTGTATGGATGGACTGTGTATATGTAGTTGGTAGTGTCTCCTATTGTCGGTGCAAGATAGGACTCTGGATGTCTAGTCTCCGTATCTTCTCTCGCATCATCATTCGGCCAAATCACAGGACATCAAACATAGAAAAGGACAGGTCTCACCCTGGATGTTCCGTATGCTTGAGTCTGGACGTTATCCGATCTTGGGAAAATGTTCACAGTTGGATCACCGTAAAATAATGATATTCCAGTAAGTCTATGACTTCTCCAGAGTCTGCTTCACGAAGTTAATAATCCAACACTGAAAAACCACTTCACCACTGTCTAGCACTGTCTATCAGTTTTTTGAATACACTTACACACGTTCTGGGATTCTTCAAAGTTTCTTTTAGGTGAGTACCCAATTAAAATATTATTTTAGCCTATTTCTCTCTGCTTGTATAAACTGAAAGGTCTTTCTTTGGTTTTCACGAAAACCTGTTACTGGCCATTCGTTATGTCAGCCCACGATTAGTGAATGGCTATGTTGAATTTGCTCTAGTGCCAACTTTCCCTGCACGAGTGACGTTATGGTCTTTACTCTTTTCTGAACAGGTCAGTAGTATATATGAACCTGTAATATAAAGGTGTACTCAGGTGATATGAGTCTGCTTCTTAATACTTCTCATGTGAGTTCCTTTCTCCAGCCGTAATGAAAAAGCTTCCGAAAGATCCTCTGACATAAGACATATCAAGTCACTACAGTCTAAACTATTCACTAATAGAAAGCAATGGTAAACGCTAAGCACACACATCTATTCCCCTATGCTAAACTATTACGCCAGGGTTATAATACCTTATATACTCTATGGGACTCCCTGAATTGAAATACACTAGCGAATAAAACACTAATATCCCATCTTCTTTCAACAATAAGGGACGTGTATTTCTTTCCACACACAGGATGCATAGAGATTTCTGCCCCGTTTGGGAACACACACTCAAACAGAAAACCCAGTTTCTACTATTTATATTGGGCCTCCCGTTCTCCGTTATTGTTTGATGTTCATACCTCAACACTCGTATTTTGCCGTATCCTTCACATCAAAAGGCGGTGAAATCACGTAGTGGTTAGTTGCTCGTTCCGTTCCTCCGCTGTTTCCCTGGGTTCCCCTACGCTAGTACTTCAAAGCGTCCGAACTCTTGGATCTCTGTCTTCGTGCGTTATCCCGTTCACAAGTCTCCGCGTCTTTCTGTTCGTTAACATCGCTGGTCAATGACTCCTCACAATGTATCCTATTTTTATACCAGTCGGTCACTGCTCTTTAATTTATCCTCATCTCAGACCGAATTACTCGATTGTTAACCCTCCTCCTACATTGCAATTTATCTTATTATTCCAGTTCTCATATATTGCCATTAATTTTATAGGTAAGTTATCAAGGAATCTCTAAAATAGCAGTTTTCCGTGACAGGTTCTTTGTGATTAAGTCTGTTGGTTAGCGAGGTAGCTATGGGTGGGTTCTTTGTGATTTGGTGTGTTGGTTGGCGAGGTAGCTATGTGCAGGTTCTTTGTGTGTTAGTGTGTTGGGTGGCGAGGTAACTATGGTAGGTTCTTTGTCATTATGTATGTTGGATGGGTAGGTAATTATCATTAGGACATGAAACTTACTATATGAATGCTCTCATCATACGGACATGAAACCAACTATATGAATGCTCTCATCATTAGGACATGAAACCTAATTCACATATGTCCTCGTCTTAAGGACATTGTCAGTACATAACTAACTTTCGGGTTTAACAAACACACATTGTTAGCTAACTTAGTTAGCGCTCACACTGGTCTTGTAGTATGTGTGGGTTCAAATCGCCGATCTTCCAATTCAAAAAAGCAAACGTGAGACACATGTCTCTTTTAGGCCGAATAAAGACCATGGCCCTGGATACACAAGTGATACACAAGTGATACACTATTGATACACAAGTATCCAGCTGGAATTGACTCGTAGAAAAGTAAAAGTTGCTGGCCTTGGTATTCCCAAGGAGTGGAGAAAGTGGTGGGGGGGGGGGGGGGTTAGATTTGCATCTCTTAATAGACTACTATTTCCTCCCTGCCAGTCTCCTCTCCCTGGCTCATATCACGAGCCCCCCCACCAAGTACCGTAAGTAAACATGTACAAATATACAACTACATGCACCTGGGGAATAAGAAGATAGACCAATGAGGTAAGCAAACTTCGACTGTATTTATTTGCTATCTAGATGGTCATAATAATAGCCGTCATACTCGTGTTTTAGTAAAGCTCACAATCTACTTCTCGCTTTTTTAGTAATTCATTCATATACTGGTCTTGCAGGCCGACAAGGGAAAAGAAAGAAGCATATTCTGATTGACCCAAATGAAAAAAAGGGTAGTAACGTTAAAGGTCAACGAACGAACGAACGAACGAACGAACGAAGGAACGAACGAACAAACTTTATTTTCATAGGGTTAAGAATTGGGCACGCAGGCCCGTCTAACATTCTGCCCTTCTATAACTCTCTTTCATACATTATTTCGTTCACACATCATTCAAGGCTAACTGAGAACAGCAACAATATAAAAGATATGCATTATAAAGGCATGGGCAAAATGCGAACATCAAAATTACACTTGTTATTAGCCATGTGGAATATACTGGCCTACCAAAAGGGGACTGGCTGTTATACTAGGGTTTTGTTATTATTATTATTATTATTATCTCTATTATTATGGGGGAAGGTAATCCGTATTGAGATAGTGTTCGAATAATTTGCGATTATATGAATAGGGATTAGTGATGTCTTTGATTTCTTGTGGAAGATTGTTCCACAGCTGGGCTGCAGAGTACCGTTAAGCTTGTTTTGTATAAGTCAATCCTAGGCTTCGGAATGTGTAATATATTTAAGCGTTTACTGTGTATAGCATTATATTTAAACAATAGCCAAAGGTAATTTGGGGCATTCCGATGCTGGATTTTGTGAATTAGTTTAGCTTTATTGAAAAGCAGGCGTTTGCGGAGTGGTAGTAACTGAAGGCGTTTATACAGGCTAGGATTGTCAGATAAATGTTTGCTATAAATTAGACACATGGCCCGTTTCTGGAGTGAGTAAAGTCGCTTGGTGTTTGAATTAGAACAACCGTCCCAGATTGTAGAGCAGTAGTCAAAGTGTGTCTGTATATGAGAAGTATAGAATAGTTTCCTTGTGTCCTCATCAAGGAAGTTTTTAATTTTGGCGAGTTGGTAGACTTTTTTTTCGCTGTTTGTTTAATTAGCGCTTGAACGTGGGAATTAAAGGTTAGGTTTCTATCAATGATTAGGCCTAATGTATTGTGCTCAATTACAATTTCTACTGGCATGTTATCGATGTGAAGTTGAAGTGATGTGTGTGAGCTTTGAGTTTGAAGTTTTTGTCTGGTTGTTAATAACATTGATTTTGTTTTAGTGATGTTAATTTGCATACGGTTTGAATAGCTCCACCTGATTACATTATTTAATTCTTGTTGTAAAGACGTCTCCAGTAAAATACAGTTTTTAGCGTTTGTGGACACTGTACTGTCGTCTGCAAATAGATCGCAGGACGACGAAAGATGCATAGGTAGATCGTTAATATATATGGCAAATAATCGAGGGCCAAGAATAGAACCTTGCGGTACTCCAGTTTGAAGGTAGTGGTTTGAGACAGAGATTTATTATGCGATACTACTTGCTTTCTGTTTGATAGAAAAGATGATATTAGAGTGACTACATTAGGGCAATTTTCATTGTCTCAAGTTTTTTAATTAAAATAACATGGTCTATCATATCAATACACACAGTTCCACATAGGCTGTTGTTGTTTATATTCTGGTGCCAATTTTCTATCATGTTTGTTAGGGCCGTATGGCAAGAATATTTTGGTCGAAATCCTGATTGACTGTCAACAATAAGCTTGTTGCGAACTAAATACTGTAATGTTACTTTATGAATGTGTTTTTCTAGTGGCTTAGATAGTGATGATAGTAAGGAAATGGGTCTGTAATTGTTCGGGAGACAATTGTCCAATTAACCAGATTTAAGAAGAGGGTACACTTTAGCGATTTTAAGAGCTGATGGAAAGTGGCCTTTGGTGAGACACTGGTTATATACATAGGTTAGTGATATACAGATCACTGGCGCAGCACAACGGAGAATCCGGTTGCTGATCCCATCTAACCCAGATGAGGTTGTGTTTTTTAGGTTACTGAGGTAAGTGAATACTTCAATGATTGTCATTAGCGGTATGTCGGAAAGAATATTGCGGGAGCATCTATTCTCGCAAAACGATGACAGTAAAGATAAGTTGCAAGGAGAATTAGGTATTGAATCCTTCAACTGGTCTATGTCAGTTTGAAAAACATTACTGAATTGTCGCATGTAATATGATTTGATGGTAAAGAATTTCGGAAGTTATTCGTGTTTGTCAAGGTGTTAATTGCCTTCCATATATCCTTACTATTTGTTTTATCCATTACTAAGTTCTTAAAGTAATTTTTCTTTTCCCGTCGTATGGTATATTGAACTTTGTTTCTAAGGGTACGGTATGCGCTGAGATCCCGCTTTTTATGTGCTTTATCTCTGTCTCTCATAATTTCAAGTATTTCCTGGGTGATCCAAGGTGGCTTGACGTGGTGTTTTACTCGAACTTCCTTGGTTGGCACATGTCTCTCAAAAACACCAATAAAGGTTTTCATCCAGAATTCCAGAGCATCATCCGGGTCAGGAAGCTGTTAAACATCGTCTAGAGGTGAACTGAGCAAGTCCTGTAAAAATGCGTTTTGGTTGCAATTTTTGTAACTTCTATATCTTACACTTATGTGTTTATGTTTAGGAGTTTTAATTCCTTTTTTAGACCACGTGCAGCATATTGGGTAGTGATCGCTCATTGCACAATTGGGTACGGTTCATTCTATGATGTTGTCTGAGCAAGTTACATAAATGTGATCTATGACTGTTGAAGATGACTTTGTTACTCTAGTAGCTTGTTGTACTATTTGTTGGAAATTGTATGATGCAATTATATTTCCCCATATTATGTTGGATGTGTTGGTGTCAATGTTAAAGTCTCCGTGTAGTATAATTTCCTTCCCGGAAGCAAAAACCCCATCCATCATGGTAGTGAAGTTTTCGTACCAGACGTGTCCAACACTGGGATTTCGATAGAGGTAGCCAATTATCAGGGGTGTGCGGCTTTGAAGTTTTAGCTCTAACCAAATACATTCTTTTTCGCAAGTTTTAAAGTCTAGCCTACGGTGAGCATTTAGTAAATTAGAAACATAGGTTACTATGCCTGTCTCTTGTTTAATACAGGGATCCCTTCTAAAAACATTGTACCCTTTAATAGAGATGTCATCATCTGAAATGTTATCATTAAGCCTACTTTCACTAAGGCCAAATACATGAAAATTTTGATTTGGAATAGAAGATAACTCTGGTAGCTTGTTAAATAAGCTGCAAATGTTTAAGTGTCCAAGGCGTATTCATGACGTATTGAGCCAGTTTTGCCACTTCTCAGACATTTCATCCATAAAGAAATTGTAAATTAGTCAAAGTTAAGCAAAAATACAAGATCATAAAAAATCACATTTACATTAACTTACAAAATATCAGTAATACAAATCAATAAGTAAATGACAATATTATAACGATATAACTAATTAGACCAACGAATATAATATCAACAAGGAACAAAACGAATTAAAGAACATACAACAAATAATTAACCTGAAAATACTACTTCACAAGCTAAGTACCAATTGTTGTCCAAAAGAATCAATAAATGACTATACAAGTCAATGTCTCTGTTTAAAGCGGGGAGTGAAGACCCCCTCACTCAGAGTATTAACGCGATAAAAAGTATTATAAAAGATATCTAAGTGTCAATCTCTGTGAGTCAATGTTTACAGCCACGTATAATCTAATACGTTGCTATATAAATCAATAACCAAGTATGCGCATAAACTTTCTAGGAGAGGCTCTTTCTTGTACCGCGATCCGGTGTTGCTTTGTGCTGAATTGCTAGTAAATACCAGGCTGTGTTGGTCCTTGGTACAGCGAAATCATAAATGCCTGCCGAAGTGAAGCTGGGCTAAACCGTGTGAGGTATAACAACTCTGGGTTACAATGGAATGGATACTGTTGATTTCTCACGGGTGTGTAACGACTTCCAACTACAGGCTATGATTCGTGGCTTACAGGAGGCTGTGGTGGCACGTTGTTGTTACTACTGGATTGATCCTTGCTGTGGAGAAGAGGGAACGTATCTTTATAATTATCACCCTCCTGTGTGAAAGAGGGCGTATTGTACGGATTTGGTGTGGTGGAAATGTTCCGTCTGGCTTGGATATCAGGTGCCGTGGTTATGAGTGGTCTGCTCTCTTCTGGCCTATTGGTACTTGATGTGGCGGCAGTATGTCGTCTGGCTTGAGTTTGAGATGGTGTAGCTATAAGTGTTCCTACGCGATCCAGTATTGGATGTAGGTTGTGTACGTTCAGGGTATTTAACATTTTTGGCGAGCAAGCTGGTGCCCAATGTAGACAAATGTACTTGATCCTTATAAAGTCGCTTTTTAGGTGCTCCTGACTTTGAAGTAAACACCGGTGTGTTGTTGATGAACTGTATGTTGTTGTGAGAACAAAACTTCTGCAATATGTTGTTATTTATGTCAGCTAGACGACGCTGGAATCCATAACTCGGTGATATGATGGAGGAGAAGAAAATGGACGAGTTAGGAAAAATGTGACGTAATCCGTTCAAGAGCGCCAGCAGTTGAGATGTTGTGATTTGCTGGTTGTTCATGGTGTCATTGATACCAGTATGAACACTTGCCCTTTTTACATTAAGATTTACAGCCAACCTCCTAATCTTGTCTGTTAACCGGTCAACACCAGCCCCAGGCACTGGAATTATGGAAACAATGTCTTTGTCTGTAGTAGCCATCCGGTCGCTGTATAGACCTTTCATTAGAGAGTCGCCTATTATAATGTGTGTACAGTCGGGTCGTGCTGTCTGCACATGTTGGTTGTCAGTAAGCCTTGCTCAATGTTTCTCCCACTTAGCAGCAGTCTGTACGTCTCCATGTGACTCTCCCTGTGTTTCCTGGAGGCGTGTGTTGTCTTTTGGCAGTGCACTATAGCACTGTACGTTTTCTGACAAATTTTCTTGAAGCACTTTGAATCTGTTGCTTATTTTTACATCAATGGGATAGACTGCTTGTAGCGTTTTATCTTCCTCTGCACGTTGAGGTTTTTCCGCGTCTTGTTTTGTTATTTGTTTTTGGTGAAACTGGGCTTCAAGATTCTCCGAAGTTGATACAGCTGCTTGGGAATTACACGCTTGTTCAGTTCGGTTGGTGGTGGACTCGTGCTGTAAAGTTTCTATTGTTTTTCTTAGCAATAGATTTTCCTCTCTCAGGAGCGTGATTTCTGCTTTGAGAGCAGTGTAGTCACTGCTGGTCTTGCTATTAGCTTCAATGTTCGCTGTAACAGTAGCAATAAGCGCCTTTAAGGATTGTTCTATTACCTCAATGCGCCTATGACAAGCGCACGATTGTCCATTGATAGTTGGCGTGTTATCTAAGGCTGGTATTTCTTCTGCTTCTCTTACGTTGGTCTCAACGTTGTTTTGGAGGTGCTCCATTGGATATTCAATGGCCAAGAGTACTGATAGGGTAGCTGACCTCGTGTTGATGGTATTGTCCTGTTCATTCATTGTATGTGTTAGTTGAGAAACATTGTCTGCTGTGATGTCCACAGCTGTAGTTGTGGGCTGTTAGATTGTGAGTCCTCACTCGAGACGAGCATGTTGATGATATCTTGTGTCTTTGATATGTCTCTACTCGTGAATGTAAGTATTGAGTTCTCCAGCTCGACAAAGTCTAATTTTAGCCAAGAGTTAATGTTTTCAACGCTGCCCTGAGCTAGTAACTTGTTTTTCGAATGATATAAATGTATTGTAAGGACTGGCGTCGTAATCAGATCTTCCACGTAGGCCCCGCTTCTATCTTGTCTGTGTTGGATTCGATCAGGCTTGTAATAATTGATGAGGCACGTTCGAAATGCCTCATAATGGAGTGTGTTGTTAAAGGATACTGTAACACACTGGCCAGAGTTGGTGTGTTGGACGACTCGGCCAACTGGATTCGCACACCTGGCTAGCTTGGTCTTCACCGTCTTCTCTTTGTTTAGTTGTATGGTTTATTCACGGCCGATCGTAAACCGGATCTTGTTTTAACACCAGTCACCTCCAGAGAGGCCTCTCCTATAGAAGACATTACTGTATCATGTTATCAAACCCGTTTGAAGAATGCAGCGAACTCATTGTAGTCTAGACGCGCTGCGGGCTATTTGAAGTCATGTGTTGCGGTTCGTTTGTTTTGATAATTGAGGCAATAACACAGAGCTGATCAGGAACTTGCGATATTGCGTGCTGGCGACTTACCACGCGCTAGTCAAGCATGGTTTAATCACACGTTGTCGTTACTCGATAATTGGTAGGTTTCAAAATTGAATGACCTTACCGTCCATTTATCAAAGAAAACCTCATTTCACTAAACCACAGTCACATAAACTTAAGATATTAATTCGTATCAGATCCAGTTTTAAAACTAACACAATTATATACACAGCATCTCGATTGAAATAGGCAAAACTTTGATAAATTCTATCAAAACTGGGAGAGCTTGTGAAAACGCGTCCGCTCGTAACCGGAAAGAATGGATAGATCTATCTATCTATCTATCTATCTATCTATCTATCTATCTATCTATCTATCTATCTATCTATCTATCTATCTATCTATCGATCGATCGATCGATCGATCGATAGATAGATAGATAGATAGATAGATAGATAGATAGATAGATAGATAGATAGATAGATAGATAGATAGAAATCAAATCAAATCAAATCAACTTTATTAGGGTTACAAATTCGGCGCGCAGGCCCGTCTTACATTCGGCCCTTCCAATCACTCGTCTTTCGTTCATCAAGAGCATTATACATTTACATAGGAAGAAAAATAAACATTGTGAAATGAATGTTGTAAACATAAACAAGGCTAATTACCATGTTATGAGGCCAATCTCCCACCTATCCATACATCACCCCACCCACACAACACCCCCACCTACCCACACACACGCGCACCAAGGGACACATACACACCCCCACCTACTCACACACACGCCCACCAAGGGACACATACATACCCCACCAACCAACCCATCCCCCTCCCGCACATCCCCCACCCACACACACTGCCCTCACCTGATCCCCCAACCAAAACACACTCGCCACCCACAAACATTCCCCCACCAACCCACACATCCCACGCCCATCCACATACACATCCTAACCCACACCTCAAACCACCCATCCCACAGCCACATCTCCATCGACAAAATATTCCCCACCCATGCACACAATTCCCCACCAGCCCACACATCGCACATCCACTCACACATCCCCAAACCATACACACATCCCCACCAACTGACATGTCCCTACCACCCCCCCCCCACACATCTCCCTAACCACCCATACATCCCCAATCCACTCACACACACCCCACCACCCACACATACAACTTCCACCCACCCACACATGCCATAACCTAATCCCTCACCACACAATGCCGAACCCGCACATCACATACACCCCCTACCACGCACTATTCCCACCCCACGCACCACACACACATCCCTCACCAACACATCCCCACTTACGCACCACACATATCCCCCACCCAGATACCACACAATATTCCCACCCACACCCACACAGATACCCTTACCCATCCACCCCACATACCCCAGCACACACACCACAAAAATCCCCCACCCACACACACATACCTCACCCACACAATATCCCCAACCAACATAACACACATCTCTCCCCACACACACACGCATTCCCTACCCGTCCATCAACAGACACTCACTCACGCATACATCCTCCACTACGCACCCACACACCCCCACCCACCCACCCCCAACCAAACATCTCTCGATCACAATACCCTTACCCACACACATCCTCCACCCACTCACACATCCCACCCCGACACATACAACTCACTCACCCACCTACACATCCCTAAGCCACTCACACACCCCACCCACACATTCCGCATCCACACACACACACACACATCTCCCACCCACACACCCCCACATACTTCCCACAACCACCACAATCCCCTACTCACCTACACATATATACCAACCATAAGCACATTCCCCGCACCCATCACACACATCCCCCACACCACACACTATCCTCCACCCATACCACCACAAACATACCCTCCACCCACACATCATTCACACATCCCTCACCAACACACCGGACACATATCTCAAACCCACACACCATACACTTCTCCCCACCCGCCCTTGCATCCCCAATCCACCCATCACAATCCCCTACCCACACAACCCCGCCTCCCACACATACTTCCTCAAACCATCCACACATCTCCAACCACTTAAACAGACATCCCCCGCATCCGTCCCATACACATATCCTCCACCCATACACACATCCCCCACACCCATTCCAACACCCATACTATCACCCCCACACATCCATCCACACATCCCACAAATACCACTACCCACCAAAACCCACACACCCCAACCCATCCAAAAGCATACCCCCACACCCCCACCCACACATATCCCCACACTCACACACATCCTCCACATACACTCACACTTCCTCACATCTAGACACATACAAAATGTCTCACGTTAGTATTGAAACTAGTATGAACAAACTCCCACACTTTACTCACACACATACACTGACACTTGTCCTGAGCAGTCTCATAAAAATGTTAAACATGGAGAAAAATGTGTACATACAATGTATGTGACGTAAAAATAGTGGTGCTCTCTCTCTCTCTCTCTCTCTCTCTCTCTCTCTCTCTCTCTCTCTCTCTCTCTCTCTCTCTCTCTCTCTCACACACATTCACTCTCACGCTCACACATTCACTCTTCCGATTATTCATTCACTCTCCCGCTCATTCACTCTCACGCTCACTCATTCACTCTCACGCTCACTCATTCACTCTCCTGCTCACTCATTCACTCTCCCGTTCACTCATTCACTCTCCCGCTCACTCATTCACTCTCCCGCTCACTCATTTACTCTCACGCTCACTCGTTCTGTCTCTCATTCACACTCTCTGACTCTCTCACTCAAACTACAGTAATGAACATGAGTTTATATTATGCATGATAACATCAAATGGTATTTAACTGATAATATGACAGATGAGAATACACAAACATATGGATTCGCGTGTTACATAACATGCGTGTTACACGACATGCATCTGCTCAGCTCTCTCTCTCTCTCTCTCTCTCTCTCTCTCTCTCTCTCTGTATTCTTTCATATACACACACTCACACGCATGCGCATGCTCACACACACACACACACACACACTAACACATCAACTCTCCCACTGTCTCACTCTCTAACACACAATCCTTCACACACACACACTCACTCTCTCAATCACACTCTCTCACACATACACATACACATGCACATGAACGCATGCACACACGCACACACTCCCTCACTCACTCTTACACATACACGTACGAATGCATGCACTGTCACATTCCCCCACCATTTCTCGCTCAATCACTCTCTCCACACACACGCACGCACGTGCGCACACACTCTCTCCCTCTCTCTGACACCCACTCTCTCTCTCTCTCTCTCTCTCTCTCTCTCTCTCTCTCTTTCTCTCGCTCCCACACGCACACACATATATAGTGAACAATTATAGTTAAACAATTATAATGAACAATTATACTGAACAATTATACCAGTAAATGAATTATGGTGGCATATAGTCGGTATGGATTAAGTATTGAAAGAGTTTTCGGTTAAATGTGTAGGGACTCATTGGAGTTTTCAGATCTGGAGGCAGATCATTCCATAAGTGAGCACCAGAATAGGCGAAACATGTTTTGTATAGGTCCAATCTAGGCTTTGAGACATTTAACAAATTTAGGCGCTTGCTGTTCATTGCATTAGATTGAATCAGCGGCAGAAGATACTCTGGGGTATTTTGAGATATAATTTTATTCACTAATTTGGCTTTGTTGAAAAGGAAGCGCTTTTGTAGTGGTAGAAGTCTTAGATGACTGTACAAATTATTACTTTCAACGTGCTTTATGCCAGAAACCAGACGAATAGCGCGGTTTTGTAGAGAACATAGTCGTTTTATATTAGATTTAGGGCAACCATGCCAAACTGTGGAACAGTAATCGAGATGTGATTGGATATAGCATGTATAGAATATTTTTCGTGTGCTTTCGTCCAGGAAGTGCTGAATTTTAGCAAGTTGGTAAACTTTTTGTGCTATTTTCTTGGTAAGAGCGTGAACATGAGAGCTCCAGTTCAAATGGCTGTCTATTAAAAGCCCTAGTGTTTTATGTTCAGTCACATTAACTATAGGTAACGTGCCCATGCGGAGTTCGAGCGGTGATCCAGTTATGGCTAGTGTCTGTAGTTTTTGTCTGGTCGTTATTAGCATGGATTTGGTTTTGCCGATGTTAATTTGCATGCGGTTTTCATTGCTCCATCTAGTAAGATTATCAAGTTCCTTTTGTAAAGAATTCTCTAATTCACTACGGTTTTCTTGACTAGTATATATAGTACAGTCGTCTGCAAATAGATCACAAGTTGTATTGATATATAAAAGAAGATCATTAATATAAACTGCAAAAAGCAGCGGACCTAGTATTGAGCCCTGAGGCACACCAATATTAAGCTGTGCGGGTCTTGATAGACAGTTGTTGAAGGACACGACTTGTTGCCTGTCGGATAGAAATGACGTAATTATGTTCACCATGTTGGTGCTTGTCTTCATTTGCTTCAGTTTTCTAATTAAAATATCGTGATCTACCATATCAAAAGCTTTTTTAAAGTCTACAAACACCGCTCCACAAATTCTACCGTCGTTGATGTTTAAGTGCCAGTTATCGGTCATTTTTGTTAGAGCACTATGGCAAGAATATTTAGGTCGAAACCCAGATTGACTGTTAATTATTAGATCATTGTTAATTAAATGGTGTAACGTTATTTTATGAATGTGTTTTTCTAGTGGTTTTGATAGCGACGATAGTAAGGAAATAGGTCTATAATTACCCAAAACGCTATTATCGATTGAGCCATTTTTAATTAGCGGAAACACTTTAGCAATTTTAAATGCAGATGGAAAGTAGTTTTTGGCCAGGCACTGGTTATATATGAACGTTAAGGACTCGCTAATGACTGGTGCAGCACAACGAAGAATTCTATTACTGATACCATCTAGGCCGTGTGAGTTTGTTGATTTGAGGTTCAAGACATATTTATAAACGTCTGCAACAGACATTAAAGGAATCTCAGCGGGAATATTTCTGGTGCACTTCTCCTCACAGAATGATGCCAGTGAACTTAAATTACACGATGAGTCTGGTATTGAAGACTTTAGATTCTCTATTTCTGATTGAAAGAACCAACTGAATTCATCGCATGTTATAGAATTTGGTATTGCTGATTCTGTAGGGCGTTTCTTATTGGTTAGCAAGTTAATAGCCTTCCATATATTTGTACTGTTTGAATTATCTACAATCAAATTTTTAAAATGATCTTTTTTTATCCTACGAATTTCATATTTAACTTTATTCCTTAGTCTGCGGTAATTGATGAAGTCTTTATTTTTGTGTGCTGTATCTCGCTCTCTCATGATTTCCAGCACTTCTCTAGTGACCCATGGGGATTTATGTTGATTTTTGACTCGAACTTCTTTGATTGGCACGTGTTTATCGAACACATTGTAGACTGTCTTCGTCCAGAAAGCTAATGCATCGTCCGGGTCAGGAAGTTGGTAAACGTGATCAAGGGCTGCTTTTCTTAAGTCTTGCAAAAATAAATTTTGGTTGAATGCTTTAAAATTCCTGAATTTGATACTTACATGTTTATGTTTAAGAGGTTTGAACCCAATTCTTGACCATGTACAACATACCGGGTAGTGGTCACTAACTGTACAAACAGGAACAGAACATTCAATAATATTATCTGGACAAGTAACATATATATGATCAATTATAGTTGAGGATGCATCAGTAACCCTTGTGGGACGGTTTATTAGTTGTTGGAAATTGTAAGAAAGAATGATATCGTCCCATGTCTGTTTGGATTTACTAATATCTATGTTGAAGTCACCTAGTATCAAAACTTCTCTACCTGCTGTAAACACTCTATCCATCATTGTAGTGAAGCAGTCATACCAACTGTACCCTGCACAAGGATTCCTATATAGGTATCCAATGAGAAACGGTTGTTGGCTGGCTGGCTTCACCTCTAACCAAACACATTCTATCTCTACTGTCTCGAGATCACTTCTACGGGACCAGTTGAGAGAATTGGAAATGTATACAGCAATACCTGTCTCTAATTTTTGATTTGCATCTTTCCGAATTACTTTAAATCCCTTAAGTGAGATTTCAGAGTCGGTTATTTTGTCGTTCAGGTGACTTTCTGTGATTCCAAACACATGGAACTGTTTGGACAGTATTACCGAGAGCTCAGGTAATTTGTTGAGCAGATGAAAGATGTTGAGATGGCCTATATATAGACCATTTTTGTTGAGCCACTGATCGTGATTAGCGAACATAACAAACTAAAAGGAAGATATCGCTTGTGGTATACAAATTGCAGGGATTTTGAAACTTTATTAAGAAATAGTTAAGGCTGTTAGAGGGGGTAGGAAAATGACTTTGCTGGAGTGACATCATGAATGCTTGGTGCAGGGCTGCAGGATTGTATCGCATTAGCTGCTGAAGTTGACGGTTCCACTCATAGGGTTGTAGATTACCGTCCAGCGAGGGATTGCTATGAGTGTCACTGGAAGTGCCTACATTGGAAGCAGGCATCGACGGTAGATAGATAGATAGATAGATAGATAGATAGATAGATAGATAGATAGATAGATAGATAGATAGATAGATAGATAGATAGATAGATAGATAGATAGACAGACAGACAGACAGACAGATAGATAGATAGATAGATAGATAGATAGATAGATAGATAGATAGATAGATAGATAGATAGATAGATAGATAGATAGATAGATAGATAGATAGATAGATAGATAGATAGATAGATAGTTAGATAGATAGATAGATAGATAGATAGATAGATAGATAGATAGATAGATAGATAGATAGATAGATAGATAGATAGATAGATAGATAGATAGATAGATCCCCGCCAGGAACTGGGCGAAGCCGGGACGTGTCAGCTAGTATATATTTATATATCAGGAAGAATCATAACAGTGATACTAAATGAACAGCAATTACTACATATGTACAAATATATTCACCATACAAACAACAATTTTCAAGAATGTGAGTTCTTCTTCAAAAACATCCATGACGTTTTAAATAAAATAGAGAAGCAGGACACCATAATAGTTATGAGAGGCGTC
This sequence comes from Cepaea hortensis, assembly GCA_963921405.1. NCBI lineage: Eukaryota > Metazoa > Mollusca > Gastropoda > Stylommatophora > Helicidae > Cepaea > Cepaea hortensis. Next base: position 1,673,239 of record OY992888.1, on the reverse strand, counting down.
AAAGCAAGACTAGGACATAACGGAAAATGCATAGAGAAACATCTTGGAGCATTTTGAGACCACACGATGAAAGAAATGATAATTTAGGTAGACCGATGGAGCTATGCAGTCAATACAAACTCTATCACAAAACCATTTCTTAAACACATAGACTCAGAAATATTCATCTGTTACAAATGGAACGATGAAGATACCAAAAGCCAAATTGATTTTATATTAACAAGAAATAACGGAAAGAGGAATATATTATATGTAAGGGCAGTGCCCAACTTAAGTGTAAAGATAGACTACAAAGCAGTTATTACCACAAGAAAAACCAACAGAAGAAGAAAGCAAAGATCAGGCAATAATCATACCATGAGAATTAGTAAACTTAAAACAATCTCAAAGACGAGACAGTGAGGGACAATTATGAGAAAGAATTAAATGACATTTTTGTAAAACTACTAGAAATAAAAACAGTTGATGAAGAATGGGATATGTTCAAATCACATATTTTAAATACGTCTAAAATAACATGTGGAACCATGAAAAAAACCTAAAATATGGATACAGAATATAACAAGTTGGTGGAACGCCGGGATAAACTCACCTGTCTCATCTCATCACACCAGGTTTCTCTTCTACCTTGCGGCGTCTAGGTGAAGTTTAAACAGCGGGAGAGTGCCCGTTTATGGGCTTCATGTATCGAGATTCTCATGGACTCTGTGGGACAGCTGTAAATAAAAAAAAAAAAAAAAGGAAAAAATATACAAAGTAAGTGAAAAACAAACAGGATCGTGATTACATAGAATATAGAATATCAACCGGTCTCCGCTGCGTAGGTATTTTATGGACGCGATTCACAATCCCGTATACCTGGGTTAGAAACACAGCGGTGATGTTTTCTTTTTCAAAAAAAAGGTATAGGTGCTATTCGTTTAGAAACAATGGCAAACTACTGAATGTAAACCTTGCCCAGGAATCACGAACGAGTGGACTGAGCACGTATGGGAATGTCCTGCGTTCAGTGATGTCGGTTCTCAACTCAACTCAACTCAACTCAACTCAACTTACGAATAGCCAAAATGCTGGTGTTGACTGCTACGTCCTGTGAAGGACATGCAACACATTGTTTTTTTTTAAAAAGAAAATCAAGAAAACACGCGAATAGAATAATACAAAGTGAGGAAAAAAAAAGAGTGTGTGGAATATGGAAAAATCCTTAATAAAAACCACAAGGAGGCAACTAGAAACCTCTACACACACACACACACACAAACTCATTGCAATGAGAACCAGAGCAAAAACTCTTTGGCTCAACTGAAATATTTCACAGCGAAAAAGGGGAACCAATAAGCGAACAAAAGTAATCCTACAAAGATGCAGGCAGTACTTCGATCAACTTTTCAACATTCCATCAGATGCCACATGAATTCAGGAAACCGACACGGATGCCATCAAAGAACTAGCACCAGACATATTATAAGAAGAAGCTAAAGAAGCCGTCAGATTAGCCTCACTGAATAAATAACTGAGACACGACGAAATACGGAATGAACTAATTAAAGCAGCAAGAGAAGTAGGAACAGCATGGCTACATAGACTATTCAACCATGTTTGGGTAGAACAGCATTGTAACAAGGCGATTTGCTCTCAATGCATATTTTCTGGGTTCTAGTTAGTTAGTTAGTTAGTTAGTTAGTTAGTTAGTTAGTTAGTCAACATATCATCTTCATTGCACATCGAACCATTCAGTCCCTAAGTGCTCGGATCCGTTCTTCAGTAAATCCCGCAGCAACTGACGACATCAGTTCTGTGTTGGTTTGTTAATTTTCTTTGATTTCCCGTGTAGTGTTCTTGTTTGGCCACACCTCTTTTAATTTGCTGTTCTCGCATGGTTGTAGATTCACAGTCATCACTTTGTTCTCGCAAAAGTCTAACTTCTTGTAGACAGCTGGTGAGGCTAATTGGTCTGTAGCTAGAGGCAATGGAACTATCTTTCCCTGATTTTAGGAGGGGTATCATGATTGCTTCTCTCCAGGCTTGTGGAACACTGCCTAGGGTCCAACTATAATTGAAGATCTGCAACAGCTTTGCTTTGGCCTCTGTTCCTAGGTTCCTGATCATTTCATTGGAGATACCATCAGCTCCTGGTGACTTTCTCATTTTCAGTTTTGATATGGCTAGCTCCAGTTCGCTGATTGTGATGGGTGCCTCCAGAACCTCATGTACTATTTCCTTCTGTCCTGTATGTTGCCGTTTCTCTCGAATCTCTTGTTGTTTCTCTGGACTAATTTTGATATTGTTATCTTGTGCGAATGAGTCCGCAAAATAGCCAGCTGCTTGCTTTCTTGTTAAGATGTTTCCATCTTTATATAGTGCAATTTTTGAGTTTCTCCTTGTGCCCTCATCGTTAAGTTGTTTTATTAGCTTCCACAATTTCCTTGTGTCTCTTTCAAAGTTCAGAGACTCTGTTTTTTCCTGCCAGCTTTTCCGTCTAGCCTGCAGCTTGGCCCTTTGAAATGTGGCTTTTGCATGCTGGAATTTATTGTGGTGCTCTTGGCTGGATGTGGCCTCTGCTTGCTTTCTACATACTTCCACATCATTATGCAACTGTTCCAGTTCACTACTCCATTAGGGTTTATATTGTTTACGGGCACCTCTTGGTACTGTTTCTCGCCTGTAGTATGCATTTCCCAAACTCTTCAACTACTTTATTTATGTCTTTCTCAGTGTTCAAGTTTCTAACCAGTATGCTGGTGCGATTCTTGTACATTGCCCAGCCTGCTTTCTTGTAGTTCCACCTCGAGAGGGTGCTGCTTTCACTTACAAGCTCATTTTCTACAGTTAGAAAGACTTGTCGATGGTCACTGCCACCTAGTTGTTTCCCAACAATTCGTGTAATGTTCCACTCCAGGTCTGGTGAATGAAAAGCCAGGTCAGGTGTAGTTGTAAAGTGCCATGATCTCGAGTAGAAAGTATGTGGGTCGGACGGCTTGTTAACCAAGATGAATCTATTCTCATCCTGCCAGTCTTCCAGTCTCTCTCCTCTCTGGCCCATGTGATCATAGCCCCAACTCTGTGAGTGGCTGTTGAAATCGCCACACACAATCATTTTTTCTGTTAATGGTAGTGTGTCCAGTGCCTGTGGGCGGTCACTTGGACAGTAGTAATTGATCAGATGTAGGTCTGTATAGCCTGTTTTAAGTTTGTGTCTGATACTCAGCCCCTTCCATACAGACTTCGATTTGGGAAGCAGTTATGTTATTTTTTACAAGGGTAAGTATCCCACCTTTTCGCCTGTTCTTTCGGTCAGATCGGTAACACTGGTAGCCTCTGATTTTGAAGGCTATATTTTCGTTGAGGTGAGTTTCTTGCAAGCAACATATGCTTACTTTTTCTTGGTTCAGGATGTTTTCTAATTCTACTTTTTTTTGTTGCTGACTACCTCCGCATTCCAGTGCATTATTTTAAGTCTTTGTTTAGTATGGCCAGCTGTTCTATTCTCATGTCCCCTGGCTCCACAGGACATCTGAGGAGGACCTCCAGTAGTTGGGGTTGGACCCTTTCGAGACATAGGGCCCGGCACTGCACCTGCCTGGGGGTCTAAAGCAGGACGAGCACCATAACTTTTAGCAGTTGTCGACATATTCCATTTTGCGTAATTGCGTGGCATCCTGATTTGTGTGGTGCGCCTCCTGGCTGGTTGCCTCCGTCTTCAGCACCTTTCCTTTGCTAGAGCAGACTGTGGTCTCACTCGAGTTTAGATGTGTACACACGCACACACGTGTCTGCACATGCATGTATGTGTATACACATCTAGAGCACATTGGTTATTTTCCGGCGCCAGAGACTCGCCGTCGCCCCTTCTCCTGTTAGTTAAAACAGTTCCGCCACGTGAAGGCCAGGAGTTGGACTTTTGCTGCATAGGTTATGTATTCACGAGCCATTGGGGTATTTAAGCAATGTTGGGCGCTCACCCCAACACTGCGCCCCGGCTACATACAGCAACATTTGGAACCACTTACACCACACATCGCTTCATATTGTGGACATCACATTTACTTCACACATCACTTGATATTGTGGACATCACAATTACTTCACACATCACTTGATATTGTGGACATCACATTTACTTCACACATCACTTGATATTGTGGACATCACATTTACTTCACACATCACTTGATATTGTGGACATCACATTTACTTCACACATCACTTGATATTGTGGACATCACATTTACTTCACTCATCACTTGATATTGTGGACATCACATTTACTTCACTCATCACTTGATATTGTGGACATCACAATTACTTCACACATCACTTGATATTGTGGACATCACATTTACTTCACACATCACTTGATATTGTGGACATCACATTTACTTCACACATCACTTGATATTGTGGACATCACATTTACTTCACACATCACTTGATATTGTGGACATCACATTTACTTCACTCATCACTTGATATTGTGGACATCACATTTACTTCACTCATCACTTGATATTGTGGACATCACAATTACTTCACACATCACTTGATATTGTGGACATCACATTTACTTCACACATCACTTGATATTGTGGACATCACATTTACTTCACTCATCACTTGATATTGTGGACATCACATTTACTTCACTCATCACTTGATATTGTGGACATCACATTTACTTCACTCATCACTTGATATTGTGGACATCACATTTACTTCACTCATCACTTGATATTGTGGACATCACATTTACTTCACTCATCACTTGATATTGTGGACATCACAATTACTTAGTTCCGTGTCTTGTATGATTAGGTTGTGCAGTGTTGTCGTGTGCTGTGGAATCGATTTTCATGTCTAGTGTATGCGGTGTATATGGTCGCAGGAGTACACCGCCTCACTTACTGGACAATTGGGTTTAGGTCATTCTTTCATACAATCAGATATATGTCGCTGTTAAATTAAAGCTGGGATTTTAACTAACATTGACCTGGGCTCCTAGTCGACCAAGCCTAAACAGTAGACTAGAAAATGTTCTGAAAAATCAAGATACCGGCCTTATCATTAACGTTGATTTTGAATTGATCAACAAAAATATAAGTCCACCATCCACTGAGCTTTATCGAATGGACATGATAAGTTATTCAAAACAATGTTTTCCCGTGATGAATTTGAATAACGAAGACACAAACAATAGATTGCACGATTTATTGCCTGGCATATTTCGCTGCATCTCGTCAGGTACATACTGCAGAAATCACACAACTTACGTGAATTAATTAGATAAATCCTTCAAACTGAAATATACACATGTTCGCACAGTAATGTCGATTGTCTACCACGGTAATTTTAAACTGACAGACGTTGCATTACGTCATCTCCTCGGAAGGTTAGCTGGATGAATACTTTGCGTTTAGGGACTGTAGTTACTTCTGATTTCGGTTTGGGCTGTTGGCAGTGGCGCTTTATAAATCCTGTGGAGTACCCATTAAGGTTTAAGGCATTCTTCAGATTTTTAAATTCCTCTGTCACTGTGTCTTGGGTGCATATCTTCCTAGCACGGTCAAACAGGGTCCGTACTAAGCCCCGTTTGTACTGGACAGGTGCGAAGCTCTGAAAATGTAAGTATTGGCCAGTCCATCTTTCTTTGCGGTACACTGATCTTTGAATTGTGCCGTCTGCTCTACGTCTCATTAGGATATCTAGAAACGGCAACGCTTCGTTGTGTTCGTGTTCCATAGATAAAGAGATGTTTTTATGTATCTCGTTCATTGTGGCCTGGAACGACGTTGCTTGTAGCTCGTCTGTGGTGATAATTAGTATATCGTCCACGTAACGACTGTAAAAGGCCAAGTTATTGATTTCTGAGGATCTCTTTTCTTCTAAGTGTGCCATGAAGATGTCCGCTAGAATAGGTCCAAGTGGGCTCCCCATGGCCACTCCGTCAATTTGGCAGTATGACTTGTTTAGAAAATTGAATTGTATGTTGGCAGTACATAATTTTAATAACCTCTCTAGAATAGCTGATGGTATGCCTAGTTTTAGTTGTTTGTCTCTAATGCGTTCGCTTATTATATTCACGGTCTCATCTAATGGAACGTTGGTGAATAAAGAGGCAACATCCATGCATGCCATGTGTTTGTTGTTTATGTCCATAGTATCCAATAATTCCACCAGTTCGAATGTATCCCTGAGTGTTCTTGGATCGAAGGACTGTCGTACTGGCTTTAAAATTTCAGCTAGCCATCTCGCCATTCGGTATTGTGCCGAGTTAACCATAGAAAGGATCGGTCTTAGTGGGATGCCGGGCTTGTGAAGCTTGGGTAGACCGTACATCTGAGGTGTTTGGGAGCCACGCGGTGTGAGCGTTTTTGCAGTGGCCTCACTGATGAGTCCTGCATTCACAAGTGACTGGATTTCTTTCCTCATTTTTGCATCCAGGTCCTCCGACTTGTTGACTGTTTGCTCTACTCTGAATTTAGATGCGTCTGATAATATAGCATCCATTTTTCTCTGGTAGTCTGGTATGTCCATCAGTACTGCACCACTCCCTTTGTCAGGTTTCAATATTACAAGGGTTTTGTTGGCCTTTAACGCTTTTAAGGCAGAAAGGTGTTCGTTGGTCAGCGGACATGTCTGTTTAGAGGGGGTTGTGCGATACTGGTGTTCTAAATCTACCAGTTTGGCCTTCAGCCACTCGACTGACTCAGCAGAAGTAGGTGATAACTTGGAGACTTGATCAAACAACATTTCAAATTGTGCTTGCGATGATAAGTTATGTCATTTCATGTTAGAATAATCAGTTTCAAGAACTGCACAATGAAAATATGCTCTTGATCATACTTGAGAAAATACAACATAACATAGACAAAATAATAGTGAAACACCAGCTGCAATATTATACCCGATCACTGGCAGAAATATATAGATCCTTAAACAAGAATGTGAGTGCGTTATAGACTATAGCATACATTCGACAGTTATCCATGACACAATAACTAAATGCCTGCATGAAATAGGTACCTATATCTAAGAGAGAAGATTGAGAACAAACACTTAAGTATGTTCTGGGAAGTGTGTTATAGATATAAACACAGGTGTGAGACGCATGTGGGTAGTATTCGCACGCCTGGATATGTTGTGTACAAAGATCGTATGTAAGTAGGTGGAGAGAAGATCAAAACTCGACATGGGGGGATATCAATATACATAAGATGCTCCGACAATGCAGTTTTACTGGCCAAAGAAAATCATGGATCGTGTACTGCCAACCTTCTTATGTAGTGTAGTGTGGTTCAGTGGTGTGATGTGATTGTGTGGTGTGGTTGGGTGGTGTGATGTGGTTATGTGGTGTGGTTGTGGTGTACGATGCGATTTTGTGGTGTGGTTGAGTGGTGTGATGTGGTTATGTGGTGTGGTTGTCTGATGTGATGTGATTATGTGGTGTGGTTGAGTTGTGCGATGTGATTATGTGGTTTGGTTGAGTGGTGTGATGTGGTTATGTGGTGTGGTTGTGTGGTGTGATGTGATTATTACCACATGCTGTAAACACGCTGATAACGCAGTGACCACACATTGACCACATGCTGTCCAAACGCTGACCACACAGTGACCACACATTGTCCACATGCTGTCTACACGCTTACCACACAGTGACCACACATTGACCACACGCTGACTACATGCTGACTACACGCTGACCACACAGTGACAACACAGTGACCACATACTGACCATACGCTGACATCAGTGACCACACATTGACCACATGCTGAAAACACGCTGACCATACGCTGACCACACGTTGACCACACAGTGACTACACCATGACCACATGCTGTCCACACTCTGACCACACAGTGACCACAGACTGACCACATGCTGAAAACACACTGACCATACGCTGACAACACGCTGACCACACAGTGACCACACATTGTCCACATGCTGTCCACACACTGATCACACAGTGACCACACATTGACCACACTTTGACCACATGCTGACCACACGCTGTCTACACAGTGACCACATGCTGACAGCATGTTGACTAAACAGTGACCAAACATAGACCACATGCTGACCACTTGCTAACCACACGCTGACCACACAGTGACCACATATTGACCACATCCTGACCACACGCTGACCACACAGTGACCACACATTACCACATGCTGACTACACGCTGATCACATGCTAACTACACGCTGACCACAAGCTGTACACACCACACTTTGGACAGATTGCAGTTTTACGCCGTGCTGCAGCGTGAACAGACAGGCAAATCATGATTACACAAATAATCACGATAATGTTATAGAAAGATTTATGCAAAATCAAATCAAATCAACTTTATTTTAAAAGGGTCACAAATTGGGCACGCAGGCCCGTCTTACATTCGGCCCTTCCAATCACTCATCTTCCGCTCATCAAGAGCATTATACATTCACATAGGAAGAAAAATAAACATTGTGAAATGAATGTTGTAAACATAAACAAGGTAAATTACCATGTTATGAGGCCCATCTCCCACCTACCCACACATCACCCCACCCACACACACAACCCCACTTACCAACACACACACACATACACACACAGGGACACATACATACCCCACCAACCGACCCATCCCCCAACCACACACACTGCCCTCACCTGTTCCCCCAACCCAAACACACTTGCCACCCACAAACATCCCCCACCAACACACACATCCCGCGGCCACCCACGTACATATCCTAACCCACACATCCTTCCCCACCCACACCTCCAACCACCTATCCCACAGCCACACCTCCATCGACTGCATATTTACCACCCACGCACACACATCCCCAATCAACCCACACATCGCACATCCACTCACACATCCCCAAACCATACACACACATCCGCACCAACTGACATCTCCCTACCCACAAACATACACACACACACATCTCCCTAACCATTTATACATCCCCAATCCACTCACACAAACCCCACCACCCACACATACATCCCCCATCCACTAACACCTGCCCTAACCCAATCCCCCACCACAAACATTCCCCACCCGCACATCACATACATCCCCGTCCACGCAATATTCCCAAACCACGCACCACACACACATATCCCTCACCCACACATCCCACACCTACATACCACTACACATCCCCACCTGCACACAACACACACATCCCCACCCACACACCACACAATATCCCACCCACACCCACACTTATACCACCACCAAACCCACACCACATACCCCCACCCACACACCACACAAATCTCGCACCCACACGCACATACCCCACCCACACACAACACACATATCCCCAACCAACACACCATACACCTCTCCCCCCACACACACAATTCCCACCCATCCACCAACACACACTCACTCACCCACACATCCTCCACTACGCACCCACACACACCCAACCAAACATCTCTCGATCACAATACCCCTACCCACACACATCCTCCACCCACTGACTCATCTCACCCCCAAAAATACACATCCCTCACCCACCTACACATCCCTAAGCCACTCACACACCCCCACCCACACATTCCCCATCCACGCACACATCTCCCACCCACACACTGCAACCAAACACACATAATTCCCCCAACCACCACACACCCCCTACTAACACACACATATCCCCAACCATACACACATTCCCCGCATCTATCACACACATCCCCCACGCCACACACTATTCCCCACACCACACATATATCCTCACCCATACCACCATAAACATACCCTCCACCCATGCACCACGCACACATCCCTCACCAACACACCACACACATATCCCAAACCCACAGACCATACACTTCTTCCCACCCGCCCTTACATCCCCAATTAAGCTACACATATCCCCTACCCACACATCCCCGCAACCCACACATACTTCCCCAAATCATCCACACATCTCCACCCACCCACACATATCCCCCACATCCGTCCCATACACACATCCTCCACTCATACACATATCCCCCACACCCATTCCCACATCCCTACTTTCACCCTCACACATCCATCCACACATCCCACCAACACCCAATAATATCACTACCTACCAACACCCACACACCCCAAATTATCCAAACGCATGCTCCCACCCACACTTCCCCTACACACACATATCCCCACACTAACACACATCCTCCACACACACTCACACATCGTCACATCTAGACACATACAAAATACCTCACGTGAGCATTGAAACTAGTATGAACAAGCTGCCACACTTTACTCACACACATACACTGACAATTGTCGTGAGCAGTCTCATAAAAATGTTATACATGGAGAAAAATGTGTACATATACAGTGTGTGACGTAAAAAATAGTGATGCTCCCACACATAGAGATACACACAGAGAAGGCACACACACGCACACACACACACACACACATTCACTCTCACGCTCACTTATTCTGTCTCTCATTCACACTCACTGACTCTCTCACTCAAACTACAGTAATGTACATAAGTTTATATTATACTTGATACAATCAAATGGTATTTAACTGATAATATGACAGATGAGAATACACAAACATAAGGATTCGGGTGTTACATAACATGCGTGTTACATGACATGCGTCTGCTCAACTCTCTCTCTCTCTCTCTCTCTCTCTCTCTCTCTCTCTCTCTTTCTCTCGCTCTCTCTCTATGTCTCTCTCTCTGTATTCTTTCATTTACACACACTCACATGCATGCGCACTCTCACGCGCACACACACTAACACATCAACTCTCCCACTGTCTCACTCTCTCTCGATCGCTCACGCTCTCTCTCTCTCTCTCTCTCTCTCTCTCTCTCTCTCTCTCTCTCTCTCTCTCTTTCTCACACACATTCACTCTTTCCCTCATTCATTCACTCTGTCCTCTTCATGCACTTTATCTCTCTCTTTCTCTCTCTCTCTCTCTCTCTCTCACTCTCTCTCTCTCTCTCTCATACACAGACAGACACACACCCTCACGCTATCACTCAATGTTTCACATATCCTAGCGCACTCACTCACTCACTCTTTTACTCTCTCTCTCTCTCTCTCTCTCTCTCTCTCTCTCTCTCTCTCTCTCTCACACTCACACACACACACACGCACAGTATGCAAGTGCAGTTCAGAATCTTGTGTCATGTACATAGACAGCAATGATAATGCTGGTGTTGGTGTTATAAATAATAATAATAATAATAAAATTATAAATGCTAACGTATAACAGTAGTTTGTGTCAGGTCTTAGTCAGATATGAATAAGCTACCGTATAATAATAATAATAATTGTACTAAAATGAATACTAATGACACTGGTCATAATATTAGTAATTAAAAATAGAGGGATATAATAACACAATAATAATAACAATATTAATAATACTAATAATAATAATATACGACCCCACGTGTGTCCCCTGCTGGGCCTGAGCTATTCAATGTATCGACAATAAGCGGCACGACCTCCTGGAGCAGGCTGCCACTGATTGACACGTGTAGTCTGCGTGAGAGCAAACAACATTCCCCCAGTTGATGACAACGCACGGTTCATCCACGTACAGAACTGATCTGCCGTGGCAACAGAGTGGGCACTGATGCATTCGTTGGCTCAATTGTTAGCCAAAATATGATATTATTATCGCATTAATTGCCTTTGTTCCCAATTTTATGGAACCACATAGGGGTAATTTATGCTGGTAGATAGAGACCCGTGGATAAAATGTTGAAAGTAATTTAACATTCTCACACAGGTGTTGATAGACAGGTCTACTTGACAACCAGGAACTGATTGCGCCCACGATATTAGTCATGTAGCTCAGGCTAGAACACTACACACACACACACACACACACACACACACAGACACACAGACGCACACACACACACACAGACGCACACACACACACACACAGACACACACACACACACATGGATTAACACAGTATGCTACAGTAAATACATGGGCTGATGTATATGTAGAATACAAATACAGTGCAACTATTACAATAGCAACCAGAAAGTGTTGCAACAACAGTGATCACAACAGTACCAACTGTAGCTGAAGAACTCGTGACAGGAGACATTATACACCCGTTGTCATTCTGACAGATACACGGTCTGATCTCTACACAATCACGTGCAGCAGACACTCAACACTGCACTATCTCAACCACGTAGACTATACTACAGTCAATCGCTTCCACAAGTGCGCTATCTCAACGACGAAGAACAATACTGCTGTCAATAATCACTCCCAACACTGCACTCTCTCAACGACGTAGATCTAAAATGCAGTCAATCCTTCCCGACACTGAACTCTTTCAACGACGTACAACTACACTGAAGTTAAGATCTGCTGACACGTCCACGCCGTGCGTCCTGGGCAACAGGTCCCTTCGGGGACCTGGCTAACATCAGTAGGATCGATGATTCCTCCGAAGTCGGAGAGTATCGGCCTGCATGGCGAGGAACCACCAGTCTGCACACCAATAAGCCAGACATGGGACAACGGATACTCACGCAAACCTCAGGTCCGGTTTGACATCACATTGATGTTGGTCAACAGGATGTCTTCATCCGACATATAGGACTTCGCGCTGCAGTTCACAACCAGCGAACACAAGCAAGCAAGTCAATCTCATCCAACACTGCATTATCTCAACGACGTAGAACTATTCTGAAGTCAATCCCACCCAACTAATATATCAACCAAACTATAGTATGTCCATATTTGGTTGCCTTCATTCACGAGCAATTATTTTGAAAACTGTCTGTTGCATCGTTATGAAATTTTTCCAGCCGTCTTATATTTACCCCCACCCAAGGAATATGTCTTTGAAAGGTCCAAAAACAACTTAAATCATTGAAAACGGCGACATTCCTTTGATCTTTTGCTAAACAACGAAGTTATTTTTACGGTAATGTGAGACATGTCAATTCTGTTGACACACAAAGGCGTATCCGGATTCGTATGAGAGTGGGTGCAATGAAAGAATTAGCTTAAAATCGACAGGGTCGGCTGCATTGCACCGGGTGTTTATCCCATATGGCTCAGTTTCTTTCCGCAGCGCGGAAAGCGTCGTACAAAGCACGAACTCCGTAGCTCCAGCGACGACCCTCGGGAGTCTCCGAAAAAATGCACTCGTGAAATGAAGGACGCGGCCCGGAATCGAACATACAACCTTCGGAGCCCGAGTCAGACGGCTTGACCACTTCACCACGGAGAATCCCGAGAGGGGTGCAATGTGTAATATTAGTAAAGACAGAGAATTTACAGAGGCACGGGGTAAATAATTTGTAAATTAACAGGAAAGTAGCAGGAATATATTTCTTACCTTATTTTTCATTTCCTTCTTGTTTCTTCAGTTATCAGTTATCAGTTGGGGTATCTTCATTGCACTCCGGACATGTCCATAGGTGCTCAGATCCTTCCCCCAGCATATGCATCAGCGTCCGGTGGCTAATAGTGCCAGTTCTGTGTTGGTTGACGAGGCGCCTTATTTTCCCAATGTACCTCTCGCATCTGGCCGTGCCGAATTCTTACTCCCAAGTCTTTCATCCTGGACAGCGATGTGGATTCACTGACGTCAAAGTCCTCTGTTCTCGCCATATCTTTAAGGACGTTAATAACATCGGCACAATCCATGGGCTGGCCATCTACAGGGGGTGCAGAGCCAGCCAGTTTATCAGCTCGTTCATTTCCCTCGACTCCCGCATGTCCCGGGACGAAGATTAAGGTGACTTTACGAACAACAGACTTCCGCAGCGACTTAGTCCACCGTCTACGTACAGATCCAGCTTCGATCTTCTGAATCATGCGCATTGAGTCACTTAGTACACACACGTTGGTATCATGCTGTGATTCCAGCCATATGAAAGCCTGTGTAACTGCCATCACCTCTATCGTCATGCTGCTCGAGGTCATAGAGTGGGCACCACTGGATTCTTGAACGGTTCGGCCCGCTGAATGGGCTGTAAATGCTCACGCACTTCTGTGCTGCTTTACAACATATCCGTCTGTATAGATGAGCACTTTGGGGCTATCTAAGTGTTCATAGATGAGCGCATTGACTTCTGTTGACTTCTGCATTGACAGCGACTGGGTTCTGCTCTCTGCACCGTCTGTCGAGTGTGATAATGCAGGAGAAAGTGCACTTAAAAGCTGGAGGCACCGGCACCATTCCTTGCCGGGGTTGATACTGGTAAGACTGCAGACCTGTCTGACGACATCTTCCGCCCGACCCATCCATGATTTGCCTCTCTTTAGCCTGTCACCCTTTTCTCTGAATATAGCGTCATGCAGAGGTGCTGCTCATCTGCACTTATTTTTAAGAATGCACGAGATCTCCAGATCTTGATCCTGTGTTCCATTGTCGGGAAGTCAAGGAGGTATCTCATTGATACACAGCTGGTGTCTTTCGTGCAGCCCAAAATGATGCGCATGGCTTCGTTTTATACCTTTTCAAGTCTTCCAATCTGTGTAGGGCTGACAGTGAGGATGGCCAGGGCATACTCTGCTCAGACCTTAATCTGTGTCGGACGATTCCAGTAGGTTGATGATTGCTCTCGGTTGCATAAAATTCAATCCATCCTTTCTCCAATAGTCCTCTTCCTCTCACATTTTTTCCAGTAACTTTTATCAATATTTAATAGCGCGGACTGGGTTAGTATCTTGACATCAGACAATGTGAATGTAGTATTGGCAGCTGCCACTTGTCCTTTAATTTTAGCCCACACAAGTTCTATAGGGTTTACATGAGAATGATACGGCGGAAGTCTCAAGCACCTATGGCCATGCTCTTCTATCAACTTGTCAATTTGAAACTTCTTGCTTTTTTGCGTCTGTTTTACAAGGGACAACAACTGTAGCTTGAAATATGTTTCTGGAAATGGTATATTTTCCCTTCGGAGCCATATCTTTATTGCTTCCTGTGTGCTCGATGCCGTAGGTACTTTGTCTTTTTGGGCAACAACATTGTGATATGATGCATTGTCCATGATTAGACAAGACGGTCTATCAAGGGATGGGAGTACTCTATTCTCGAGCCAATCTCTAAATACATTACCATTCATCTCATTATGATAATACCTATTGTCTGTGTGCTTTGATACGAACAGGAGCCCAGCATTCTGTAGTAAGCCATTATGAGTACTACCAGCATGGGCTATGACCAAACGCTGTCCTTTACTACTGGGCACATAACGTTTTATCTTTCCATCCATTGATTGCCATTCATTTTCACTTGTGTGGTGCGCATTGATCCACGTTTCATCCAAATACACTATGTCGTAATTTTCTTTGCGCATTTCCCTTATTTCACGTAGGTATCTGCTTCTCATGGCTCCTAAATGCGGTTGCTCGCAAAGGATATTTCTACCTCCCTTGTACTTTCTAAAAGTAAAGCCTAATGTCCTTATAATTTTCCACAAAGTTGTTTTAAATAGCTCTATGATCTTCTTTTATATATCAATACAACTTGTGATCTATTTGCAGACGACTGTACTATATATACTAGTCAAGAAAACCTAGTGAATTAGAGAATTCTTTACAAAAAGAACCGTATGCAAATTAACATCGACAAAACCAAATCCATGCTAATAACGACCAGACAAAAACTAAAGACACTAGCCATAACTGGATCACCGCTCGAACTCCGCATGGGGACATTACCTATAGTTAATGTGAATGAACATAAAACACTAGGTCTTTTAATTGACAGCTATTTGAGCTGGAGCTCTCATGTTCACGTTCTTACCAAGAAAATAGCACAAAAAGTTTACCAACTTGCTAAAATTCAGCACTTCCTGGACGAAAGCACACGAAAAATATTCTATACATGCTATATCCAATCACATCTCGATTACTGTTCCACAGTTTGGGAAGGTTGCCCTAAATCTAATTTAAAACGACTATGTTCTCTACAAAACTGTGCTATTCGTCTGGTTTCTGGCATAAAGCACGTTGAAAGTAATAATTTGTACAGTCATCTAAGACTTCTACAACTTCAAAAGCGCTTCCTTTTCAACAAAGCCAAATTAGTGAACAAAATTATATCTCAAAATACCCCAGAGTATCTTCTGCCGCTGATTCAATCTAATGCAATGAACAGCAAGCGCCTAAATTTGTTACATGTCTCAAAGCCTAGATTGGACCTATACAAAACATGTTTCGCCTATTCTGGTGCTCACTTATGGAATGATCTGCCTCCAGATCTGAAAACTCCAATGAGTCCCTACACATTTAACCGAAAACTCTTTCAATACTTAATCCATACCGACTATCCATCCATCCATCATGTGCCATGCCGGTAAGCGTGGGCGGTCATGTTCTGCCATCTCACTCGATCAACAGAGTCGTGGATCAGTTCCGTGTTTCTGTCTCGACCATGCCACAAGGCCAAGCCATCCAGATACTTGTTTCTAGGTCTTCCCCTTGGTCTGTTCCCCTCGATCTTACCAGTTGTCACCAAGTTCTCCAAATCATTTCTTCTCATAACATGCCCAAAAAATTGTGACTGTCTACGTCTAATGTCTCTGATCAGTTTACGATCTTCATTTGTTTCTTGAAGGACTTGTTCATTGGTCTTTCTGGCTGTCCATGGTATTCTTTGCATTTTCCTCAGAAACCACATTTCTACAGCCATCAGATGTTTTTCAGCCTGGCTGCTCATTGTCCAAGCTTCACATCCATATAAAAGTACAGGTTCTATGTAGCATCTCAACACTCTTTTTCTCGTTTCAATTGACATCTTTTTATTGGTCAGTATGTTTTTCATCTTGCTAAAGGCTACTTTTGCCATGGCGATTCTTGTTCTAATCTCTTCAAGGCATCTCCCATCAGATGTTATTACTGTTCCGAGGTAATTGTACCTATTCACTTGTTGAAGAATATTCCCATTTACTTGTATATTACACTGTGGTATTTCGTTCTTCTTAGTGACGACCATAATCTGTGTCTTTTTACAATTTAATTCTAACCCTAGTTGTTCACTGTGTGTAACAACCGCATCTACTAAATTTTGCAGGTCCTGTTCATTGTCTGCAATCAAGACTGTATCATCTGCATATCTAATGTTATTGATGCATCGTCCCCCAATGTTGATTCCTTCCATATTTTCAATATTTCTGAAAATATTTTCACTGTACAGGGAAAACAGATCTGGAGACATTACACATCCCTGTCTCACACCTCTCTTAATAGGCTGATATTGGCTTACTTCATTATCAACTCTTATGGCAGCTTGTTGTTTCCAATATATGTTTTTTACAAGTCTAAGGTCTTTCCCATCAATTTGTAGATCTTCAAGCATCCTTATCATGTTGACATGTCTCACTTTATCAAAAGCCTTTGTGTAGTCAATGAAGCAAAGGTGTAGATCTTTGTTTACTTCTATAGAACGTTCGATTATGTTTCTCAGTATATACACAGCATTTACTGTACCCTTGCCTTCCACAAACCCACATTGTTCTTCTCCTATTTCAGGTTGTATTTTCCTCCTAACTCTTTGCATGATAATTCTTAGCAAAATCTTCGTGATGTGACTCATTATACTAATTGTTCGATGTTGATCACATTCCAAGGCTCCTGATTTCTTTGGGATTGCAATAAATACAGAATTACATAACTCATGAGGTATATTTCCAGTATCATATATTGTATTAAGCAGACTGGTAACTTTATCTATTCCATATTCTTCTAAAGCATTAATCATTTCTGTTGTGACGCTGTCTGGACCGGGGGTTTTGCCAGATTTCATATGATTAAGAGCATTCTGAACCTCCATCTTCAAAATTGCTGGCCCTTCATTGTTATTTTGAACAATATATTGTTCGTCTCTGCTATCGTCATAAAGGTTTTTCACGTAATCTGACCATACATGTAAAATCTGATCTTTTTCTATTATGACTCTTCCATCTTTTGTCTTTAGGCAGCCTGCTGATGTACGTGTTCTTTGATTAGTAATCTCCTGAATTCTTTTGTGCATTAGTTTCGCATTTTTACTGTTGTGTTGTTTTTCAATTTCTCTGCAATTTTTCTCAAGCCATGTTTCTTTAGCCTCCTTACATAAGGTTCTGACTTTTCTGTGAATTTCTTCATATTTGGCAGGATTATTTTTGTTCTGTCTTCTTGTTTCCATTAGTTGTAAAATTTCTTCAGTCATCCATGTCTTACGGCCAACTTTCTTTACTTTTGGAATAGTTTTTTCTGCTGCACAACTGATTGAATTCTTCATCATTTCCCATTGATCATCTACATCTTGAAATAGGATCTCTAGATCAGACAATAAATCAAATTTGTTCTTTACTTCTATGTTAAAATTCTCTTGTATTTCTTTGTCAGTTTTCAATTTGCACAAGTCATATTTAGGGTTTCCTGCTGTATACTTGACCTGTACTTGGAACTGTTTTTACAACTGTTAATGCATTTCGAAACCTTTTGCTTATCAGGATGTAATCTATCTGGTTTTTAATCCTGCTGTCTGGACTCCTCCATGTCCATAATCTTCTAGGATGTTGTTTAAACCAGGTGTTTCCTACAACCAATTCTTGTTCTTTTGCCCATTCTACAAGTCTGTAACCTCTTTCATTTCTCTCTCCCAAACCATGGTTGCCTACACTGTATCCATCGCTTTGCTTTCCTATTTTTGCGTTGAAATCACCCATTATGATATTTATTTCTGATTTTTTACAGTTCTTCAAAGCAGACTCCATGTCATTATAAAATTCCTCTATACTTTCTTCACTGCTTTCACTTGTTGGGGCATATACTTGAATTACATTTATTTTAAAAGGTCTTCCGTTTAATTTTACTAATAGAACTCTGTCTGACACAGCCCAATATCCTTTGACAGAATTTGATGTTTGCTTATCTAATATAATGGCTACACCTCTTTGCTGTTCTTCTCCTCCCGAGTAAATAATCTTACAATCATCTCCTGTCCTTATCCCTGCTCCTCTCCATCTCGTTTCCGATATTCCTAATATGTTAATCTTCTCTCTCTCCATTTCTTTTTTGATGTCCTCCAACTCTGATCTAGGTCTATGCCACCATAATTCATTTACTGGTATAATTGTTCATTATAATCGTTCATTATAATTGTTTAACTATAATTGTTCACTATATATGTGTGTGCGTGTGGGAGAGAGAGAGAGAGAAGAGAGAGAGAGAGAGAGAGAGAGAGAGAGAGAGAGAGAGAGAGAGAGAGAGAAAGAAAGAGAAAGAGAAAGTGGGTGTCAGAGAGAGTGAGAGAGTGAATATGTGTGTGCGTGTGTGTGGAGAGAGTGATTGTGCGAGAAATGGTAGGGGAATGTGTCAGTGCATGCATTCGTACGTGTATGTGTGAGAGTGAGCGAGGGAGTGTGTGCGTGCGTGCGTGCATGCGTATGTGTATGTGTGAGAGAGTGTGATTGAGAGAGTGAGTGTGTGTGTGAAGGATTGTGTGTGTGAAGGATTGTGTGTGAGAGAGTGAGACAGTGCGAGAGTTTATGTGTTAGTGTGTGTGTGTGTGTGAGCGCGCGCATACGTGTGAGTGTGTGTATATGAAAGAATACAGAGAGAGAGAGAGAGAGAGAGAGAGAGAGAGAGAGAGAGAGAGAGCTGAGCAGATGCATGTCATGTAACACGCAATTCCATATGTTTGTGTATTCTCATCTGTCATATTATCAGTTAAATACCATTTTATTTTATCATGTATAATATAAACTTATGTACATTACTGTAGTTTGAGTGAGAGAGTCAGTGAGTGTGAATGAGAGACAGAATGAGTGAGCATGAGAGTGAATGTGTGTGTGTGTGTTGTGTGTGTGTGTGTGTGTGTGTGTGTGTGTGTGTGTGTGTGTGTGTGTGTGTGTGTGTGTATGTGTGTCTTCTGTGTGTATCTCAGTGTGTGGGAGCATCACTATGTTTACGTCACATACTTTTTATGTACACATTTTTCTCCATGTTTAACATTTTTATGAGACTGCTCATGACAATTGTCAGTGTATGTGTGTGAGTAAAGTGTGGGAGTTTGTTCATACTAGTTTCAATGCTAACGTGAGACATTTTGTATGTGTCTAGATGTGAGGAGGTGTGAGTGTGTGTGAAGGATGTGTGTGAGTGTGGGGATATGTGTGGGTGGGGGATGTGAGTGTGGGGGTATGCGTTTGGATAAGTTGGGGTGAGTGGGTTTTTGTGGGTAGTGATATTTGTGAATGTTGGTGGGATGTGTGGATGGATGTGTGGGGGTGAAAGTAGGGGTGTGGGAATGGGTGTGGGGTATGGGTGGAGGATATGTGTATGGGATGGGTGTGGGGTGTGTGTGTTTATGTGGGTGGAGATGTGTGTGTGGTTTGAGGAAGTATGCGTGGGTAGAGGGGATTGTGTTGGGTGGATTGGGGATGCAAGGGCGGGCGGGGAGAAGTGTATGGTGTGTGGGTTTGAGATATGTGTGCGGTGTGTTGGTGGGGGATGTGTGCATGGTGTGTGGTGGTATGGGTGAGGATATATGTGTGGGTGGGGGATAGTGTGTGGTGTGGGGGATGTGTGTGATCGGTGAGGGGAATGTGTGTATGGGTGGGGTATATGTGTGGGTGAGTATGGGATGTGTGGTGGTTGGGGGAAGTATGTGGGCTTGTGTGGGTAGGAGATGTGTGTGTGGATGGGGAATGTGTGGGTGGGGGTGTGTGAGTGGCTTAGGGATGTGTAAGTGGGTGAGGGATGTGCATGTGTCGGGGTGGGATGCGTGAGTGGGTGGAGGATAAGTGTGGGTAGGGGTATTGTGATCGACAGATGTTTGGTTGGGAGTGGGTGGGTGGGGGTGGGGGGTGGGGTGTGGGTGCGTAGTGGAGGATGTGTGCGTGAGTGAGTGTGTGTTGGTGGACGGGTAGGGAATGCGTGTGTGGGTGGGGAGAGGTGTGTGGTTTGTTGGTTAGGGATATTGTGTGGGTGAGGTATGTGTGTGTGGATGGGGAATTTTTGTGGTGTGGGGGTATGTGGGGTGGATGGGTAAGGGTATTTGTGTGGCTGTGGGTGGGAATATTGTGTGATATGTGGGTGGCGGTATGTGTGTGGTGTGTAGGTGGGGATGTGTGTTGGTATGTGGGTGTGGGATGTGTTGGTGATGGATGTGTGTGTGTGCGGTGCGTGGGTTGGGAATATTGCGTGGTAGGGGATGTATGTGATGTGCGGGTGGGGGATTGTGTAGTGGGGGATTGGGTTAAGGCATGTATGGGTGGGTGGAGGATGTATGTGTGGGTGGTGGGGTGTGTGAGTGGATTGGGGATGTATGGGTGGTTAGGGATATGTGTGTAAGGGGGAGGGGGATTGTGTGCGTGGGTGGGAAATATGTGGTCAATGGAGATGTGGCTGGGGGATGGGTGGGTTGAGGTGTGGATGGGGAGAGGATGTGTGGGTTAGGATGTGTATGTGGGTGGGCGTGGGATATCTGGGTTGGTGGGGGAACGTTTGTGGGTGGCGAGTGTGTTTTGGTTGGGGGAACAGGTGAGGGGAGTGTGGGTGGGGATATGCGGGAGGGGGATGGGTCGGTTGGTGGGGTATGTATGTGTCCCTTGGTGTGCGTGTGTGTGGGTAGATGGGGGTGTGTTTGTGGGTGGGGTAATGTATGGGTACGTGGGAGATGGGCCTCATAACATGGTAATTTGCCTTGTTTATGTTTACAACATTCATTTCACAATGTTTATTTTTCTTCCTATGTAAATGTATAATGCTCTTGATGAACGAAAGACGAGTGATTGGAAGGGCCGAATGTAAGACGGGCCTGCGCGCCCAATTTGTGACCCTAATAAAGTTGATTTGATTTGATTTGATTTTGTCCTTTCTCAACAAAACCCTCAGCTTTCTTACACTCACTGTTTCTATGGCATCCATCATTTTTATAATAACTCGTCTGATGACATCCTTGTCAAAGCTGTGACGAAACGGATAAAGAACGGCAGATCTCTGCATAATACCCCTTTGAAGGGAGTGCGATGCGTTGGTCTCCCTTGAATTAATATCAATTAATAGGGGATTCCCCATCGAAAAATAGTGCGGGGCGGAGCTATTCTAGTTATTTATGGAAAATCTAGAATGTTCCCCCAAGTGCGTACGGGGTAGAGATCTCTAAGTTCACGCGTGCTTCATGCAGCACGGGGTGGGGGAACTTATCGTGACTCTGGTTTTCTTCATGTATCATGAAAGTCACGCGGCCCGTGTAGGCGAGTGGAAGGCGCACTGACTTTGTCATGAGCAGTCGCCCACCAAACCTCAGCGTAGACAGATCGCAGCCAAGAGGCTGATGTAATTTTGATGTCAATATTCGCGGCCAGTGCGGACATCTACAGTCAAGGTTGTGATTCTTCAATCACAGGTTAGTTGAGTACTTATTCTATTATTTAATTGTTGTCGTGATGCCGTGCTGAGTTCCCGGAATGAAATAATTGCCGTCGCAAAATTGAGTTGTCGCGTAGCGTTATCCGTTACAGTTGGCGGTTTGCATTTTTAAGTAGGCTTTATCGATCAGCAAGGTAATGTGTTACCTGACGGAACAAGCCGTATTCCACCGCGAGTGGTGTGTAAATAAAATAGGCCGAACGATGTGCGTTACAGTGTGTAGCAGTTACGGGTTTGGTTTATTCATTACGCAGGCAAGGCGACAGTTTGTCCGTCATGACATCAACATGCTAGACGCTGTAAATGATAAGGTATAGCTTATTATTAGAAATGTGTACTGTGCTTCGTGACATTAGAATGGTAACGTACTTGTTCTATCAGTGATGGTGATTTTTCGAGGAATCAAGGTGAAATCAGCAGTGGTGTATTTGCGGTATGCAGATAGCAGTGTTATTCCGCGTAAGCCGAATGGCGTTGCATCGGTAGGATAACAATTGATAAGAAGTATTCATGATACTATTGTTACTGCTTGTTGTCATGTCCGTCCGCTAGGATGACCGTGCGTGTTCCATCTTACGTTTGTCTAGGCAGCGGGAGGTAAACCGGTACCCCCAACCCGATCGGTAATGGGTCCGACCCAATGCAATCGTGCATATCCGATGAATGAACATACCCGATCGAGGGTGATGCGGCACTCCGTAATTCGAGGCCGAGGTGTCTAGATAGATCGAGGTTTGAACCTAACCGTTTCTGTCTCTAATATTCTACTCTTCTGGAACCCTGACTCGGTTCATGGAGTACTTGGAGTACTGCCGTGAAGTAGTGGTATATGAGGGGCATAATCCCCCCCCCCCCCCAAAAAAAAAAAAGGTGGAGCCAGAGTTTGGTAGTGGAGTCTGGAGGTTGGCTACATTGGATGACGTGACTTAAGTCGTCACGGGACAAGGTACACGAGACCCACAGTAGCTGTGGGAAAGTGTAGTGGTGGATGGCCACCACAGCTGTGCTCGACCGGCACAGGTATGACTGACCTGAAAGATAGTCAGTGAATACAAGGGCAACTCAGGATCTGGGGCAGGGATCCCAGACCTGACACTATGGCTGTGATATGATTTTGTTATTTAAGTGTAACAAGTCATGAGTTCTCCTTAGTTAATGCTATAGTAATGAATTATCAGGAGTATAATTCATTATGGACATATAGTTATTAAGGTGTGTAATTCATCAGTCCATGGGTTAAGGGATTGATGAATTGATGAGTCTGTCAGGAAGGAGATGTCCGGCTTGACACCTTCTCGATACAGTAATCCCTACACTGAAAGGAAAGTAAGTGTATATGTTGATTGATGATGGGAGATGAAACCGGATTGGACTGGCACCAGGCGAAGGATGCTTGATAGAGTCATACAGTCGACTCTGGTGCTAGGGGTTATATGTAGCCCAGAAGTGTTACTTGACTGAACAGGTGTGCTATTGCTTTTTCTACCATCATTATGCCTATATATTATAGTGACTAAGTAGATCTATGATGTGATGATTTCATACTCATGTTGGTAGACATGAGGAATGTCTGAGAGGCAGGTGACAGGGTGGAGATGCTGGTAGTCTTTGTTGTAGTTGAGTACTCACACCAACCTCTCCGTGTTTCAGGATCTGTTATTACTATACAGTAGAAGATTCAAGAGCTGCACCATGAGCTCTATGGGCCCACTCATTCCAGTGCCTATCCAGAAGTTGATTGAGGCCATACTGGGAGTGGTTGTCTGATTCTGCGAGATCAATGTTGGAAGGAGCTGAGTGCTGAATAAGTCGGTAGGTCTAGGTTAGGACCTCCGTCAAGAGTCCGACGAGTGTCATCCGATCCTGAGAGGATCCAACACTGAAACGTCTGGTGATTCTGGCCAGTGAAGCACTGGTGACATTCAACCTCTGTGTAAACCTTGGTAATTGCAAGGTAGTGGCATTTCAAGTTGAGCAAAGTGATCATTGTTACCGGTCACCATGATCTGTGTTATATGCTTCTGGCCCGGCTGGGTTATGGGACACCATGTATCAGTTGATGCTTAAATAGTGTTTTTACATTGGTTACCTTTATGAAGCCAACATGTGGTCTAGTGAACTAGGACATTGATTACAACATTGGTGGAAACACCAGAGTGACATGTTTGTTAAGGTAGGGAGCTACCTCATGCCAACGTGATGAACTGTTGACAATGTTTGTGAAGGTAGGGAGTTACCTCATGCGATCGTGATGAACTGTTGACAGTGTATGCTAGGTTGTGATTACTACCCATTGATCAGTGTAGTTACATGATACTGTGGGAAGATCTATTTGTCCAAGGACATGGAAATAAGGTGAAGTGTTTAGTCACCTGATGGACTTTACCAGTGACATTGTGTGTTCGTGTGGAGCAACCGCTCATTGTGTAGGTGACATATCAGTGTTTGGGTCACCTATGAGATAGAAGAGTGACCTGGCTCTTGTGTATTTTGAGACGGTGCTACATGTATTTTTTCTGCAAATGGGAGACCGCTAATGTTATAGGGTCGGCCCAGACTTCATCAGGAGTGTGACGAGGGAAATAGTACGACAGCAAGGAAGGATCCTTGTTCATCAGTGCAGTGTCAGTCAGGCAGTGGTACTGCGCTTGATCAGCCCTTGCTTGGTTCTCTGGGTGAAGAGGGAACTTTGGAGAGGCAGCAGACCTTGGAGTTCCAGTCCACTGGAGGAGCCTGGGTGAGTCGCTACCACGACTGGACAACCGCACGAGCTATCGTCCGCCTCCATGATGAATACTCATCTGCGTCTTTGATCTTGTACATAGTTCATCTAGTCTGGCTTTCATCCATCCTTCTCTGTGTTGTGGTTGACGTAGTTCAGAATTAAATTTTGTTCTCTTAGCTATGACTTTAAGCAGTGATATGACTGGTGTCTGGTCCGAGCCCCCTTGGGGTTTGGAACCCTAGGTGAGGGAGGGAAGGTTAAGCTGTCCCGGCTTGTGTGGGGCCTGGTAGATGTAGAGTGCTATTGAGGTGGTTGGAGCAAAGGCAGGGGATAGTATCTATCGTGGCAAACCAGTCCAAGCCCCGGCGGTCTTGTCACAGACATCCTTGTCAAAGCTGTCTACAATTGTCTTTCTACCTACCGTTTGCTTATCGCGTGTTGGTTTCATTCCAGATTCTTGCACCCATCGACGAAACGATCGTTTACTCAAACCTAATGCATGCACTGTTCTTTTTTCGGGATTTGTAACAGTATGAAACAGTTTCCTGCGATCAGCTTCTTGACAAAAATATGTGTACAACTTCATAGCGATGTTTTGAAGTGTACACAATTTCACTTTTAATCCCATTGAACAGTATTAACACATTCAAATATTAGCTATTAAGATTACATTAATGGTAAGATTTATTTATATAATCACGTTTCATGAAAGAACCCACAGTATGACGACGCCTCTGAACTATAACACTCAGTCTGTCCAAAAACGAAAGACCGCCAGACAATTTTAAATATAGCTCGAATGGGTCTTGCTGAGCTGTAATACTCTAAAAATTAAGGCATTCATGGCGGGGCAGTAAAATATATACCTCATATAAGCAAATATTTAAATCTGCTGTACAATCTCCAGAACAAAAAAGTTTTTGTTGGGTGGACATAATGATAAGGTTATATACTAAATCTCATTATTTTCCATCAGTTGGTTACTGAGATATTCAATTTTATATTGAGGCAACAAAAAAAAAAACACACACACACACTATAATATATATATCAATGTATGTCAGCAAACTAATCTATCTATGAATGTATGTCAGCAAACGAATATATCTATCAACCATACGACATCAGTCTAATCTATCTATCAATTTATGTTATTAATTAAATATATCTATAAATATATAACAATAATCTAATCTACAGGGTGTCCTAAAAAGATGTACTCACTCTTTGACCCTCCAATTCTCATGCATTTTGTGTGTAAGTAGATATGTCTTGACAAACGCACAATCCTAAGGAGTTAAATAAATAAATAAATAAATTGATGTAGTACCCATTATTTATTGTCATGTAGATGAATGTACTCTCTCATTCCGTCACGTTCGCAAATGTTCAAACTGCCTTACTTCATTTTCCAAGCACAGCTGATATCCCCATTTAAAAAAAATTCATCGGCGTAAGGTCTGGTGAACGCGCAGGAAATTCAACGCTACCTCTTCTGCCAATCAATTTGTTTGGATGTGTTGCATCGAGGTAAGCCCGTACATCACGACGGTAGTGGGAAGGAGCTTCATCTTGCTGGAAGTAAATCTCCTCGTGCCCAAACATCTCTTCAATCCCTGTACCGACATTTTCCATCAGTAAGTTTAAGTAAACTGGACCACTGACAGTTTGATCAAAAAAGAATGGTCCAACGACCCCCAATACTGACATCCCGCACCACACTGTAACACGTGGTAAGTTCAGATGGTGTTCCATACTCAAATGAGGATTTTCACGGGCCCAGTATATGCACTTATGTCGGTTGACTGAACCATTTAACTTGAAGGTGGCCTCATCGCTCCATAAGATTTTCTCTGGAAACATTGCATCCTCTGCGAATTTGTTCAGATACCATTCGCAAAATTGAACTCTTCGATCAGGATCATCTTCATTGAGAGCTTAAAGTAATGTTGGAATTCACCTTTTCCAATGATCATGTTTCAACATCCGTTTAATCGTCTGTCAAAGAGTGAGTACATCTTTTTGGGACACCCTATATCTATCAATGTATGTTAATAATCTATTCTATCTATCATTTTATGTCAACAATCTAATATATCTATCTATATATATCATCAATTTACAGTTTTAGTTCTCATTCACACATGTCCCTAGATACGAACATAACATAACCTTCACTCGCATACCTTCGATTATATCTTGCATTCATTAATGAATTAGAAGTGAATCAAACGCTCAGTCACTCCAAGCCCTGCATAATCTGGACAAAATTAATGACCTACAGCAAGTTGGCGATAGTAACCATGTCAACAAGTGTGTCAACAGATGTCAAATTGTTGAAACAGAAGATATATAAACCCAAAGTCCTGCAGCAGAACTATCCAGACGTCTAAAGAAAGTGTTGGTAAGTTACAGCAGAACTTGTCTTCATCACCTGCTGGTTGTACTCTCGACTACTAACCTGTATGTCTGTGGTTGGATCCCGTGTGTGCCGTGGTCATGGCCATTGCACTACAAACACAGAATTCGTGTATGGATCCTCTCTTTCTATTAGTTCAGTGTTGTGTATATAAAGCAGGAAGGTCCACTCGCCATATAGCCAGCACCATCATATCTGTATTACTAACGTCACATACAGCGCTATTGCAAACACAAAATTCCATGACTGAATACCTGCAGGTGTTCGTTATCTTATGTGAATGCTAACGGTGGACACTTAGCCAGAAATTGGTGCCAAGGATTCTGGCTATTCAATACAGAAGTTGCAAGTTCTAAGCACGCCGCTTTATCACCTGCAGGTGTCTGCGCAACTAGTGGTGGCCTCATGATCTCGACATATCCTGACTTAGAAAGTGTGTATTGTCCATATGCAACTATTCTTGGCCATAGTTATCTCGACATATCCTGACTTAGAAAGTGTGTATTGTCCATGTGCAACTAATGTTAGCTATTGTGATCTCGACATATCCTGACTTAGAAAGTGTGTATTGTCCATGTGGTGTCTTCTCCTCCTATTCGTCCTCTTCAGTTTTTTTCCCCGCCATATATTTGTACTCCTGTACTTCTGCTGCTTCTTCTTTTCTTCTGTTTGCGTGTACTCGCTTTGAACTCCGGCGTAGTTCATACACGTGATACTACTTTTAGTGGACTGGACCGACATTTGTGTGTGGCGTAGCTTTCCCTATTACTAGTGTCCTGGAGATAATGTTCGCAATTAAATTGATTACATACTGATTCAAAAATAGATTCAGAAGCAATTTAGTAGGAGATAAATCTACACCATGAGCAGATGGACATAATGACCATGTGCTAATTACAAGAAAGATGAGGGTAAGACTTAAAAAACATAAAGAAAATCTAAAAGAATATCAAGTTAGATCTAGCATTACTTAAAACACACAAAGAAATTAGAGAAAAGTACAATATAACTGTAAAGAGCAGATATAATACGATGCAGATATTTCAGAGTAATGATGAACAATTGGACATGTTGCGGGAATTAAGTCAATAGCATGAATAGAAATCATTCAACCTACAAATATAATTTCAAAAAAAAAAAAAATAAATAAATAGATGACGGACGATATTTTGCAGATGATGGACGACAGAAGAAATAAAAATGCAAGACAAAGAAGAATATAATAGAATACATACAGAAAGAGTAAATAAATTCAAAGTGGCTGAATCAATCGTGAGTGGAAATCGGGACAATTATGGAAACGACTTATTTTCCATGTATCAACACATAAATGCAATAACGGGTATGCCAAGCAATAAATCGTGGAATCTATGGTTTGTGTCCTCGTTATTCAAAATAACAGGCATGTTCCATGTAGCGTCGGAGGCAAGGGGCAGTGATTAGAATAAGATACTGAAATTGTGGCAAACAGAACAAGAAGAATTAACCAAGAAGCGGCATAATACTTTAGCAGTGTTGGGGAAGTCAAAGGCGTGACGTAAATCAGTGGTAGCAATGATTGTAGAATTATTCACGCTGCATATTCAAGTATGAGTCCAAACGCTTGTAAAGTCATGTTTTATTACTTTTATTCGTGGATTCGTACAAAAGCAAGTTCACAAATCAGCATGGCCACAAAAGCTCTGGGTCACGGCTCATATTGCAAAAAGGCTTCACAAAATCTTCAACGTTACAACTAAATCTCGCCAGATGGAACCCTACACTGCTACTCGAGATGATGGTTAGAAGCTTCTCTCCCGTAACCAAGTGGTCACCCCCTATGACTCTCTTCTACGCATCATCAGGAGACCGTGTTCAATCGTGCGCAGTCCACTTTTCATCTTGCACATTAAGTGCATTGCATTGCTTTGCCTTTGGAACCCCGACCTTTTGCCTTACGAATCC
Source organism: Cepaea hortensis (assembly GCA_963921405.1). Taxonomy (NCBI): domain Eukaryota; kingdom Metazoa; phylum Mollusca; class Gastropoda; order Stylommatophora; family Helicidae; genus Cepaea; species Cepaea hortensis. The sequence goes on along the minus strand of OY992888.1, from coordinate 1,643,762 downwards.
ATAACAGTGGCACACTGTTACAATACGCAAGTTGCTAGATGACGTCACGGCGTACTACGTCACTAAAGTTAGTTAGGTTTTGGGTTGATCATGGAACTGTCAGATAAACAACAACACTGAAATATGAACGCAAATATCCAGCAGAAAGACATAGCGAACATGCCATCAAGTATTCTAGGAAGATAAGGTGTCAACAACCTACTTGTGGCAGGATTATTCAGGACTCCCTACTTCTGCACAACACGAATCAATAACTCGTATGGTTTGCAAAAGGATACATTTTTATTTAGAGCTTATGATACACAAGCTCGGCGAGCGGATTACTTCAATATGAATCAACGACATGGTATGTTTCACAGATGCAATGAAGAGGTGGAAATAATGATACTATTTACTAATTGGAATCTAAGGTCTAGCTAACACTATTGTCTATAAACTACATATGGTTCCTAGCGAACACGTCTATCTCTCTCAGTCCTTGTCCCCCGTCTGAGGCACCTTCTAGTTGTGCGTTCAACTTCGGACATTAGTCCTGCGTGTGCTTGCGATTTTGCGTGCATAGAGTCCCAGCACGCTTGTCAGTTAACTGAGGTTACTGGTATTCCCCAGTTACTTGTTGCGAGGCGAGTTTCCTATACTCTCGCTCATAAGCACTTAATGACACAAGGGTGTCCTGTTGTCACGCTAAATATAGCGCCTGTGTCTCTCCTGTCTAGTATTCCCTGTAAGCTCCGTCTAAACTCTCTACATCCCTGTCTAGATCTTTGACACACTCCCCTCCTTGGTGTGTAGTGTTACAACTGTTTAACTCTCGTATGTAACACGTATTAGTCACTGAAAAATTGGCTGTCCAATTTTTGTCAAAGATCTAATTAGTTTAAGTATCTCTTCTGGGGATAGAACAACTCTCTTCTTTTCCTTTTCACACTGTTATATTGATTCACTCGGCTAATTGAGTAGCGCATGACATCAATATAGTTGGCTATAGACCTCTATTATATTCTTGGGGATTGTATTGATCCGGAACCGTTGTCTTCTGACTTATGTCCTGGTTTCCGTCGTTTGACCCTATGTCTTTTGACTTTCACCCGTTGACTTTTGTCTCGACCTGTCCTCCAATTGCCCAATTTGACAACCCGCAACAAGTTGTCTCTGTTAAGAGAACAACACATGAGCATCACTGTTCATGTTCCCCTATAATATTAGTACCAACTCGTATGCTCTATGTTCTACTCTTCACCTTTTAACTTCCGTTTGGGAATAAATATTTTCAATGTTACCTTCAGGTTTTTTATAGTGGTTATTGTGTCCCCTGTATTAAGTTACCGTTCTTTGTAATAAATGGTGACTGCAACTTTTATGTGTTTGTTTTCCTGTTTGTTTGCGTGTTATTTAATAAACTACAATGTACTAAACTTGCTAACATGTGTGTGTGTTAGTATTCTACATGTATGTGTTCCTTCGAGCGCCGTAAATCGGATTATTGTGGCTACAAATATTGGTTAATTTTATTTATGACCACAATTTCGTTTTAAGATGCTCAAAGTACTTTCTCTATATATTACTACTATTTCTAAAGTATGGCAGTTACACACATAAAACTGAACAACACATTGCTTACACAGATTGACAAGACAAGTTATAATAAGACGATTTGCGCGGAGAAAAAATTCCGCTAAATCTCTCTCTCTCTCTCTCTCTCTTTCTCTCAATGTTTACTTTGTTTTCATTCACTCCTCTCATCTATACATCTTTCGCTCAACTTTCATACCATTCATTCGTCTTTAAAATATGGTTCATGATATTACATAAATGAACAATACATATTTACAATAAAAGATTGGCTGAATCGTATAAGTTTTCACGCCACATGACTGTGCTATGAGTTTGCACGCGTCATCTCTATACAACATATTATACATGTTTGCAATGATGATTAGGTACCGATCATGTGTTACTAACTAAACTACCTAAGTTATAGTAATTTCGTGTGCTGTCCTAAATTACCTAAAGGGAAATAACTTAATTAATTAACTATTTCTAAGCAAAGTGGGTTAGTTACCTTATAGTATTATTGGTAAATGACACGATGTTAATTTTTCTAATATTTGGGTTAGTTTAGAAATGATGTCCTAAGGGAATTAATCTGTCACTAGTTGCCAGTAGCCGCGAGTGAGATCAAGTTTAGAGAATATACGAGATGTAGACATATCTAGAATCAAATCCTCGCATGCTGGGATTGGCTCAGCCTCGATCTTCGTTACTCTGTTTAAACGGCGATAATCAACTCAGAGGCGAATTGTAGAGTCCTTTTTAGCGACAAGAACGATAGGAAAGGAATATTCCGTCTGTGATCTTTGAATTATTCCACTCGACTCAAGAGATAGTAGTTCTTTGTCGAAATTTGCCCTATAATTCAAAGGGATGGAATATGGTCGACATTTGATCGGGGTGTTATCAGTCAGAATGATAGAATGCTCTATTCTGTCTGTCTTTCCTGGGATGTCGGAGGAAATGTCCTTGTACTCTGTCACTAAATCTATCATCTGTCGACGTTGCTCGTCCGTTAGTTTGGTTTCTATCTGTACACTGTCGATGGTCCCAGTCGTGTCTACAGTAGGGACTGGTAATTCTAATCCGTCGTCATCTGTCTGGTTAAGTACTGTAGTGGTATTAGCTGTGTGTGCTGTTATCTGGCTAAGTGTATTTGCGATGTCGTTTGTCGCCCTACCTAGTTTAGTTGTGTTATGTTCGTCTGTCGTCCGATTACTTGGTGTGGGTGCATTTTGTTCGTCTGTCTGTAGCTCCTGTCGTGAGAAATATGGTTTCAGCATGTTGATATGGAATATCTTTAATTTTCCCTTTATCGATATTTCATAATCAACATCCGACACTTTCCGTTCGACGTTGAATGGCCCTTGCCATGATGTTAGCAATAAATTTCGTTTGTCAGGTAGTAACAGGAGAACTTTCTGCTTAGATTCAAGGTATATTGGTCGTGATGCTACCAATGATCGTTGACCTTTGGCCGTCATATGCTTACTCTTTCTTACACGATGTTGACACATAATACATGAATGACAGAAAAATTTTATATCTTTACAGAATTTAGGCCAGTAATATTGTGATAAAATTCTGGCTTTGGTCTTGTCATAGCCCAAATGTCCAGCAAACGGTGACTCATGTGCGATCTTTAGCACAGTTTGTCGGTATGCTACAGGTAACACCGTTTGCTGAATTTCATGGTTATTCTTTGTGTAATAACGCATGAGAATTCCGTTGTGTATTTTAAAATGCCAAGATGCATTTTTACTCACTTTCGTTCGCTCACGTAACAATCTAAAATAAGGTGCGATAGTTTGATCGGTGCGTTGTGCCTCGATAAATTCTTGGCGGGTGATATTGTTAGTAGCACCGCAAGGTGTTAACAGCTGTAACATCTCGTTCTGTAGGTCAGTGTAGTGTGTTTGAGTTTCTGACCTCGTTACAGCGTTAGCCAGGTTCGTTTCTTTCCAGGCTACAATGTCATCGTCAGTACATTTCTTTAGTGAAGCCAAGCATCCTAAAATAAGATCCGTACATGGGTCTTTAAGGATAGCGCACGTAAATGTGCCGGTAAGAAATGGGGTATTTATATGCGCTTTTGCCAGTGGATATTTCTCAATTGTTCCTGAGAAAGTACGGCATTTAACAAATTTACCCGTATAATCTTCTGGTCTCACCAGTTCTTTTCTTAGGCCCAGTAAAGTGCTCCCGCTGTCTACCAAACACTGGCATGGTTGATTGTTGACCAGTGCATCGTAGAACTTAAGTTTACCTTTCGATGCATTAACTGCATTAGCATCTTCAATGGCATATGGAAAAACGTGACCACATTTTAATTTTCCATCCGCATGAAATTGATGACATCATTTATTGAAATCAAATATATCAGTAACTACTGCTACACTCTCACACGCATTCTCTGGTAGTACATTCTCAAGCTCAGAGTCAATGACACTCTCATCATCTTATGAAGTATCGATGAGCATAGCGTTGTTTGCTTTCATTCTTTGTCTGCCCAGACACTTTGCCGAATAATGGCCATAACTGGCACAAAAATAACATTTGATGGCACGTTTAAAAGAATTTCTCCTATTCTCTTGTTTCTTTATGACTGTTTCTAAGTGAGATGGATAGGCTGGGTTCTTATCACACATCGAGTAACTTGGATGATACAGTTTACAATAAATACACAGTGGAGGCTTTTGATAAGGCTGGTCTTTCTTACGATACTCTTTTTGCCTATACGATTTACTTGGTTCATTTTTCACAACGGCAGTGATCTCAGTATCATGGATGGTGGTTTTAAAGACATCACGATTTGCCGAAAAATATGCCGACCCCCGTTTTTCTAGCTCTTGAATGGATTCTATGTCTGAATGTTGTAAGTACTTTGCAAATGGGGTAGGGACTGTAGCTATAACCTTGTCCATTACCATTAGATCTTGCAGTTTGTCAAAGTTTTTACCTACTTTTGCCGCTTTAAGCCAGTTATTAAATGTGCTTTGCACGTTAGAGACGTAATCTAAGAGCGTTTCTGTAGGTTTAGGCTTTATTTGTGAGTATTGAATTTTATACCCTGGAGCATCAAGCAGAAAGTGTTGCATGATTCTATCGTGGATGTATTGATAGTTACCCCTTAGTTCTGTAGGTATTGATTCTATCACTTTTAAAGGCTCACCACTGAGAATTCTCATATAAATCATTGCCCAGTCCTCTAAATGTATTTTCTGGATCTTGAGTTGGAACTCGATATTCTCCGTCCATGCAGAAATGGAATCCCCTACGCTGTATGGCTTTATGAGGCCTTTATATTTGCTAAACTTATTCTGTTCTTCCTGGCTCTTCTGTTTACTAGAGGCTATTTGAATGTTTGACTCTACCTCTAACTCTTTCATCTTTAACTTTGTCTCTGACTCTACCTGAATCTGTTTCTCTTTCATAGCATGATCTAATTCCAACTGTTTCAGTTTGGTAGCTTCCTCTGCTTGTTTGTTGGCATGATCTAACTCCAACTGTTTCAGTTTCGTGGCTTCTTCTGCTTCCTTCAGCTCTTTTTGATGCTGTCTTTCTAGTGCCCTTTCATCTCTATCTAGAACAGCTTTACTGTCTGCTTCTTCTTTCTGTCGGGCAGTTTCTTCCTTATATTTTTGGTCAACCCATCTTTCTAATTCCTGTCCAGTATGGCCTAGTGCTTTGCCTGCCTGGATACAGTCATTTAACGATGCCATTTTATGATCTTATGTTATTTTATCACAATAATATTTGAATTTCACACAATAGTTGTACAATTATATTTTAGTTATTTACATCATTGCTGAAAATTAAGATGCATCGTTAAGTTGGTTAGTATCAAAATGGTTCGAAAATATACTCATCTAATCGGTTGGAAAAACTTGCACTTGGGATGTTCCACCGCTGACTTTTGTTCACAACAATGGTCGACTTGATTGGAAAACTGACGCTTCTGTTTGTTAGAGCACCAATAGTTTAGAAAAACATGTCTATGTTACAGATACATGTTCATTTTTCATGTGGCTGATGAACAACAAATGTGATTTTGATAATGATGGATGATATTAATGAGTGAATGATATGATAGTATCAATGAACGTCATGATTAGTATGATGATGCGTCGTATGAATGTCACTGTCTTGTCTTCACTTTCCTTTAAAGTTGGTATACTAAGCTCTATCGATTCCGTTTAGTAGCTAATATCTATTAAATGTGATGAATGTTGACATTGATGGCTGTATCACACAAAATGTTGACATTGATGGTTGTTTCACACAAAATGTTGACATTGATGGTTGTATCACACAAGATGTAGTGAATACGATGGTGATGTTGAAAACTTTGCAACATATTTGTACAATATTCATTTAACCAAATTCATACACATTTCTTATAATCTTCACAGTATTACACAGTTTACAAATTCGTTTCTATTAATTGTGGTACAAGCTCCACAAACAGTACTTTTTAAAGTATTTTGGTGTTCATTCTCGAAAAAATCTATTTCAAAACTTTATATTAACACTATTCAAATAAAATTAGAATCTCTAAAGACGTTGGTTCAGAAAGCTTCTGACACCAAATGGGTCCTGCCTGTCAACAACCTACTTGTCACAGGATTATTCAGGACTCCCTACTTCTGCACAACACGAATCAATAACTCGTATGGTTTGCAAAAGGATACATTTTTATTTAGAGCTTATGATACACAAGCTCGGCGAGCGGATTACTTCAATATTAATCAACAACATGGTATGTTTCACAGATACAATGAAGAGGTGGAAATAATGATACTATTTACTAATTGGAATCTAAGGTCTAGCTAACACTATTGTCTATAAACTACATATGGTTCCTAGCGAACACGTCTATCTCTCTCAGTCCTTGTCCCCCGTCTGAGGCACCTTCTAGTTGCGCGTTCAACTTCGGACATTAGTCCTGCGTGTGCTTGCGATTTTGCGTGCATAGAGTCCCAGCACGCTTGGTCAGTTAACTGAGGTTACTGGTATTCCCCAGTTACTTGTTGCGAGGCGAGTTTCCTATACTCTCGCTCATAAGCACTTAATGACACAAGGGTGTCCTGTTGTCACGCTAAATATAGCGCCTGTGTCTCTCCTGTCTAGTATTCCCTGTAAGCTCCGTCTAAACTCTCTACATCCCTGTCTAGATCTTTGACATAAGGAAAAGAACTATAGTTTGCATTACTGTGACAGGATCGCCTCAGTTGTTGGGAATGAACACAAGCCCCAAGATATCCCTAGCACTCACGTGTATACTAACAGCAGGAGCTGGACAGGTAGATACACTATAACTCTGCTACTGACCCCTTTAATTGTTATGAGTCTACAAGCGCCTCCCAGATTCTAGACCTCTACTATCTACCCTCTACCTAGGGACAATGAACTCTGAGGCATCGTCCAAAACGACACTCAATAACTGTAGAAAAGAACTTGTCAACATAAACACAGTTTATTCTACCCTAAAGACACAGGAAGGAATTGAACACCATGATAGAATACAATCTATTTACAATACAGAGGATAGAGTAGAGACAGAATCAGAGATGAGTCCATGTTCGTCCTCAGACTGAGAGGCAGATTTGCTGTGTGTGTTCCGTCCAGTCAGTCAGGCACTCACCCGGCTCCCTCCAAGTATAGTTGACTGGAACCTTGGAGACCACTCCGTCCCAAGAGATCGGATCAGCAATCAATGGAGTTAACCACTCGCACCACAGCTGACTAGATGAACTTCAACTCAGCAATGTCACTATGAGTCACTGGCTATTGACACTAAGACAGTTCTCATGATTCAGCCTGGATGGGAGACCCTCTACCCTGATGTGTCCCCAGGTAAACAATCTTGGCATCCATAGTTGTAGCAAAAGACTAACCCTGTGGTCATGGACTATAATCGCATACCCCTGATTGGGTAATGTAAAGTTTCTGCAGCAAGTTAAACAAAGTTCTTACTAATGACTATAAACTCCGGCAGATGATGTCGAAACAGCTGTACACTCAAGATTGACCTGACTCCCTAAGAGTCGAGTCCCACATGATCATCATGTTTAGTACACAGTGGTGACTGAACCATAATAATGCCACTATTCGTTGACTCTGCTGACAATCAAGTTCTGTAGCACACATAAGTCTGATATCAACAATGCAATTGTTCAATGGATCAGTGATGAGCTGAACCTAGTGTACCTGTAAAGTCAATGTAACATTAATACGCCCAATTGGTGTGGGTCTAGTGTTGACCTGGCACTCTTTCAGACGTAGTTACAGCACCTAGGTTAGTGCCGACAAGTACTACCTGGTATCTCCGACGTTTAGGCGGATGTTAACAACAACATGGGAACTGATGTGTTCCCAGAGCTATGTCACTACCCCACTTTGGCAAATCTAACTGAAACGAGCATACCATCATCTTTCCACTGTAGTTCAGTCGTTGATTAACCTACACAGGTATGGTAGCTTCAGATTGTGGATCAAACCGTATCAGAAGTAGTGTTGCATCACCACGCATGGCGGTTCACAAATAAGCATGGTGAAATCATAACCATACTTCATGGTTCATAAGCAGGCCTCGCGGTTCACAATCAAGTTCGTAAACAGTCACTCACCCTTACAGACGTAGTGGTTTCAGAAAACAGGCAATGAAGAGGAAGAGCGGTAGGTGAGAGTATTATGCACCAACATTGGCCCACATGCATCAAATCACTGAATAAACAGCCATCAGCAACACTAATTAGTTTTCATCTAATTAGGGTACCATCTCTATATGGGTAGAATTGAATCATGGGTATCAGTCCAATGTCAGATGACCCATAGAACAGCCCGTCGGGAAAATTGCGTTCCGAGAATGTCGAGTCTGATCAAATGTCTCTCATACCACTATTCTTATGTCTGCTGCTGCTAGAATGAGTAGCTGTAATGGGCTTAATATTTTCATAGAAACTAAATCTCAAGGAAAGGAGGTCCCTGGACCCCTCCCTTACATCGTAATATAATAATGTTTATCATCTTAATTAATACATTAGATCAAGTAATAACTCATTAACACTTATATGTACAAGCTTTCCCTTTCGCTGGTGGGGTATCTTTCCCACCTGGCCGCGAAACTCTTCTTGATGTACTCTTACCTAGAGGCCAGAAGTCATCCAGGTTAAAACACATTTTCCTCTACATGTTCAAAGGGGCACTTCAGTTATGGTCTCCTCCCAAGCGGGTTAGCCTTGGGCTATGACCGAACTGCACGGCTTTCCTGGTTTGCCAGTCATATACTTAATAGACTTGCACGCAGTCCCCATATCCAATTTTTCCCCGTGTCTCGTTCAATATCCACGCGTCCTTCCATACATCCATCGCATCAGCACTCACGTACTCATGCCAGTGTGAAAAGAACATGACAGTAAAGTGAAGAATCGGGAACGCATTATCACATCACGACGGTAACGCAGAGGCATATCGCTTCGAACCACTTCGTCGTTCGGTAAATCGCTCATGTAAGTATCGCACTGCATTACCTAATATATACACCACAACAATATCGTATATATCTATATATAGCTGAACCATAAGATCACTACTTCACAGACTTACACATTTCCAAGGAAGGAAATCACTATTTAGTTATCACAAAATAGCTACATCACTTCCTATGGCTGGGCAGTACGTGCTCTGTTTCCATTTCAACTAGGCACTTCACTGAATTCCTCACACTATCAACTTAACTGTCTATTCAAGAGGCCCTACCAACATCATATACTAACTGACATAAGTTAGGTTCACAAAATACCACAGTAAACAACTCCCTATAATTGTATAGCTAACCTAATATATGCAACTCCTCACAATATATAATTCCTGACTACTGAGAACACTTTGCCGCTGTAACGGACTTGTCCCTAAGCCGTAAGCGAAACTACACACTTACAACTAGTTATTGTAAACAGTGCGGTACACACCTGTACTATGTACTACTTTCAAACCGGCTTATCGATCGTCAAATACTTACAATTGCAGGATCGTTCGTATATATAATGAGTTGCCGTACGGTCGCGTTTTACGCTCAATTACAACGGTAAATTAATTAAATAGGTAGTTACCTGAACCGTTGAACAGACCACAAGTCAGCTGCTAATACTGTCTGGTGGCCAACTTGCCTCTATTTCTGACAGTAAGCCGAAATTGAGCGCCTACTGCCTAATTCAACTCGCACGAAGAAATAGTGCTACCCGTTGTGTCTCAACTCAAGCCAAGCGAGAAACATGGGTTCTCCGAACTGGAGAATTTATTTTCTCCCAGCAAGAGATAATGAAAGTGTACTTAGCAACCTAGGTCACTCGAATCCAGGTGCTTCTAGAACACTCTAGCCGAAGAAACAACCTCGACTTTCCCCAGTTTATTTATAACTGGGGAAGTACCTGATGACGCTCCGTGTTCATGCGGATCCTCCTACGACAAAGCACAGATAACTTGCGGTCATTCTGTGACAATTACGGAGAACGATCGGAAGATGAAGAATTAACACAGAGAAAGTGAGGAAAGCATACTGCATCAAAACTTGCCGGTCGTTTGTCAAATAGAGGTCATGGCGTCAACATACACATTGCTCGGCGTAAGTAACACTGTTACAATCATGGGCGTAATGTAGTTTGCAGAACGATGGACAGTATGAAATTTACTCGTCATTGATGAAAGTAGAAGGATGGAATCGGACTCTACAGTTAACATTAAATATTTACAAATGATTATTAATTATCTTTACCGGCCCTCCCATTAACATGAGAACGGTGACGTTGTTATATTGTACGGACGATTGCCACCAGTAAAGATATTGTTGATGAGGAACGCCAGCGTTGATGAACTCATTTCGTTAATATTTATTCTGGCTCCTGTAAAGCTGCAATGTTAATTTGCTAGACGACGAGCATAATATTAGAGGGAAACAGCATAGCAGTATGGAAACACGAAATAACCCTACATGTTTAAAATCGAGGAATGGTGCAATATTGATGGGACAAGATGACATAGTCAATAGATGGGCGGAATATCTGGAGGAGCTGAATGATGATAGGAGACCAGATGAAAATATTAACAGCAAAGATGAGGGCCCAACAATAATTGCAGCGGAAGATGAAGATGCATTATACCGCATGAAGAATGGAAAAGCACCCAGTCAGACAAAATTACATTGGAGGAAGCTGAGGCTCTAGGTGAATTTTGAATCAAGATATTGACACAATTTTAAATGATATCTACACTAGTGGGTACATTCCTTGTGACCTATTAAATTCGTGGGGAACTATTGTGTTGACATTATGGCGGCGGTATTATGCACAGTGCGGGCTGTTGTTTGTCGAGACTCCTGTCTTTTCCACTTTTCACATTGGGCAGTGGGGAGCGTTTTATGTGATTTCGCTGGCACGGGAACGGAGCATAATGGGGACGACCCGTTGCTGTGAAGTTGGAACCGTGACTAACTAACTAACTATTAAATTCCATCTTTATAGCTGTGCCAAAAACACCAGGCGCTTTAGAATGTGAAGAGCAACGCACAATAAGCCATATGAGTCACATGACAAAGCTGTTACCCAGAATGATTGTGAAAAAAAAATAAGAAACAAGATTACATAATAAATTAGTGGCGACCAATGTGGATTTGTTGATGGAAAGGGCACGAATGATGCTCTCTCTCTCTCTCTCTCTCTCTCTCTCTCTCTCTCTCTCTCTCTCTCTCTCTATATATATATATATATATATATATATATATATATATATATATATATATATATATATATATATACACACACACACACACACACTCAAGACACTATTAGCAAGAGCTATAGAAGTAAAGACAGACCTGTGCTTAAGATTCATGGACTACACAAACGCATTTGACCATGTGAAAGATGACGAAATAATAACATTACCAAAGCAACCGAACATTGACGGCAAAGATCTACGAATAATAAAGAACATATATTGGCAGCAAACAGCAACTATAAGCGATAGAGCTGGCTGATTGGTCATGCGACAGGCAGAGGGGTATTCTCTGTGGAAGCGATGGGGTTGGCTTGCAAACGTGCAAACAGCATCCGGCTTGCTTGATGATATGACATAGGGCCAGACAACAAAAGCAGTGGATGATGACATGACGCCAGGGGGAGACAACTGAAGTATTGGGTGATGACATGACATCAGGGAAGACAACTGAAGTATTGGATGGTGACATGACGCCAGGGGCAGATAACTGAAGTATTGGGTGATGACATGACACCAGGGACAGACAACTGAAGTATTGGGTGATGACGTGACACCAGGGGAAGACAACTGAAGTTTTGGGTGATGACATGACATCAGAGGGAGACAACTGAAGTATTGGGTGATAACATGACGCCAGGAGGGGATAACTGAAGTATTGGGTGATAACATGACGACAGAGGGAGACAACTGAAGTATTAGGTGATGACATGACATCAGGGGCAGACAAATGTAGTATTGGGTGATGACGTGACACCAGCGGGAGATAACTGAAGTATTGGGTGATGGCGTGACACCAGGGGGAGATAACTGAAGTATGGGATGATGACATAACATCGGGGCAGACAACTGAAGTATTGGGTGATAACATGATGCCAGGGGCAGACGACTGAATTATTTGGTGATAACATGAAGTCAGGGGCAGACAACTGAAGTATTGGGTGGTGACATGGCATCAGGGACAGACAACTGCAGTATTGTGTATGAATGGACACCAGAGGCAGACAACTGAAGTATTAGGTGATGACATGACGTCAGGGGCTGACAGCTGAAGTGTTGGGTGATGACATTAAAACAGGGTCGATAACTGAAGTTTTGGGTGAAGACATTAAACCAGGAACAGACAACTAAAGTATTGGGTGATGACATTAACATAGGGGGCGATAACTGAAGTATTGGGTGATGACATTAAACCAGGAACAGACAACTAATGTATTCGGTGATGACTTTACACCAGGGGACGATAACTAAAGTATTGGGTTTGGACATGGCACAAGGGGGAGATAACTAATGTATTGGGTGGTGACATGACACAAGGGGGAGATAACTGAAGTATTAGGTGGTGACATGACACAAGGGTGAGATAACTGAAGAATTGGGTGGTGATATGACACAAACAGCAGACAACTGAAATGCTGGAGATTAACTTTTTGTGTGGAGCTCAATAGGTGTCTTCTATAAACTATGTGCTGCTTCAGTGTTCGCGCTAAATATTCATTATTTCAATGTATTCAAGTATACCTGTAATTCATTCCCTCTACCTGTAATGCATTCCTCTCAACCTGTTTTCGCTACCAAGGGCCCATCTGGTGCCACACTGCATCCGATGTGGTGGCAATTGGTACTTTTATTGCCACAAAATTATCAGTGGTTTATTTGATACATTTCTGCTCCGTTTCGGAATTTTAAGTTACGGTAAACTGAAAAGTCGCACAGCCGAAAGATTGCTACGCCATCTTTGTGCCGTCAAACGTTTGCAAATATTGGATTCTTGTGAATTTTCAGTTTTAAGGTAGTGTTAATTTGTTTGTTTGGGTTTTTCACAATGGAAACGCCCACCAGTATGCGTCCACGTAGAATGACTTCAGATCAAGCTAGATTATTATTCGAAACTGTTTTAAACAATAGTGATTCCGATATTAGTGATTCAGACAGCAGTTATATCTGTGAATCTAAAGTTTTAGCACGTGGTGATAAAGATACTACTAGTGGAACTTCGTCTTCAGCTGAGGTGTCTGATGAATGTCCGTCTGAAAATGAATGTCAGGATGTCATAATAACTTCTCAGCGCAAAGGAAAGCAAACAGTACAAAATAAGAATAAAACTGGAGGAAAAAACTTGAAACTACAAGCTTCTGTACAGCGTGATGCACCTATCCCATCACCATCGACATGGCAAGATGTGTCAAAAGGAGAAACAAAACCGAAGTTTGAGTTTCGTCCTCGAAGATCTCACGTCAACTCTAAACTTTATTAACTGCAAACACCTATGGATTTTCTCAAAGTGTTTTTTGATGATGACATAGTGGATTGTTTAATTAAAAATATAAAAGAATATGCAGAAAAGATGTTGATGCAGAACACTCCTAAAAGAAAACATTCTAGTCTGTTATCCTGGACCCCACTCACGAAGCACGAATGGCTGAAGTTTACGTCTGTCATTATTGCTATGGGACTTGATCCAAGACCATCTATCAAAGACTACTGGTGTACAAGTGCACATTTATATACTCCTTGGTATGCCACTATGTTTGCCAGGAATAGATTTGAATCTATTTATCACACCATGTTTCACGTATGTGAACCAGAAGCATCAGGTGGAAAAAAAATGATCCTCTTGTTGACATGATCCTGAAGAAATTCCAGGAAGCATTTTACCCATTTGAAAATGTGTCCATTGATGAAATGATTATTGGATGGAAGGGCAGATTTCAGCACAGACAATACAATGCAACAAAGCCTCACAAGTACCACATCAAAAAATTTGGCCTTTGTGATTCTTCGACAGGCTATGTGGTGAATTTAAAAATTTACTAGGGCCGAAACACCGAATACAGTCCAGATTTAGATCTCACAACTGCTCATGCAGTGAACGTGTTTGCCACACTACTGAATGTTCTCGGAGCTGGCCATCACATCTTTGCTGACATATTCTACACTTCGAAAGCTCTGATTGATTATCTGCATTCCAACAATTTCAATTATACAGGGACACTGAATGTCAACCTAGTAAGCTTCCCTCCTGAGTTGAAGCATTTGCGACTTCAGCATCAAGAGATAAAGTGGTTTCTTGAAGGAGAAAGAATATTGTGTGTGGCATGGAGAGATAAAAAAGTTAAAAAAAAAAAAAAAAAAACATGCATTTTTGTCTCTACAAAGTCTGTAGTTGGAACTGTTGAGAGCGGATTGCGAAAACCGCAAAACAAGCCGAAGATGGTCCATGCATATAACATGGCGATGAATGGCTGCGACAGAATGGACCAAATTGTTGGATATTATAATATCCATGATAGGAAAACCATTAAGTGGTGGAAGAAGATCACATCCTACATTCCGTATGCCAAACAGAGAAAGGAGGAAAAGAACTGTCATTGAAGGATTTCATGCAAAGTTTACTGGAAAGTGCTCATCGCGAAGCAGCTCAGAGTATTCCTGAAAGTTTGACACTCTGCCTGCCGAAGAATTTCAAAAAGTCAGTTGCAGGAAATTATGTCGAAAGAGTCACAGGTGCCAAGCATTTAATAGAATTTGTCGGTGTCAGTAGAGAATGTGTTGTTTGCAGCACTCGAACTAAACGACACAGATCTTCTTTTGTTTGCTCCGGTTGGACTAATAGACCACACTTGTGCGCCAAAGTTTGCTTTGCAGCCTATCACAAATAGACTGCCACATATAGTAAATAAAAACAAACAGACATGTGTAAATATTCATTGTAATTAAATGTAAATTTGCCAAGTGTTTTCCTAATTTTTGTCTATAAAAAGAAAAAGACATGATTCAGAATCTGCGGCAAAACTTCTTTTCGGATGATTGATTGGGAGCAATTGTGTTTATAGTTTAGAAAAGTGTTGTTTGTTCAGTAAATTCAACAGGATTAGCAGTGATCAGGATATTGGATAACAACGCCCCCTTGGTAAGTGCAATGTTTACATTATTTTTACCTCTTTTTAACAAATTATTTTAAAAGTTATATTATTATTTTTATTATATTTACAACATACAGCAAATATTCTCCTACCAACATATTCCTTGTGCAATCCCCTTTATTTTGATATATAATACTACATTTCTGCTACAATTTTAAACATTTTCATAACATTATTGTGACATACACCAACTTCCAGATTTCGGCCATAAGTTTTTTTTTCATTTTTGTGAAAAAGACATGGTTCAGAATATGCGCCAAAACTTTTGGGTGTTTTTAATGAGCAATACTGTTTATATTCTTGAAGACAAGTGGTGTTTGTTTGATTATTCAGTAAATTAAACATGATTAGCAGCATAGAAGTGTAGAAAACACATTATAAGTGCAATGTTTACATTATTTTTACCTCCTTGTGTCCAATTATTTTACACATTATATTATTATTTTATTATATTTACAACCTAAAGCAAAAATTCTCCTACCAACATATTCCCTGTGCAATCCCCTTTATTTTGATATATAATACAACATTTCTGCTACAATGTTAACCATTTTCATAACATTATTGTGACATACACCAACTTCCAGATTTCGGCCATTAGTTTGTTTCATTATAGTGAAAAAGACATGGTTCAGAATATGCACCAAAACTTCCTTTTGGGTGATTTTAATGAGCAATACTGTTTATATTCTTGACGACAGGTGGTGTTTGTTTGATTATTCAGTAAATTAAACATGATTAGCAGTATAGGAGTGTAGAAAACACCTTATAAGTGCAGTTTTTTAAATAATTTTTACCTCTTTAATTTCAGTTGTTATTATTAAACCTCTCATTATTATCATAATATTTGTAACCTATCAATTAATTATTAACGCTGTCATGTTCCTTGTGCAATCCTCTTTAATTTTATATGTAATACAATAGATCTGCTACCATTTTAACCATTTTAAAATCATTATTGTAACATACCTTTACTTCCAATTCTCTGCCATAAATTTCTGTTTGGTCACAGCCCAATTTTTGTTTGGTAGTGAAAGAGTTATGTTGTCCTGTTTACATGTAATGTATTCGTGTACAGATGTAATGTATTCATGTACACATGTTATGTATTATTGTGCACATGTAATGTATTCGTGAAACACCTGTAATTAATGACAGTACACATGTAATGTATTCGTGAAACACCTGTAATGAATGACTGTACACATGTAATGTATTCCTGCACACCTGCAATGTATTCCTCCCCACCTCATGTAATATATTTATCTCCACATGTAATGTATTACTCTCCAAGTGTAATATATTCCTCTCCAAGTGTAATATATTCATCTCCAAGTGTAATGTATTCCTCTCCAAGTGTAATATATTCTTCTCCAAGTGTAATGTATTCCTCTCCAAGTGTAATGTATTCCTCTCCAAGTGTAATGTATTCCTCTCCAAGTGTAATATATTCTTCTCCAAGTGTAATGTATTCCTCTCCAAGTGTAATGTATTCCTCTCCAAGTGTAATATATTCTTCTCCAAGTGTAATGTATTCCTCTCCAAGTGTAATGTATTCCTCTCCAAGTGTAATATATTCATCTCCAAGTGTAATGTATTCCTCTCCAAGTGTAATATATTCTTCTCCAAGTGTAATGTATTCCTCTCCAAGTGTAATGTATACGCCTCCAAGTGTAATGTATTCCTCTCCAAGTGTAATGTATTGATGTCAGGTATTATTGAATACCTAGTCCCCACCTTCATGTCATGTTATAATGTATTCCAGTGTTGTTTGAGTGCCCGCTGCCCTATCTCCAGTACAGATATCTACCATGATGTTGCTTGCCGTAATCGCCATCTGCGCTGTGATTTTCTCAGTGAACGATGCAGCTCCTGGTGAGTAATATAACATAATAGCATCTGTTTGAATGTTCATTGTCAGTTAGAGAGAATTAAGAGAAGACGATGGAATGGTGAGAGAGGGAGGTACAGAAGCTTCTTGGTAGAATAACGTGGGACAATCGAGTGGAACCTGTTGAATAGAGAACACACCCGGTGAGAGCAACCCGATTCTGACCTTTATTAGGTGAGTGAAGGCCACCGGCTGCACTGTTAGACTACTGTTGCCGACGCTCTTATAATACGTTCTATCACCGCACAGTACTGCACTCCATTCCTAAGAATAATCTAAGTTACATATGTTTAATAGAATACCATATAGTTATTCCTGTTGTAGATGGAGACTATAAAATCACACTCGGGATCGATGTCCGCCGATATACATCAACAATAGACACTATAGTCTCTCTCTAAAAACAACAAGGAATATTGCACACATCCGTAGCGCTTCACAACTTTTGGTCGGCTAACCCAAAGTTGTTTATCTCAACCGTATTTATAATGGATATAAATGACGTCACAAAACTGTCTAGACACTAGACAATCTAGAATCTATTTTTCTCTTTCCTGTTTAGACTGGGTGGAAACAACCCGCCGTCTATTTCGCTTTCATCTGGGGACCTGTCCCGGTACTTCAGAAAGTCCCGCTAGCCTGTAATCTGGGGAATCATTTCCCCACAACAAAAGATCTAGCCGACTTCTGCCCAGACATTCCGTCTACAACTTCAAAGGTTGGCTGCCGCCTTGCAGACGGATGGCGCTATAGTCCCTCCTCGAGCAACAACATATTAAATAAATGCCGACTGTGTATAGACGTTTGGCGCGACTTTCTGTCATCGATCGAAACCTTCAAGGTTTTAATGTGACAGGTGGGCTATTGTAACTGCCATTGTGCCCGGCAGAGAGGAACTTGAACATGTAAGGGGGGGGGGGGGGGCTATTGGAACTGTCGTAAAGCCACGAAGAGAGGTACTGGAACATGTAAGTGTGGGCTCTTGGAACTGTCATAGTGCCAGACAGAGAGGTACTGGAAGATGTAAGGGTGGGCTATTGGAAATGTCCTAGTGCCAGGCAGAGAGGTACTGGAACATGTAAGGGTGGGCTATTGGAACTGTCGTAAAGCCATGAAGAGAGGTACTGGAACATGTAAGTGTGGGCTATTGGAACTGTCATAGTGCCAGACAGAGAGGTACTGGAAGATGTAAGTTTGGGGCTATTGGAACTGTCGTAGTGCCTGGCAGACAGGTACTGGAAGATGGAAAGGTAGGCTATTGGAACTGTCGTAAAGCCACGAAGAGAGGTACTGGAACATGTAAGTGGGGCTAATGGAACTGTCATAGTACCAGGCAGAGAGGTACTGGAACATGTATGTGTGGGATATTGGAACTGTCATAGTGCCAGGCAGAGCGGTACTGGAATATGTAAGTATGGGCTATTGGAACTGTCATAGTGCCAGGCAGAGAGGTACTGGAAGATGTAAGGATGGGTTATGGATCTGTCATAGTGCCAGGCAGAGAGATACTGAAACATGTAAGGGTGGGCTATTGGGACTGTCGTAAAGCCACGAAGAGAGGTACTGGAACATATAAGTATGGGATATTGGAACTGCCGTAGTGCCAGGCAGAGAGGTACCGGAAGATGTGAGGGTGGGCTATTGGAACTGCCGTAGTGCCAGGCAGAGAGGTACTGGAACATGTAAGTGTGGGCTATTGGAACTGTCATAGTGCCAGACAGAGAGGTACTGGAACATGTAAGTAGGCTATTGGAACTGTCATAGTGCCAGACAGAGAGGTACTGGAAGATGTAAGGGTGGGCTATTGGAACTGTCATAGTGCCAGGCAGAGAGGTCCTGGAAGATGTAATGGTGGGCTATTGGAAATATCCTAGTGCCAGGCAGAGAGGTGCTGTAATATGTAAGTGTGGGCTATTGGAACTGCGGTAGTGCCAGGAAGGGAGGTACTGGAAGATGTAAGTTTGGGGCTATTGGAACTGTCGTAGTGCCCGGCAGACAGGTACTGGAAGATGGAAGGGTGGGTATTGGAACTGTCCTAGTGGCAGGCAGAGAGGTACTGGAAGATGTAAGGGTGGGCTATTGGAACTGCCGTAGTGCCCGGCAGAGACGTACTTGAAGATGTAAGGGTGGGCTATTGGAACTGCCGTAGTGCCACACAGAGATGTACTGGAAGATGTAAGGGTGGGCTATGGGAACTGTCGTAGTGCCACACAGAGAGGTACTGGAAGATGTAAGGGTGGGCTATTGGAACTGTCGTAGTCCCATACAGAGAGGGCTGATACTGAGAAAATTGATGTTCAACTTCGATGTCGTCTTGCTAAAGGAACTGAATGTTGATTACTATCAGTGCTTTAGCTGTTTCTGCTACATAGTCCCTTGTGGTCAGGGAAGACATGGACAAGGTCTCTTGGTCAAGCAGGGAGTCAGGTAATAGAGTGTGCTTGGCACAAAGGCTATATCGATGTTAGTAGAGTGCTTTTCTCCAGTGCTATATCTATTGTACCAGAGTGTGCAGGACACCAGGGCTATGTCTATTGTACCGGAGTGCGTGGCACCAGGGTTATATCTATTGTACCAGAGTGTGCTGGACACCAATACCATATCTATTATACCAGAGTATGCTGGATACCAGGGCTGTATCTATTGTACCATTATGTGCTGCACACAAGAGCTATACCTATTGTACCAGAGTGTGCGTGACACCGGGGCCAAATCTATTGTACCAGAGTGTGCTGACCACCGGGGCTGTATCTATTGTACAAGAGTGTGCTGGATGCCAGGACTATATCTACTCTACCAGAGTGTGCTGGACACCAGGACTATATCTATTGTACCAGAGTGTGCTTAACTCCGGGAGTACAACTATCGGGAATGTCCAGTTTTGCCAATAGATCTGATTTTGTTGTTATATCATGACAAACAATTTCCCACAGAAACATATCAGTGAGATTTACGAGATAGAAGCAGCCCTGAATAGACGACACGATGCATGGGTAAACAAATACAAAACTGTTAACTTGCAGTAACAGTAGGCTGTGTGAAGTGTTGGGCCCTCACATGTGTCAGGCCTGAGTCTACGGGGGGTAGGTGGTCAGTCTTTCTCTTCCGCAGCGAGCGCCGAGCCCGGGTATCGAACCGCCTCCCGACCTCACCCATGCCATTGACAGTGATGGTTAAGTCAGCTCCCACCATTACAAGAATGTAGGGCAGCCTTTGTCAATGACGATTAGGTCAGGTCCCACCAATACAAGAATGTAGGACAGCCATTGTCAGTGACGATTAGGTCAGGTACCACCAATACAAGAATGTAGGACAACCTTTGTCAGTGACGATTAGGTCTTGTCCCCAAATATCAGAACGTAGAGCAACCATTGTCAGTGACGATTAGGTCAGATCCCACCAATACAAGAATGTAAGGCAGACATTGTCAGTGTCGATTAGTTCAGCTCCCACCAATACAAGAATGTAGGGCAGCCATTGTCAGTGACGATTAGTTCAGCTCCCACCAATACAAGAATGTAGGGCAGCCATTGTCAGTGACGATTACGTCAGCTCCCACCAATACAAGAATGTAGGGCAAACATTGTCAGTGTCGATTAGTTCAGCTCCCACCAATACAAGAATGTAGGACAACCTTTGTCAGTGACGATTAGGTCAGGTCCCACCAATACAAGAATGTAGGACAACCTTTGTCAGTGACGATTAGGTCTTGTCCCCAAATATCAGAATGTAGAGCAACCACTGTCAGTGATGATTAGGTCAGGTCCCACCAATACAAGAATGTGGGACAACCTTTGTCAGTGACGATTAGGTCTTGTCCCCAAATATCAGAATGTAGAGCAACCATTGTCAGTAACGATTACGTCAGCTCCCACCAATACAAGAATGGAGGGCAGACATTGTCAGTGACGATTAGGTCAGGTCCCACCAATACAAGAATGTAGGGCAGCCATTGTCAGTGACGATTAGATCAGGTCCCATCAATACCAGAATGTAGGCCAAAATGTATTCACATTTCTGTTTGGTTTCTATTCCCAGAACATGTCGGCTTTTCTGCGGTTGTTAGTGACGACAAGAAGTATGCAATTGCTGACATTGTGATATTCGACAATGGTTACGTTAACTTTGGTACCACCTACAATACTAACACCGGCATCTTTACTGCCAGCATGGTAAGCCTATATATTTTTATCCACCGCCATTCTCTAGTGCTCTCATGTTTTCATTGACATCAAGGTAGACACACGCTCAACATGTTTCTTATGATACAGGTATGTTCATTAACTTGTTTCTTTCAGTTTCCATTCGACATGTTCTTCACGTTGCTAATTGATATCTTCACTTTAGTTTGTTAGCAGAATGGCTCCACAGTATCTATGGCGAAAGGCAGAGATCAATATGTTATTAAAGGGAGACTGTTTCCCTTGTTGACTAAATGTCTGATTGTCTAGTCGGATTTTTCTTAATGTACAACGGTTTGTTCGAGTAATAGACTTATTAAACTGACTTCACTGAAAGATTACAGTACCATTAAAAAACTTATTAAATTGGCTTCACTGGAAGATTACATTACCATTAATAAACGTATTAAACCGGCTTCATTGAAAGATTACAGAACCACTAATAAACGTGTTAAACTGTCTTCATTGAAAGATTACAGTACCACTAATAAACTTATTGAACTGACGTCATTGAAAGATTACAGTACCACTAATAAACTTATTGAACTGACGTCATTGAAAGATTACAGTACCACTAATAAACTTATTGAACTGACGCCATTCAAAGATTACAGTACCACTAATAAACTTATTGAACTGACGTCATTGAAAGATTACAGTACCACTAATAAACTTATTGAACTGACGTCATTGAAAGATTACAGTACCACTAATAAACTTATTGAACTGACGTCATTGAAAGATTACAGTACCACTAATAAACTTATTGAACTGACGTCATTGAAAGATTACAGTACCACTAATAAACTTATTGAACAGACGTCATTGAAAGATTACAGTACCGCTAATAAACTTATTGAACTGACGTCATTGAAAGATTACAGTACCACTAATAAACGTATTGAACTGACTTCATTGAAAGATTACAGTACGACTAATAAACATATTAAAATGACTTCATTAAAATATTACAGTACCACTAATAATCTTATTGAACTGACTTCAATGAAATATTACAGTACCAATGATAAACTTATTGAACTGACTTCAATGAAAGATTACAGTACCACTAATAAACATATTAAAATGACTTAATTAAAATATTACAGTACCACTAATAAACTTATTGAACTCGACTTCAATGAAATATTACAGTACCAATAATAAACTTATTGAACTGACTTCAATGAAAGATTACAGTACCACTAACAGACTTACGAGTACCTGCATAGTCACATGCCTTCTTGCATAAACATGACTCATATATTTATTCAGTAGCATGTCCTTTGCAGATCCTCGCTCACATAACAACCTTCCGGAAAACTTCTCGATCACAAGAAAGATGTCCCACGTCCGATACACCCATCTGGAGATCATCTGGAGATCATCAGCAACATCTTGCACCCATCTTCTATTTGGCCTTTCTCTTCGTCTCTTATTATTCTCTCTATGCGACAGCGGCGAACACCCCCCCCCCCTCTCCCCCCGGGCAACACGTGTGACTGACTAAACCAGGCGTGGGTAGCCGATTTGGTGTCAAACCAAGTGATAAACTAGGGTATGCCTACCCAGCATGGGAAGACAAGATTCGGTAGACTGCGCGGAAGAAATCATTCCTGATTCAACGGGCAAGACGGCGTTTACCTGCAAAGCGTTGTGGAACGTAATGAGCACGGCAAGGCACGTAGAGCGCCCTGGTCATCCATTGCACCTGTATTCGTTTCCAATCGTCTTTGTCACAAAGTAAATGATGACAGACTGACAGATAGAGTGGCTATGGTTGTGTCTAGGGTATGTCCTTGTAAATGTGGTGTTGAACGACAGATTAACCAAGATGCATCACAACCAAACACCAGTCAGTGAACAAGCGTTAATTTGCGCACATAATATTCCTTTAATTCTGAATTAACACGGACACACGAAACATATAAATCCAGGAACAATAATTCTCTCAGAATATATCTCCATCCCAATGGAACACTTCAAATAACACTGCCTCTCAATGCCTACTACATCGTATCCCAAACGACAGGTATACTAGCCTCTCTCTAGGCCCGACTCAAAGTAACCCACTCTGGGTCTCAAATTCCACTCACTATCCCTGGAACCCACAGTGCGGAGTTTCTTCCTAACTCCGTCACAATTCTCCACTTTCTCTGACCACGACCTCCTCCTAGTCCGGTCTCAACACAACTCCCCTCAGCTCGGAGTCCAAACATCAACTGATCTCCGTCAATCTTTGTCCCTGTCTTTTAAACCATTCTATCCCCCGCAATGTCTCACACACAACACACAACCTCACTGCTCCAACTGTCTGCCTCACCATTATTTTAGCCAGCTGACTTCTTCTCAGCTCCCCCTTTCAATTACTGTCTTCTCATTTTCGCCCTCTGGGGGACTTACTATCCGCCCTATTTTATCTCGTGAACTGTTTATATTGTACGGCCACTCACTTAATGCCAATGACCCCAGGCATGTGTCACTAACCCACCCTCAAAAGAAAACATCGTTTTCAAATGTTGGGAGACTAATACTTATCAAATATGTGACCCAGACACATTGCGTGGGTAGTCGTAAGTATAAATCCAACTTACTCTAGCTACCACACTTAATAATATATCAAATACTCATAGTAAACTCCCATATTCTTTACACATCAATACAACCAACTTTTCATATTGTGTACCAATGCATGAACTAAAACATTGCATAATACTAAATACATCATAAGAAACATAATCTTTGTGTACCCGCAGGTCTATTCCTCTCTGCAATAGCCCACACACCATGTAACTATGCTAATACTGGTCCATGAATAAATGTCGAGGCGCTGCATTGCCTCTGTCTTCCATCAACTATCTGGAGAGTTTGTGTACCGACCATATACCAGATGGTTCTTTTCTTGCCTCAACCAACCTCTGATTCTTGTCGATGCTGTGTCTACCTTTCATGTACCCATGCCTCATGTTTCCTATATGTTTCAAACATCTGTTTGCTACTCCTAACCCTGGTTCAGTGATGTCGCCAACACTCTTTTGAACTGCCTTAACTTTGCTATCTACATATTGTACCGTTACACTGGAGTCTCTGTTTAGTCTGACCTCTTTATTAAATCCTGGCCAATATCCCTAGCATCCTGCTCTCTGCTGCTTATGCCTTACTCCTAAGTGCCCTGCACATGTCCTATCCTGAGCTGTTCTTGTATATCGGTCTCTATGTGCTACCCGTACTGCTGCACGAAAGACACCAGCTGTGTAGCAATGAGATACCTCCTTGACTTCCCGACAATGGAACACAGAATCAAGATCTGGAGAGCTCGTGCATACTTAAAAATAAGTGCAGATGAGCAGCACCCTCTGCATGACGCTGTATTCAGAGAAAAGGGTGACAGGCTAAAGAGGGGCAAATCATGGATGGGTCGGGCGGAAGATGTCGTCAGACAGGTCTGCAGTCTTACCAGTATCAACCCCGGCAAGGAATGGGTGCCGGTGCCTCCAGCTTTTAAGTGTACCTTCTCCTGCATTATCACACTCGACAGACGGTGCAGAGAGCAGAACCCTGCCGCTGTCAATGCAGAGGTTAACGCGCTCATCTATGATCACTCAGATAGCCCCGAAGTGCTCATCTATACAGATGGATCTGTTGTAAAGCAGCAGCGAAGTGCGTGGGCATTTACAGCCCGCTCAGCGGGCCGCTGCCTTGGGATTTTGTAAATGTGCGCAACTTACATAAGGGACCTCCTGTTTTCCGCTCTGAGATGTGTCATATCATGAAATACAAGTGGTTCTTGGAAGCATTATACCAACGTGTGTGTACTAAGTGATTCAATGAGCATGATTCAGAAGGTCGAAGCTGGATCTGTACGTAGACAGTGGACTGAGGCGCTGCGGAAGTCTGTTGTCCGCAAAGTCACCTTCATCTTCGTCCCGGGACAT
The DNA here is from genome assembly GCA_963921405.1 of Cepaea hortensis. NCBI lineage: Eukaryota > Metazoa > Mollusca > Gastropoda > Stylommatophora > Helicidae > Cepaea > Cepaea hortensis. The sequence goes on along the minus strand of OY992888.1, from coordinate 1,618,504 downwards.
GCGGGAGTCGAGGGAAATGAACGAGCTGATAAATTGGCTGGCTCTGCACCCCCTGTAGATGGCCAGCCCATGGATCGTGCCGATGTTATTAACGCCCTTAAAGATATGGCGAGAACAGAGGATTTTGACGCCAGTGATTCCACATCGCTTTCCAGGATGAAAGACCTGGGAGTAAGAATCGGCACAGCCAGACGCGAGAGGTACATCGGGAAAACAAAGCGCCTCGTCAACCAACACAGAACTGGCACTATTAGCCACCGGACGCTGATGCATATGCTGGGGGGAGGATCTGAGCACCTATGGACATGTCCGGAGTGCAACGAAGATACCCCAACTGATAACTAACTAACTAACTACCCGTACTGCTACTTACCCACATGCAGTTCCGACATCTGAAAACCGGTGAGTGAAACCATTGTTCTTCCTATCGAAGCTCCATCTACCCTTCTTTGATTTTCTATGTCTCACTTTACTACACCCCTGGAAACATTTGTCAAGAGTAATATCTTGTCTCTGGGATTCCCTACAGCTACATTTGAGATCCATTCTCACCTGCTCAGCTGTCCTATCCTTGTCCTCAGTGTTTACTTCAAGTGCCTCTTTTTCTTCAGCTATACTCTCTAATTTAGGTTTTCTTTTGGTAACTACCTCGTTACTATTTCAACTATGTTTTTGGTCCCAATAAACTACTTCCTCTTCTGTACACTCTTTAACTCCTATAACATTTCCTATGATGAGATCTGCCACTGGTGAGTCTAAAACACATGCTGTCACTCTTCCTGTTATGTATGGTGTTTTTATTGTTATCACGGCTACTGGGTAGAATTCTACTGTCCCATTAAATGTTATGGATCTAATCTTTTTTCCTGTATAATCCGAGGGATGCAATAAACTCTTTCTCACCCCGATGGACGTACATATGGAATCCCTAATTGTTAACGCTGGCCTATCATTAACAAACCCATGATGCATCTTCAGACTTCCTCCTTCATGCACTGCTGATCCTGCTTTAACTGTGTGACCACATATTAAGACTGGCTGACCGTCTTTTTCAAATAGAGGTTTGCATCCACTACAATTCTCGTTGTTAAGCGTCTCAATTACTCGTGCTGCATTAGAGTGCTCTGTTTTTTCCATCGTACACTCATGGCTAACATGCCCTCTCCCGCCACAACTGAAGCAAATAATGTCCTTCTTCCTATTATTTGTTGGCCCAATGGCTTGTTGCACGTCATACTGTGCTGCCTTGTGTCTCCAGCTCCCACAATTCCAACATCCGGCATAACTATTTGGCCGTCTCTGAATATTCCCCCTTTTGTATGGGTACCGTCCTGCTCTACCAAAATAGTTGCCACGGGAACCATTGTCTTTACGTTCTTGTTCCTCATATCTTTGTGTTAAATCTACACTTTTTGATCTTGGTCTAATAACTGGATTCTGGTCCTGTTTCGTATATGCTGCACAGACTATTTCCTCATCAATTTGTCTGCCTATCAAACTATTGGGATGTGCAGTCATGCAATTTTGCCCTAACTGAGACATTGTGTCTATGTCCTTTGGTTTACGCTCTTCAAAGAAAGCCACTAAATTAGTATTGTACGATGATAACACCTTGTCTCTAAGCATTAAATCCACTAATTTGTTAAAATCTTTTCCTACCTCTGCCAGCTCCATCCACTTATTAAATGTGTTCTTCACTGTATTTACAAAATCTGTAAAATCCTGATTTGTCTCTGGCACTACTTGTCTAAACTTTGTTCTGTATCCATGCTCAGTTATTTGAAACTTTGTAAGCAAGCGTTGACGCAGAATCGTATAATTATTTCTTTCTTCTACAGGTAGATTAAACATGGTGTCTAGAGCCTTCCCTGTTAGATACTCACCCAGTCTAATAGCTTACTCTGCTTCTGGGATGCCTAACCCTTTCGCTGATGCTTCGAATCTCGACAAATAAGCTTCAAGACTGACCCGGTCCGTAAAGTATGGCAGTTTTAGTCTCTGTGAGGGATGGGGAGGTCTTCTGCTTTCCTCACTTTGACCCTTCGAAGATAGTTCTAATTTTTTCAACTCAATTTCAGTTTCTCTCATGAGCTTTTCTTTCTCAATTTCTATTTTCATTTGTTTCTCTCTCTCTTCCTGTAGCCGCTTGTTTTCCATTTCAGCTAACTTTACTTCCTGTAGGCGTTTTTGTTGTTCCATTTCAGCTAACTTTACTTCCTGTAGGCGTTTTACCTCGCGTTCATTATGCCTCTCCTCTCTTTCCCAGAGCTGAACTTCTTTCAATTTTGCTTCTGCAAACTCCTGTAACTCTTTACCCTTCAAGCCTAACCGTTCACCTGCTTCAATATATTCCATTAAAGTAGGCATCTTGTACTTGTGGACCCGTTGCTGTCTGTCAGCCAATTATAAATGTAAAGACTCTGCTACTAGTCTTTGTGTGCCCTCCCTAAGTACACCTCCACTCCCTGTGTACGTAAATTTGTAGTGTTAAAATATCACTCTGTACTCACCCAGTCACTCTACAAGCACTAGGTAGTGAGGGGGGATATTAACTATACTCCGTCGTATATATATATATATATATATATATATATATATATATATATATATATATATATATATATATATATATATATATCAAATAACTGTAGAACAATTCCTGGAAATAGTTTTAAACATACATATAAATACACCAATGAATGATACCCACTAAGTGCCAAATATTAGACGCTAGACGCATAGGCTGGTGAAACGCAGACGGATGATTACATAGAAATAAAAACCACTGACATAAACATGCCCATGAAAGACCATACTGTGCGCATAATATAAACTGACAGATACCATCCAGATAGAAGCTGTATTAACATAAGAATTACAACAATACCATATATCCAAAGAAATCAAATATCATATGTAACAGTAAAGAGAAAACAGTAAAAAGAACAAATATAAAATGAATAATGTACATAGATCTGACGATAGACACTTGGACACCGTGTATAATGTCGAGACGACCCAATTGCTCAATAGCACAAAACAATTCTGAACTCGCAAAAATCTCGTGTCCAAAATAATTCGCCCGCTGTCCGCCAGACGACTCTCTCCGCAGCGCACCCCTGTCCGTGTACTGTGCGTAACCCCTCACTGTCCCCTTTCCCCCTCCGGGTGGGCAATGGTTTTACTTGTGGTGGCTTTCTCGTGAAATAACTTTGGTTTGGAATACTGTCTTCGTCGTCCCGTGACAGTGTTGATACACGTATCCTCCCTTGAACTGTCTGCGTTAATTTATCTAACACACACCCAGTCTGGCCGTTGTCTACTCACTTCCACCGGGTTGAACTTGGAAAACCATGTTGATACATTTACGACTGATTCATTCTGATGTAAATCCATATACCGAATTATTTGATTGACGAGCCCGCACTTCCTCGCCTGTCACAAAGTAAATGATGACAGAGTGACAGATAGAGTGGCTATGGTTGTGTCTAGGGTATGTCCTTGTAAATGTGATGTTGAACAACAGATTAACCAAGATTCATCACAACTAAACACCAGTCAGTGAACAAGCGTTAATTTGCGCACATAATATTCCTTTAGTTCTGAATTAACACGGACACACGTAACATATAATTCCAGGAACAATAATTCTCTCAGAATATATCGCCATCCCAATGGAACACTTCAAATAACACTGCCTCTCAAGGCCTACTACATCGCATACCACACGACAGGTATACTAGCCTCTCTCTAGGCCCGACTCAAAGTAACCCACTCTGGGTCTCGAATTCCACTCACTATCCCTGGAACCCACAGTGCGGAGTCTCTTCCTAACTCCGTCACAATTCTCCACTTTCTCCGACCACGACCTCCTCCTAGTCCGGTCTCAACACAACTCCCCTCAGCTCTGAGTCCAAACATCAACTGATTTCCGTCAATCTTTGTCCCTGTCTTTTAAACCATTCTATCCTCCACAATGTCTCACACACAACACACAATCTCACTGCTCCAACTGTCTGCCTCACCATTATTTTAGCCAGCTGACTTCTTCTCAGCTCCCCCTTTCAATTACTGTCTTCTCATTTTCGCCCTCTGGGGGACTTACTATCCGCCCTATTTTATCTCGTGAACTGTTTATATTGTACGGCCACTCACCTTAATGCCAATTACCCCAGGCATGTGTCAGTCTTGAATTGTCTTGTCACTGGACTCAGATGGACTAAGGCGAGAGAGTGAGGTCGACGAATTGCGCAACGCTTCCTCACTTTAATCCAATTCATCGCACAAGTCATTCTTCATCCAACGTCATATATCACCTTCAAGCCCGGTGGCGATGGATGAGCGGCGAAGCGGCAGGCGTGAGTACTCTGGCAGCCGTAGTCGCAGACCTGCATACAGGCGGCTCAGGCCATATGGTCGTCTTCTACTGACCGCAGCAGCAGTGGGATTCGGCAGCCCCTGAACGACTGAGCAGCCCTCTATAGGGAAGCACTGCTCACCTCCATAGCCTGAGAAAGGGAATAGAAAAGGTGCCCTAAACATTGTCTGCTCCACCATTACCTAACCAGCTAGCGCGGTTGGTGGGTACCCTATACTGCTGTTGACATACAAACAAAGTAAAAACAGGTAAAGCTAAAAGAGCTAGACATATTCCCTTGACAATCGAAACTTGGAATGTACGCACCTTACTTGATATAGACGGCACATCGGTCCCAAAGAGACGAACAACACTGATTGGGAGAGAGTTGCCCAGGTATAACATCGACATTGCAACCTTGAGCGAGACATGACTTGCAGAAGAAGGCCAAATCTATGAAGCAGGTGTCTGCTACACATTTTTCTGGAGTGGAAGGAAAAGCGAGGAAAGACACCAATCCGGTGTGGGATTTGCCATTAAGTCGGTCATGGTTGGCAAACTAGCTTGATTTCCAAAGGCTATAAACAACAGGTTTATGACCATTAAGTTGCCCTGAATGGAAGGAAGCATGCAACCATTGTGAGTGTCTACGCACCAACTATGACCAATGAAGATGATGTCAAGAACAAGTTCTATGAGGACCTGCACAATGTACTAACATCTGTTCCCAAAGGAGACAAACTCATACTCCTTGGGGATTTCAATGCCAGAGTAGGCACGGACACCACCTCTTGGAGTGGCATTATTGGAAACATTCAGAGAGTAGTGCAGCAGAAACCTCGGCACAAGCGGGACTCCTGGCTGAGCAGCAAGACTGATGAAATTCAAGGCTTTGCTGACAGACATGATGTGAAAAACTTCTACGACTCACTGAAAGCGGTCTATGGTCCTACATCACCAGGCATAGTTCCCCTCCTCAATGCAGATGGGGGAACATTGGTCACCGATAAGAAAGAAATCCTTCAACGCTGGGCAGAGCATTTCAGCAACATCTTAAATGCAACTACCTACTTCGATGATGAAACCATCAACTGCCTTTCTCAAGTTCCCACCAATGAGACACTTGATGACCTGCCAACCATAGTGGAAGTAAACAAAGCCATCCAGCAACTCTCCAGCGGCAAGGCACCTGGTCCGGACTCCATCCCGGCAGAGATATAAAAGGCAGGTGGGCCGGTCCTAACTCAGCAGCTTTACCAAGTCATTACAAACATATGGGTGAACGAGACCATGCCACAAGATTTCAAGGACGCGTAAATAGTCCACCTTTACAAGCGTAAAGGATACCGCCAATCCTGTGACAACCACCGAGGCATCTCCTTGCTTTTAATTTCAGGGAAGATACTCGCCAGAATTCGTCTAAATCGCCTCACGGCAAATCTCGATCAAGGTTTTTTTCCTGAGAGTCAATGTGGCTTCAGAAAAGAACGAGGAACTGTTGACATGATTTTCGCTGCAAGGCAGCTAAAAGAGAAATGTCAGGAACAGAACTCCTTAATGTTCTCCACTTTCATTGACCTGGCCAAGGTTTTTGATACAGTCAGCAGAGAAGGACTGGGAAAGATTATGGCAAAATATGGCTGTCCACGAAAGTTTGTTCAAATAGTGCGGCTATTTCATGATGGTATGCAGGCAAGAAAGGAAAATGGTGAACTGTCTGAGCTCTTTCCTGTTACCAATGGAGTGAAGCAAGGATGTGTCCTGGCACCAACACTATTCAGCCTCATGTTTTCACCTATGTTGATGAATGTCTTCAAGAACAACGAAATTGGAACGGACATCGACTACCGCATGGATGGAAAGTTATTCAATCTGAGAAGGCTGAAAGCTAAAACAAAACTTAACAGTGAAACCGTCAGAGAGCTCCTGTTTGCTGATGATTCCGCTCTATATGTCACTTAGAGGCAGACATGCAACACAATGTTTCAGCTTTCTCACATGCCTGTGCCAACTTTGGGCTAAATATCAACTTGGAAAAGACTGTAGTTATGTACCAGCCAGCTCAAGGGAATAATCACACTGTGCCAAATATCAAAGTGAATGGTCATAGACTAAGTTGTGTGGACATATTCACCCATCTTGGCAGCACTGTGTCACAAGTTGCCACAATTGATGACGAATTGAATGCAAGAATCTCCAAGGCCAGCGATGTCTTTGGCAGGCTGTACTCGAATGTATGGGACAGAGATGGAATAAGCCTGCAAACAAAGCTGAAAGTCTACAAAGCAGTTGTATTAACCACACTGCTATATGCTTGTGAAACCTGGATTGTTTATCAGCAACACGCTAGGAAATTAAACCACTACCACACAGTCTGCCTCAGGAAGCTACTGAAGATTAAATGGCAAGACAAGATCCCAGACACTGAAGTCCTAGAAAGAGCGTCCATGCCCAGTATCCAGACTCTTTTAATTGAAGAATCAGATTCGCTGGGCTGGTCACTTAACTCCACTCCCATGCCAGATCACAGGCTCCCTAAACATTTTTTTTTTTTTACGGCGAGCTGAGTTGTGGTAAACGGTCTCAAGGCGGCCAGAGGAAACGCTTTAAAGACACTGAAAATCTTACTGAATGCTTTTGTAATTCATCATGACACCTGGGAGACTGCAGCCAGATACCGAAATTCGTAGTGTGTGTCATTACGCAAGGGTGAAGTCACATGTGAGGCAACCAGGAATAGAAGAGCTGTGAAGAAAAGGCAGGACAGAAAAATCACTGCAGGAAATCCTCCTCCAGAAAAGTCAAGCATTCTTTGTCCACAGTGTCAAAGAATATTTCGAGCCAAATTAGGCCTTATCAGCCATCTTAGAACTCACGGCTCCGTACCTTCAAACCCATTGGATGAAATGAATAGTTATCATCATTCTTGATAGACAAACAACAACAACAACAGTATTCTCTCCAAGCATTCTTTGTCCACAGTGTCAAAGAATATTTCAGGATTAAGCAACATAAGCAATGAATTACATGTACATCAGACACATTAGAAACAACGGTAAAACAACGAAGGGAACTGAAAAAGAAAGAAGAAACCGATAACAGTAGGATGAAATATAAATCTTTAACATGAGAAATAAGAAAGAACACAAGAAGGGAAACGTATCAATGTATACAAGATTGTTGTATTAAAATAGAAACAAAAATGAAAGAGATTATGAAATGTTCAAATAAATGAAGTTATTAACAAGAAATGTTCAACCTCAATTAAATGTTATCTGTGACAAGCTGGGAAATACCTTAACAGAACCTAGACAGATTCTAAAATGATGGCAGGAATACTGCAGTGGAATGTATAATATGAATGACTGTGAAGGTATGAATGAGATACATGAACCAACGACAGCAGAGATAGAACCTGAATCCTCATTAGATGAATTTGAATGGGCGATAAAGAACCTGAAGAATGGAAAATCACCAGGATGTGATGAGATACCAGCTGAACTAATTAAAGCGGGATGTGGAGAAAGCATACACATCTATCACGCATTATGTAAAAAGATATTGAGATTTGGTATATGGCCAAAAGTTTGGGAGTCTTCATTCCAATACCAAAAAGAACAACCTGAAATTATGCACCAACTATAGAACTGATGCCCTGATCAGTCATGCAAGTAAAATTCTACTAAAATCATAATGGGAAGACTTCCGAAGAAATGGAAGAAGAAAGTAACGTGGTTCAAGCTGGATTTAGACAAGGAAAAAGAACCATATATCACATACTCAACATGCGTTTATTAATAGAGAAGTGCAGAGAATATAATGTAAGACTATACTCATGTTTTGTGGATCATTCAAAGGCATTTGATTGTGTACATCAGAAATTTTGGGAAGTCATGAGAAATATGGGCTTTTCATCACATGTATTACATTTCATAAAAAATAATCTATCTAGAATAACAAGTAGCGGTTAGAATTGAAGCGATACATCAGATTGGTTTGACATCAAGCAAGGAGTCTGTCAGGGCTGCGTGATGTCCCCCTATTAGTTTAACCTGCACGCCGAAAATATAACGAGAAAATGTCAGAGGTGATATAACTATCATCAATGTTGCAGACAGCAGAACACATACTCCAGGACTGCCCAAACTACAACATATCATACAACATATCATACAACATATCCAGGCCAACCTGCTGGCCTAGAGAGACAACAGTGGAAGAGAAACTCTGTGGACCACTGAGTGAACTAAAAAAAAGACTGTTAGATTCATACAAGAGACAAAATTGCAGTTATAAACATATTTCAGGCGACCGAAAGAAGAAGAAGAAGAAGAAGAAGAAGAAGAAGAAGAAGAAGAAGAAGAAGAAGAAGAAGAAGAAGAAGAAGAAGAAGAAATATAATGCCCTAATTATCGGTGGTCATGAAATAGCAGAGATTCGATATGTTGATAATACTGTTTACTGTCTACATCACTGAATGGTATATACAACCTAATAGCATCAACCCAAAGGAATAATGAAAATCAAAACTTATATCTGAACATAGCAAAAACAACAAAGATAATGCATGCATATAGAACTACTATGGAGAACGAAATATATGTTAATGAGAAAAAAATTGGAGGTGGTGGAAAATTTAGAATATGTTGAGTCATTGATGCCAATAATGGTAACGCAATGAAAGAAATTAAAAGACGAATATCTAAAGTGATTAAGGCGTTTGACTCGGAATCCGAAGGTTGTGGGTTCGATTCCGGCCCCGCCCTTCGGTTCACGAGTGAAATTTTTCGGAGACTCCTGTGTGTCATCGCTAGAGCTACGGAGTTCGTGCTTTGTGCGACGGTTTCCGCGCTGTGGAAAGAGACCGAGCCAAATGGGATAAAATCCGGTGCAATGAAGTCGACCATGTCGACATTTAAGCGACTTTTTTTAAAAGACTAAAACAAAAACAAAATATATTATGGAGTGAGACAGATATAACTACAAAAATTAGATTTTTAAGAGCATGCATCTTTCCCATTGCAACATACAATTGTGAGACCTGTACTAAACAAGCTGAACAGCGCATATATGCTTTTGAATATAAATGTCATAGACGGGTTCTAGCTGGTCTCTCTGCCGTAAGGTGTTAAGTATGATGTTCGTAATCCCGTATACTCTCGTACGAAACACAGTTGCGCGAAATTCGGCCGCGGATCGCGTTGAGTTGGTTAATTATGGAGGGTATATGAGCCGGTTGTTCGAAAGCAATGGCAAACTACTGAACGTAAAACTTGCCTACTACATCAACAGCAGCTGTAAAATGTTAGTGTTGCCTGCAATGTCATGTAAAGGATATGCGGGGGGGGGGGGGGGTGTGGGTGGGAGAAGGGATGTGTGGGTGGGCGAAGAGATGTGTGGTGGGTGGGGATGTGTGTGGGTGAGGGATGTGTGTGTGTGGGTGGAGTTGTTTGGGTGGATGGTAGGAAGTGTATGGGTGTTGGTAGGTGGGGGGGGGGGGCTGTGTGGGTTGGTGGGTGGGGAATGTGAATGTGGGTGGGTGCGTGCGGGATGTGTTGATTGGTGATGTGTGTGTGTGTGTGTGTTGGTGGGTGGGGGATGTGTGGTTGGGGGATGAGTGTTTGGCTGGGTGGTTGGAGGTGTGTGGATATGAGTGGGTTTGTGTGTGTATGGGTTGGGGAATGGGTGTGTTTGTAGAGAGATGTGTGTGTCAGTGGAGAGATGTGTGGTAACAGGGAAAGGTGGGTTAATGGGTGTTTTGGTTGGGGTGTGTGTGGGTGTGTGGGGTGTGTGGGTGGGGTGTGTGTATGGGATGTATGTGTGTAGGTGGGAGATGTGTATGGCTGAGTGAGGGGGTGTGTGGGTGGGAGGTTGGGTATGTGAGTATGTGGGAGGGTGGGGTGGGTAGGGAGTGTTTGGGTGGGGGAATTGTGTGGGTAGATGGATGGTGTGTGTGTATGAGTGGGTGATATGTGTGTTTGGGTGAGGTGTGTGTGGGTGGATGGCCGTGGATACAGATGTATGTGGGTGGGTGGGTGTGTATGTGATTAGGAGGGGGATGTGTTGGTGGGTGGAGGTTGTGCGTGGGTGGATGGGAATGTGTGGGTGGGTGGGGGTGTATGTGAGTGGGAGGCGGATGTTTAGGTGGTTGAAGGATGTGTCACATAACATTGTAAAATGCATTGTTTATGTTTACAATATTCGTTTGACAATGTATTTTCCCATGTGAATGTATCATGCACTATTGATGAATGAAAGATGAGTGATTGGAAGGGCCGAATGTAAGACGGGCCTGCGTGCCCAATTTGTAACCCTTTTAAAATAAAATTGAATAAATAAATAAATAAATAAATAAATAAATAAATAAATAAATATTCATCTCTGTCATTTCTCATTATATTTTCGGCGTACAGGTTAAACAAGTACGATGACAGCACACAGCCCTGACGAACCCTTTGCTTGATGTCAATCCAATCTGATGTCTCGCCATCTATTCTAACAGCTGATTGGTGGTCTAGATAGTACAAATTTAAGGGTTGTACTACATGTGATGGAAAGCCTATATTCCTCATGATTTCCCAAAGTTTCTGAAGTTGTACACAATCAAAGATATTGAAAAACAACACAACAGTCAAAATACCAAATTAGTGCACAACAGAATTCAGGAACTTACTAATAAAAGAACAAGTACATCAACAGGCTGTCTAAAATCTAAAGATGGCAAAATCATAATAGAAAAAGTTCAGATTCTACATGTATGGACAGATTACGTGAAAAATCTGTATAATGATAACAGAGAGGAACAGTATGATATTAGATTTAATAATGAAGGACCGCCAATTTTGAAGATGGAGGTTCGAAATGTTCTTAAGCATATGAAAGCTGGCAAGGCCCCCGGTTCAGATAACATCACAACAGAAATGATTAAAGCTTTAGAAGAATATGGAATAGATCAAGTCACCAGACTGCTGAACACATTATATGATACTGGAGATATACCTTCTGAATTATGTAATTCTGTATTTATTGCAATCCCAAAAAAATCAGGAACCTTGGAATGTGACCAACATAGAACAATTAGTATAATGAGTCACATCGCAAAGATTCTGCTACGAATTATCATGCAAAGAGTGAGGAAGAAAATACAACCTGAAATAGGGGAAGAACAATGTGGGTTTGTAGAAGGAAAGGGTACAGTAAATGCTGTGTATATGCTGCGAACAGTTATTGAACGTGCTATAGAAGTAAACAAGGATATGCATCTTTGCTTTATTGACTACACAAAGGCTTTTGATAGAGTAAGACATGTCAACATGGTAGATATGCTTGCAGATCTACAAACTGATGGGAAAGACATTAGAATTATAAAAAAAAAACATATATTGGAAACAACAAGCTGCCATAATGATTGATAATGTAGTGGGACAACATCAACCTATTAAGACAGGTGTTAGGCAGGGATGTGTATTGTCTACAAATCTTTTTTCCTTATACAGTGAAAATATTTTCAGAAATGTAGAAGATATAAATGGAATCAGCATTGGAGGACGAAACATCAATAACATTAGATATGCAGATGATACAGTTTTGATTGCAGACAATGCACAGGATCTGCAACAATTAGTAGACGCGGTTGTTGTACACCGTGAGCAGCTGGGGTTGGAATTAAATTGTAGGAAGACACAGGTTATGGTCGTCACTAGGAAGAACGAAGTACCACAATGTAATATACAAGTAAATGGGAATATTCTTCAACAAGTGAATTGGTACAATTATCTCGGAACAGTTATAACATCTGATGGGAGATGCCTTGAAGAGATTAGAAAAAGAATCGCCATGGCGAAAGTAGCCTTTAGCAAGATGAAAAACATTCTGACCAATAAAAAGACGTCAATTGAAACGAGAAAAAGAGTGTTGAGAGGATACATAGAGCCTGTTCTTTTTGCATGGATGTGAAACTTGGACAATGTGCAGTCAAGCTGAAAAAACATCTGATGGCTGCAGAAATGTGGTTTCTGAGAAAAATGCAAAGAATACCATGGACAGATAGAAAAACCAATGACCAAGTACTACAGGAGACAAATGAAAATCGTAAATTGAGAAATCAGACTAAGACAGCCAAAAATTTTTGGATATGTTATGAGAAGAAATGGATTGGAGAACTTAGTGACAACTGGCAAGATCGAAGGGAACAGACCAAGAGGAAGACCGAGAGGAAAATACCTGGATGGCTTGGCCACATGGCATGGACGAGACAGGAACGTTGAGCTGATCCACGACGCTGGTGATCGAGTGAAATGGCGAGTCATGACCGCCCACGCTTTCCGGAATTGCACATGATAGATTGACACAGTCAAATGCTTTGATTAATCCACAAAACATGAGGATAGGTTTGCATTAAATTCTCACTTCTCTATTATTAAACGCATGATGAGTATGCGATCTCTTGTTCCTCTTCCTTGTCTAAATCCAGCTTGAACCACGTTAATCTCTTCCTCTATTTTCTTACGATGTCTTCCCATTATGAATTTTAGTAGAATTTTACTTGCATGACTGATCAGGGCAACAGTTCTATAGTTAGTGCATAATTTTAGGTTTCCCTTTTTTAGTATTAAAATGAAGAGAGTTCTCTTCCAATCTTTTGGCCATATACCATATTTCCATATTTATTTTTTACTTAATGTGTCATACATTTGTAAACTTTCTTCTCCTCCCGCTTTAATTAGATAAGCTCGTATCTCATCACATCCAGGTGATTTACCATTCTTCGAGTTCTTTATTGCCCATTCTATTTCATCTGATGAGGGTTCAGGTTCGGTCTCTGCTTCATTGGTTTATGTATATCAGTCATATCCTCATCGTCATTCATATCATACATTTCACTGGAGTATCTCTGTCATCTTTCTAGAATGTGTATAGATTCTGTTAAGTTATTTCCCAACTTGTCACAGATAACATTCAATTAATTGAGGTTGAACATTTCTTGTCAATAACTTCATTTCTTTGAACATTTCGTAATCTCTTCCAGTCTTATGATATTGCTCTATTCTGGTACAGCAATCTTGTATATATTGATTTTTGTCCTTTCTTGTGTTCTTTCTTATTTCTCGAGTTAAAGATTTATACTTCATCCTGCTGTTATCGGATTCACCTCCTTTCTGTCTCAATTCCCTTCGTTGTTTTATTAATTCTAACGTGTCTGATGTGATCCATGGCTTATGTTGCTTTTTCTTGGTTGGAATTAAATCTTTGGCTGCAGTTATCAAGAGATTTCTAGCTTGTACTGCCAATTCATCCGGTGTCAATTCCTCTTGTACAGACATCAAGACCCCAAAACGATTCCTCACTCCTACGTTGTAATCATCTGGTATTTTTGTGAGATCTAAAAAAGTGGCCTTGGTCCTCGGGTAAGCTTTTTGAGTTTTAATTTCAGATCTGCTTCTAATAACTGATGATCTGTATCACAGTCAGCACTTCGTACTGTTTTTGTCGATGTTATGCTTGATCTCCATCTTCTTTGTATTAAAATATAATCTATCTGATGTTTGGTAATACTGTCCGGGGACTTCCATGTGAAGAGTCTTCTTGGGTGATGTTTACAAGTGTGCTGGCTATCGCTAACTCATTTTCTGTGCAAAATTCAATTAATTTGTCACCTGCATCATTTCTATTTCCCAATTCAAATTTTCCTAAAACATGTCTCTCATTTTAAGTTCTTCCTGTGCCTACTTTAGCATTAACATCTCCCATTATTATTGTTATATTATTATGACCTATTTTATTTAATGTGTCTTGCAGTGTGCTGTAAAAATCTTCAATATCGTCCTCATCTGCTGTTGAAGTAGGTACATATGAGAGGTGTTTTTTTTAAATTTTCTTTAAGTCTGATAGTGAGGATTCTGTCACTAACTAGGTTATATCCCATTAAAGCTTTTGAGGTAGTTTTGTCTAAACAAAATGCCACTCCGCTCTGCCTTCCGACGTCTCTACCAGAATGTATGAAAAGAATTCCAATCATTTGTAAAATGTACCTTGCCTCGCCAACGATGTTCACTAATTCCTAAAATGTGAATATTTAACTTCTCAATTTCATCACATACTACTTCAAGCTTTCCCTCATACAGACATCTCATATTCCACATTCCTCACTCTCCTTCTTAGTCTGACACAGGGGATTTTCTTGGTAACACAGTCGGGATTAACTCCGTCATCACGATTACTAGTACTGGCCACTGTGTCACACTCTTCCCCAGTGTTATCTGATCTGCCTGGCCTGGGGGTCTCGCCACCAGAGCTCTTTCTTATTGTGTTTTCTTTCATGGCTGTAATTGTTTCTTGGCAAGTTTTACAGAAGGTAGGTTGCCATTGCTTTTCTTCTGGGCAGTGACTGTACTAGTCGGTGGCCATAGCCATTGTCTCTACTGATGAGATCATCTGCCTATCGCCGCAGAGTGTAAGACCATAACCAACATCAATCTGTCGGCTGCTCTCACACTCCATCCACAACCTGCTTCCATGGCTTCACGTAACCCTGTTGGTTAGTGGAAGGTAATAAAACAGGAAGTTGAGTTGAGTTGAGCTAAGAACCGACATAAATGCATTCAGAACATTACCATATGCGCTCTGTCCCCTCATTCAACAGCCAGCGAAGAGTCTGTCTGACAGACAGACAGAAAGACAGAAAGACAGAAAGACAGACAGACAGACAGACAGACAGACAGACAGACAGACAGACAGACAGACAGACAGACAGACAGACAGACAGACAGACAGGCAGACATCCAGACAGGCAGACAGACAGACCGACAGGCAGGCAGACAGACAGGCAGACAGACAGGCAGGCAGGCAGGCAGACAGACAGGCATGCAGGCAGACAGGCAGACATCCAGACAGACAGACAGACAGACAGACAGACAGACAGACAGACAGACAGGCAGGCAGGCAGACAGACAGGCAGACAGACATCCATCCATCCATCCATCCAGACAGACAGACAGACAGACAGACAGACAGACAGACAGACAGACAGACAGACAGACAGACAGACAGACAGACAGACAGGCAGACATCCAGACAGGCAGACAGACAGACCGACAGGCAGGCAGACAGACAGGCAGACAGACAGGCAGGCAGGCAGGCAGACAGACAGGCATGCAGGCAGACAGGCAGACATCCAGACAGACAGACAGACAGACAGACAGACAGACAGACAGACAGACAGGCAGGCAGGCAGACAGACAGGCAGACAGACATCCATCCATCCATCCATCCAGACAGACAGACAGACAGACAGACAGACAGACAGGCAGACAGGCAGACTAATAGGCAGACATACATCCATCCATCCATCCATCCATCCATCCATCCAGACAGACAGACACACAGACAGACAGACAGACAGACAGACAGACAGACAGACAGACAGACAGACAGGCATGCAGGCAGGCAGGCAGGCAGGCAGGCAGACAGATTCAACATGTAGTATCGGTTGTTCAACAGACAGGCCTGTATGTGTTTCACATCCACGGTCTATCCCGCCCCAATACTGGGTTCTGGTTCACAATCTACCACAACGATGAGCCTCTATACAGAGCCCATGGCCAAGTCACGCAGGGCTATACCTCGGCGGGTAAGATATCCTGTTGTTGTTGTTGTTGTTATTGTGTGTTGGTATTGCTATTACTGTTGTTGATATCCTAGGTTACATATAAAACAATACAAGAAGTAGAATATTTACACTACCACTAATAGACTTGTAAGCTGACTTCATTGACAGATTACAGTACCACTAATAGACTTATTAAACTGACTTCATTGACAAATTACAGCACCACTAATAGACTTATTAAACTGACTTCATTGATACATTACAGCACCACTAATAGACTTATTAAACTGACTTCATTGACAGATTGCAGTACCACTAATAGACTTGTAAACTGACTTCATTGACAGATTACACTACCACTAATAGACTTGTAAACTGACTTCATTGACAAATTACAGCACCACTAATAGACTTATTAAACTGACTTCATTGATACATTACAGCACCACTAATAGACTTATTAAACTGACTTCATTGACAGATTGCAGTACCACTAATAGACTTGTAAACTGACTTCATTGACAGATTACACTACCACTAATAGACTTGTAAGCTGACTTCATTGACAGATTACAGTACCACTAATAGACTTATTAAACTGACTTCATTGACAAATTACAGCACCACTAATAGACTTATTAAACTGACTTCATTGACAGATTACAGTACCACTAATAGACTTATTAAACTGACTTCATTGACAAATTACAGCACCACTAATAGACTTATTAAACTGACTTCATTGACAAATTACAGCACCACTAATAGACTTATTAAACTGACTTCATTGACAAATTACAGCACCACTAATAGACTTATTAAACTGACTTCATTGACAAATTACAGCACCACTAATAGACTTATTAAACTGACTTCATTGACAAATTACAGCACCACTAATAGACTTATTAAACTGACTTCATTGACATATTACAGCACCACTAATAGACTTATTAAACTGACTTCATTGACAAATTACAGCACCACTAATAGACTTATTAAACTGACTTCATTGACAGATTACAGTGCCACTAATAGAATAATATGAACAAACTTACTAAACACATGAGTATACTTACTGATTACAACTACATGAGTAGACAGATTAGAATTGCAGTAGTAACCTTATAAGAATAACAGTAGTTAACTTATTACAACAACACTCGTACACTTCTTCTTCTTCTTCTTCCTTCATTCGCCTGAAATATGTCTATAACTGCAATGTTGTCACTTGTATGAATCTAACAGTCTTTTACTAGTTGACTGATTACTATAACAGTAGTAGAAAATCCAGTTTCTTAAAACACCAACGTACGACAGTATACTGCAAAATGGAACACAGCTGTGTTCGGAACACGGGAAAGCTGGGTTACGAATTGCGACTGTAACCTCTTTGCCAAGAAGAGACACAATAACAATAGTCAACGTCAACAACAGTACAAGTGGCACCAAATAAATTACAATAACAGTACAAGTGGCACCACATAAACTACAATAACAGTACAAGTGGCACCACATAAATTACAATAACAGTACAAGACGCACCACATAAATTACAATAACGGTACAAGTGGCACCACATAAATTACAGTAACAGTACAAGTGGCACCAAATAAATAACAATAACAGTACAAGTGGCACAACATAAATTACAATAACAGTACAAGTAGCACCACATAAACTACAATAACAGAACAAGTCGCACCACATAAATTACAATAACAGTACAAGTGGCACCACATAAATTACAATAACAGTACAAGTCGCACCACATAAATTACAATAACAGTACAAGTCGCACCATATAAATTACAATAACAGTACAAGTAGCACCACATAAATTACAATAACAGTACAAGTAGCACCACATAAATTACAATAACAGTACAAGTCGCACCACATAAACTACAATAACAGTACAAGTCGCACCACAAAAACTACAATAACAGTGCAAGTCGCACTACATAAATTACAATAACAGTACAAGTCGCACCACATAAACTACAATAACAGTACAAGTCGCACCACATAAACTACAACAACAGTACAAGTCGCACCACATAACCTACAACATTACAAGTCGCACCACATAAACTACAATAACACTACAAGTCGCACCACGTAAAGTTTAATAATCTTACAATATCAATTATAGTCTAATTACAAAAGCATTAATAGACAGATTACAATAACCTTAGTAATCTTAGTACATTGTCAGGAGTTGACTAATAACAATATCAGTTGTAGTCTTATTACAAAAGAAATACATGCATACACACATACATAAATACATACATACATAAACACACACACAACACACACCCACCCACTCACACTCACGCACCCACACACACACACACACACACACACCCACACACACACACACACCCACACATACATACATACATGCATGCATACATGCATGCATACATACATACATACATACACACACACATACATACATACATACATACATACATACATACATACATACATACATACATACATACATACATACATACATACATACATACATACATACATACATGCATACATACATACATACATACATACATACATACATACATACATACATACATACATACATACATACATACATACATACATACACTTTTCCGGCTGCAATTAGATATTACAAAGGATGTATTTGGTTATTACAATAACAGCAGTAGACACATTATATATTTCTGGCTGTAGTGAGGTATTGCTGTAAATATTTTGGTCACTTGAAACGTCACGAAAGTTTGGAGAGAACAATAATGGAATGGTATATGCCTGGGAAGAGAGGAAGAGAAAGGCCAAAGAGAAGATGGGTGTAGGATGTGGCGGATGATCTCCAGATGGGTGTATCGGACGTGGGGCATCTTGCTTATGACTGAGAGATTTTCCGGAAGATTGTTAAGGGAGCGAGTTTCTGCAAAGGACATGCTACTGTATGAATACATGAGTCGACAGATCACATGTTTGTGGCTCAAAATTACACCCAAAGGCTTCCGGAGCAACATTCATCTCTCGTTAGGCAAACTGGTTCCTGCTGAGACACGGCTCTTCAATCGCCTGGCACAGGAGCAATCTGTCAAGTACATGAAGCTGACAGTGACTGTGCATCAACGACATATCTCCGAACTCAAGGACACCAAGCACAACCTGTACCGGACTCTGCATCTACTGACGTTCAACAACCAGCTTGCTTTCCATTTGATCACCTCCATCATTCAACATTATAATAGAGAACTATATAAATGTCTATCTTCACGTAAGAAAGACAAAATTAGCCATCTACGTCCCCATGTCCCTTCCCCCACTTCGACACCTATCAGCCACACCAAAGTGGTATGCATACCGCCTGACCTACCACTTTCTCCTGAAGAACATGCTGTGTTAGGGAAAGGTCTCAGTTTTGTCCCTCTACGCCCCCGCATGGACAGTCGCGCCATCTTGGAAGAAGTCTCCAACTTCCACAGACGACTCCGCCTCAAGTACCACCACAGAGACAAGCCTGTCCTCAGTCCCACCCCACAGCTTCCAGACATTTTTCCATCTTCAACCAAATCCCTTTCCACATGGACCCCACCATCCGGAGTTTCCAACGCGCTTGACCTCTACATAGCTAACACACTCCATGAGATCAAGCAACTTTCTTTCCCTCGCTTGAAACGCTCCAACCTATCCCCTCCCGAATGGCGTGCCCTGTCTCAACTACAGCGCAGACAGGATATAGTCATCAAACCGGCGTATAAAGGGGGTGCGGTGGTTGTTTGGCAAAAAGATCTATATGTCGAGGAAGTCATGTCTCAACTTAATAAACCTGATAATTATTCACCCTGCACCAAAGACCCCACTCTCTCCTATAACCGGAAGATTCAAAATACCATCAAACAACTCATACGTGAGGATGCCTTACCACCCAGTGCCACTCCACTTCACATCCATGACTCCGACTTGGGCAAACCCACCCTCTACATGCTGCCCAAAATACATAAACTCAAAAATCCTGGACGTCCGATAGTTTCTGCCTGCTCGTGCCCGACTGAACTGATCTCAGCGTTTCTTGACAGGATTTTCCAACCTCTAGTTGCGAATCTCCCGTTATACAACAAGGATACAACGCATGCGTTACTTTCAATCAACTCTCTCCAACTGACTCCTGGGAACACATACAGACTATTCCTAATGGATGTATGTTCCCTCTATACCTCCATTCCTCACGCTGATGGCCTCAGGGCGCTACAGTTCTTTCTGGATCAACGCACAGATCAAGCCATCCCTACACGCACACTTGTGAGACTCGCTGAATTGGTCCTCACCAATAATTCCTTTGAGTTCAATGGCCACAACTTTGAACAAATCAGCGGTGTCGCCATGGGCACTAAAATGGGACCCAGCTACGCATGTGTATTTATAGGACATCTGGAACACCAGATTGGACTCAGCTATGATGGTCTTTTCCCTTCTTTTTACCGACGCTACACCGATGACGGCATAGGTCTCACTGACATGTCAGAGCGGAACTGAACCGTTTCATTAATTATGTCAATAACTTCCATCCATCGATCAAATTCACCACATAAATTTCCACCACTCCTGTCAATTTCCTTGACACCACCATTAAGTTAAACCCTACAGGGGCCTCACGACCTCCGTGTACTATAAACCTACTGATGCTCACGGTTTCCTCCTGTACAGCTTATCCCACCCCAAGAGCTGCAAAGATTCCATCCCATATTCCCAGCTACTCCGCCTTCGTCGTATCTGTCAGGACGATAATGACTTCCTCGAGAGAGCCCACGAAATGCTGGACATTTTCCGCAGACGGTCCTACCCAGAGGACGTCTTGTCGACAACTTTCTGTCGCATAACCCAGGTCTCGCGGGAAATGTCCCTCGCCAAGCATACGCGACCTCAGAACAATGAACCCAAGCTTATCCTCACCTTCCATCCACATGCCTATGCCATCAAGCACATTTTCCTGAGACACTGGTCCATCTTGGAATCCGATCCAACCACTCGTGAGGTATTCTCAAATGGCCCCAGGGTAATTTTCCGCTATAACCAGAGCCTCAGAGACCACCTTGTGCATAGTCGCCTCCCCACGGTGATTTCATCCGTGGGCACCTTCGAATGCCATCGTAGTAACTGTCTGACATGCCCATACGTTGTTCAGACACCAGAGATTGCATTTCCCCGAGGCACCTTCACCTTAAAAGATTCTTTCACCTGCACATCCCGCAATCTGATTTATGTTGTAATCTGCAAACGATGTGACATGAAATACATTGGCCAAACGGGCAGACGTCTTGCTGATCGTTTTAGAGAACACCTCAGAGACATCAATCAGGGCGCTGACAAACCTGTCCCCAACCATTTCAATTCCTCCAACCATAATGGAGCCGACGATGCATGTGTCACCGCATTAAAACCCTGCTTCTCCAATAGCTGCGTCAGACTTAAAATTGAATGCCAGCTAATCAACAATCTGGGATGCATCCACCCAGCAGGAATTAATACTGTTGTGGACGCTACAGTATAACTGGCATCTTCCCCAATTGTTTACACTACCTATTACTATGCTGTTCCCCCCCCCCCCCCCATATCTAGACTTAATTGTCCCCACATTCCTATATTTTCATAGCAGACTGTTCACATATTTTTGGCTACTCAAATCCTTTTTGGCAACCCATTTTTAATTCTGCGCCACAAGCGTCTTCGCAGCTGGCCAAGTCACATTTTCTGCCTCACATGTAATTATCAGGTTGTGTATCATAAGTGATAGGTCGTGTGTTTGTGTTTTGTCGTTGCTTGTCGTTAGCTATCTGTGTTGTCATTGACAAAGGTACTGAGAATCGAAACGTCTGTGTGTTGTAGTGTACGCGTTCGTGTGTATTTTATCTTATTTTATTTTATTATTCATTTTTTATATTTATTGAGTGCTTCTGACTTCGGATTTTTCACCTGTATTTTGTGACACGTGGATCTCCTTGTAAGGTATGTGCAACGTTGTGATGTTCAGTACGTTTTTTCTCACATGTGTATAAAATACCTATTTGTTTCCATTTCTTATATCCTGCTGCAGCCGCTGCTTTTTCTTTTTTTGTCTGTCTGTAGGGAATTCCATAGCTCTGAGAGTCAAGTCTGGTGAGAGAGTCTATGTGATAGTTCACTATCCATCCAGCGTCCTCGGAAGCGGCCTTAACAGATACACTACCTTCACTGGCTACCTGGTCGATGTGGGGACAGGTGAGTCAATGTTGCTGGACAGAACAACATGTGTGTAAATGTTGATGGGCAGATATGTGGGTAAATGTTGCTGGACAGTACAACTTGTGTGTAAATTATTTTGGACAAAACAACATTGTGTATATGATACTGGACAGAACAGCATGTGTGTAAATGTTGCTGGACAGAACAGCATGTGTGTAAATGTTTCTGGACAGAACATAATTTTTTAAATGATGCTGGACAAAAAAATGTGTGTAAATTATGCTGGACAGAACAGCATGAGTGTAAATGTTGCTGGAAAGAACAGCATGAGTGTAAATGTTGCTGGATAGAACAGCATGTGTGTAAATGATGCTGGACAAAATAACATTGTTTAAATGATACCGGACAGAAAACCGTTTGTATAAATTTGGCTGGACAGTACAACATGTGTGTAAATTGTGTTGGACGAAACAGCATTGCGTAAATGGTGCTGGACAGAAACACATGTGTGTACATGTTACTGGAAAAAAGCATCATATATGTACATATTTTCTGGACAGAGCAGCATGTGTGTAAATGTTAAATTACAAGATTTTCTCGACAATACGATTATGACTATTGTACCAGTCCATGTTAGGCACAGAGATTATGACTATTGTACCATTGCATGCTGGACACAGAGATTTTGACTATTGTACCTGTGTAGTCTGGATACAAACGTTCTGACTATTGTACCAGTGTATGCTGGACACAGAGATTGTGAGTGTTGTATCAGTGTATGCTGGACACAGAGATTGTGACTGTTGTATCAGTGTATGCTGGACACAGAGATTGTGACTGTTGTACCAGTGTATGCTGGACAGAGTGACTATTCTATCAGTGTATGCTGGACACAGAGATTGTGACTGTTGTATCAGTGTATGCTGGACACAGAGATTGTGACTGTTGTACCAGTGTATGCTGGACACAGAGATTGTGACTGTTGTATCAGTGTATGCTGGACACAGAGATTGTGACTGTTGTACCAGGGCATGCGGGACAACAAGGCTATGCCAGCAGTAAGCTAAACTGTCTTTGCTGCTGAACCAATGATCAGATATCAAACCACCCTTGGTGGCTTGCATATTGTACCAGGCCTACTCCAGCTGTAAAAGGAGCACTGTCTCTTTACACCAAATCAAACTGCATTGATCACTTCCAGTGTGAGTGCTAAGTCGCTTACATAAGTGGAATAGAAAGGCAATTGTTTTATTCTTTTGTTCACTTCATATGATATATGAATATATGGTGGCGGATAATGCAGGTGGGCGTTGTAGTAATGGTGAGAGCAAAGAAAGGACTCGCCTTGAATATAAAGAAAACAGTAACAATGGTGATATCAAAGAACATGGTGACACTTAAATGTGACATAGAAATAGAAGGGACAATTCTTATCCAAGTGGATAATTTTAAATACCTAGGGGAATTTATAACATCGGATGGAAGATGTACAACAGAGATTAAGTGCAGAATACGGCAAGCAAAAGCTGCATTTCAGAAAATGAAGAGTATCTTATGCAATAAGTCACTATCAATTAATGTAAGAAAGAGAGTTCTGAAATTCTATATAGAACCAGTTTTTCTTTACGAATCTTAGAATGTAACTGAACAAATTAGGAAGAACTTAGAAGAAACAGAGATGTGGTACCTGAGACGAATGTTGCGAATTCCTTGGACTGCCAGAGTAACTAACAACGATTGCCTGAAAGAGACTAATGAAACTAAATCATTAATATACAACAATAAGAAAGAGAGAAACAGCTTTCACCGGTCATGTGATGAGAAGAGAGGCCTTGGAGAACATCTTCATGACTGAAAAGATCGAGAGGAAGAGAGGCAGAGGCAGATCAAGAGAAATAATGCTGGATGGATTGAGGCTGTGACATGGAGGAATATCATCAGCAGAGTTAATCCAGAACACCAAAGACCGAGATCTATGGTGAGCCATGAACGCCTACGCCAGCTGGCAGGACACTTGATGATGATGATGATGATGATGATGTATAAAGAGAGCCGTCTCTCTGGTGAAGGGGTCAGAGACGCCATTCGTATTCCCGTCTACCGCCCTGAACACACATCAGCGGGCCATTTGGCAGCAGGTTAACACGCGTTGATTGTCATAAAATAGCTTGATTGCTGCTATTTCATAAAGCAAAGCTAATCTACTGAACGTAAACTTGCCAAGACACCAACAACAGCAGTAAACTGTTGGTGTTAACAGCGGTGTCCGGTAAATAGGATATGCCTCAAAAAAAAAAAAGAGTATGCTTGATACCAGGTCAATATCTATTTACCAGAATGTGCTTGGCACTATGTCTATATCTATTGTACCATGTTTTGCTGGATACCAGGGCTATATCTATTATACCAGAGTGTGCTTAACTTGAGGAATACAACTAACGGGATTGTCCAGTGTAGCCAACAGTTGTGGTTATGTGGTTAGGTCATGACAAACAAGTTGCCACGGAGTCATATCAGTGAGATTTACACGACAGAAGCAGACCTAATCAGACGACACGACGCGTAGGTAAACAACAACAAATTAAGCCCCTTGTAGAAACCTGTAGTTTGTGTGGTGTGTTGGGACCCCCACATGTGTCCTTCAGCACTAATACGTAGTTTGTGTGGAGTGTTGCACCCCATCCCCCACCCCCACCTCACGTGTGTCCTTCAGCAGGAACATGCAGCTTGTGTGGAGTGTTGGAACCCCCACGTGTGTCACACCTGAATAGGAATAGGTGGCCATTCATTCTCTCCCGTAGCGTGCGACAAGTCCGTGTATCGAATCCCAGACCGACATTGCCCATGCCATTATCAGTGACGATTAGTTCAGGTCCCACCAATACCAGAATATCAGGCAGCCATTGTCAGTGACGATTAGGTAAGGTACCACCAATACACGAATGTAGGGCAACCTTTGTTCACATTTCTGTGTGGCTTCTGTTCCCAGGCAATGTCGGCTTCTCTGCGGTGGTCAGCGAACACATGAGCTATCACATTGATGACATTGTGAAGTTCGACAATATTTACGTAAACTATGGCAACGCCTACAACAATAATACTGGCATCTTCACCGCCCCCAAGGTAAGCATTGACTTGTTCTCCACCGCCTGTCTCTAGTGCTCTCGTGTCTTCACTGACATCAAAGCAAACACTCGTGCTATTGTTCCTCGTGGTACAGTTATGTTTATTAAATTGTTTATTCCACGTTTCCTTTCAGCAAAATGTCTTCACATTAGGAATATGGAAAGGGAGACAACATGTTAGATCAATATGTTATTCAAGAGACGTTGCCTCACTGTGTCTGTCTTGCTGTCTACAAGTCTGCTCTCCTTGCTGGATTTTCCTTAATATGCACCAGCCTGCCCTAGTGTGTGTTTGTCGCACGTACATAAATATTATTTATTATATGTATGTATTATATATAATATAATACCCTATATATATATCTTCTTCTTCTTCTTCTTCTTCTTCTTCTTCTTCTTCTTCAGCGTTCCGAGCCATTGAGGTTCTTTGCTGCAAATACAATCCGTCTCCATTCGTCTCTCTGGTGGACATTCTCTTGCCTGTCGTTGATTCCAAGTGCTTGTAGGTCTGTATATGTATTATCTCTCCACCGTCTTCTTGGTCTACCTCGGGGTGTACGGTTATTTATTTCCTGAGTGTAAGCGAGTTTTGTTTCCCTATTATCTTCCATTCTTTTTATATGCCCCAGCCATTGTAGTCTATTAGCCTTCATGATACCAGTGATTAGCGGGGACTTAAACAGATCATAAATGTCTTTGTTACTTCTTCTTTTCCACTCTCCACTTTGTGTATCCCTAATGGGTCCAAAGATGCGTCTTAAAATTTTGTTCTCAAAGGTTTGTAACAAGGCTTCGTCTCCTTTCGTTGTACTCCAGGTTTCAGAGCCATACCGCACAACTGGTCTGATCAGTGTTTTGTATATTGTGATTTTGGTGTTACGAGATAGCGCCTTTGATTTTAGTAGATTTTGTAGTGCATAGTATATCTTATTTCCAGCGTTGATTCTAGTTTGTATCTCTTCCCTTATGATGTTGGAGCAGTTGAAGATTGTACCCAGGTATTTGTATGTTTCCGTTCTTTTAATGGTCATATTATCTATTTGTATGTGGCCAGAGTTTCTAGCCATTCCGTCTCTTGAAATTACCATATATTCTGTCTTATCTTTGTTGATAACCAGCCCCATTAGTTGAGCTTTTTCCTTTAAGTGAGTCAATATTTCCAATGTCTTTTGTTCACTTTGCCCTATAATATCTATATCATCTGCATAACCAAGCAGCTTGGATGTTCCTCCAATATCACATTCCTCCTTTACCTTCCTTACAATTTTCTCTAGAGCCAGATTGAAGAGTAGCGGCGATAGTGCATCACCCTGTTTCAAGCCAGATGTTATTTGGAAGGGGTCTGATTTCCTGCCTTTATATGTTACTATATTATAAGTATCTTCCATGCATAGTCTGGTCATGTTGATTAACTTCCTTTGTATTCCAAATTCCTGCATAGCATTCCATAGACTATTCCTAAGGACACTATCATAAGCCTTTTTAAAATCCACAAAAATGTTACGGAGATCTCTTTTATATTCCCAATGTTTCTCGGCTATTTGTCGTAAGATAAATATCTGATTTATTGTTGATCTGTTTTGTCTAAAACCCGCCTGGTAGTCACCTAATATGTCTTCTGAATATGGTTTTAGTCTATTTAGTAATACTGCGGATAGTATCTTATAGCTTGTGGACAGTAGTGATATTCCTCTATAATTTCCACATTGGAACTTGTCTCCTTTCTTAAAGATAGGTATCATTAATGACTCTTTCCAGTCATGGGGTAATTCTTCTGTCCTCCAGATTTTTATTATTAGTTCGTTTAGCTTTAGATGTAATGCATGGTCACCTACCTTTATAAATTCAGCAGCAATTCCATCAGTCCCAGTTGCCTTATTGTTTTTAAGTCGTGTGATTACATATAGGATTTCTTCAAATGAAGGTTCTTCAATTTGTGGTTCGCTTGTTAGAACCTCTTCCTGTGGGAAAATGTTCCTTGGAGCTTCTCAATTTAGTAATTCAATAAAATATTCTTTCCATGTGTTGCACATTTCCTCATTGGTATTTATCATCTTCCCATTTTTGTCTTTTAAACCATATGTGTTTTGTTGGTACCCTCGTATCATTGACTTCAGTTCTTTAAAAAATTTTCTGGATTCATTTTTCTGGTGATTAGTTTCCATATCTTTGATTATATTACTCATATATTCTCGCTTCTGCTGTCTGACTATTTTTGTAGCCTCTTTACATTCATTTCTATAATGCTTTTCCTTTTGGATGTTATTGATGTCATTTAACCATACATGTCTGGCATTCTTCTTCCTAATGACTGCTTCTTCACATTTTTGATTGAACCATCTGTTCTTTCTATGCGTGGTTAACACACCGAGACATTCTTCTGCGGTAGACTGAATTGTATTCTTGATGTTCAACCAAGTTTGGTCAACGCTTTCCTCCAAAGGGTTTTGCAGAGTTTACATTTTATTTCATCTGTAAATTTCTCTTTGACTGTTATGTCTTGCAGTTTTTCTCTGTCATATGTTGGGTGTAATATTTGTAATTTAGTATGGAAAGCTCTCTTAAGTTTTATTTTAAATTTTGCTCCAACGAGGAAGTGGTCACTGTGGCACTCAGCTCCTCTATAACTTCTGACTTGCTGTATGTTTGATGCATTTCTGTTGTTAATTAAAATGTGATATATTTGATTATAGGTTCTCTTGTCACATGATTTCCAAGTTTGTTTGTGTATATCCTTTCTTTGTAGTCTGGTACTGCTAATCGGCAGTCCTTTGGCTTCTGCCAGGTTGATGACTCTCCATCCATTATCATTTGAAGTTGTATGTAGGCTTTCCATACAGGCCACTTTTTTTATTAGTTTGCTCTCTACCTATTTTTGCACTGAAGTCTCCCAGCACAATCAGGATGTCATGTTTGGGGGATCATTATAAAAGTCTTCTTTAATATAATCTTCTTTCTCTTCAGTAGGTGCATGTACATTAATCATCGTTATATTTTTCCATTTACCTTTTATTCGTAATTTACTAATCCTCTCATTAAAAGCTTTAAAGTTTAAAACGTTCCCCCATAACTCTTTTTCGATGACAAATCCTGTTCCTAATTCATGTTTATTTTGGGTGTTTCCTCCATATATTATAATCATCCCAGTTTGCTCTAAAGTACCCTCTCCTGGCCACCTTATTTCTTGAATTGCTGTTAATCCATTTGATATTCAACCAGCTCCCGGGTTAGTTCTTCGGCTGCTACAGCTCCATATAGTGTCCGAACATTCCATGTTCCAAATCTCAAAAGTCCTTTAACGTTCCAAGGTCGTTGTCCAGATAAGTCAGTCCGATATCAAGGCTCATGTATTTGTTTCGTAACAAAGAAAGGTTTTTACAAAGGTGGGGATGTTAACCCCACGCTTCAACCCACAACCTGGAGGACCTGGGTGTTTCTCTTTGTCTGTTCTCTACCCTTTGACCTGTCCGGCTTGGGAGGCTCTGCTGGTAGCTACGCTACCGCCGGCATAGCTCTCAGGGTCATTGAGAAACTCAAGCTCCCCCACCACGACAAGGTGGAAACACCATCGGGGGAGATATATATTATAATACCCCCCCCCCCTCTCTCTCTCTCTCTCTCTCTCTATATATATATATATATATATATAATCAAATATTATTTATTATATGTATGTATTATATATAATATAATACCCTATATATATATATATATATATATATATATATATATATATATATATATATATATATATATATATATATGTGTATATATATATATATATATATATATATATATATATATATATATATATATATATATATACTAGCAGACCCGGCCCGGCTTCGCCCAGCTCTGGTGGGGAGCATCTCATTTAATTCATATAAGTAGTCATATAAGCTGCCGTTCCCGTTCCTGTCTGTCTGTCTGTCTGTCTGTCTGTCTGTCTGTCTGTCTGTCTGTCTGTCTATCTGTATGTCTGTCTGTCTGTCTGACCCTGCCCGGCATCGCCTGGCTCCTGGTGTAGAGCATCTCATTTAATTCATATAAGTAGTCATATAAGCTCCGTTCCCGTTCCCGACTATCTATCTGTCTGTCTGTCTATCTGTCTGTCTGTCTGTCTGACCCGGCCCGGCTTCGCCCAGCCCCTGATGGGGAGCATCTCATTTAATTCATATAAGTTCCCGTTCCCGACTATCTGTCTGTCTGTCTGTCTGTCTGTCTGTCTGTCTGTCTGTCTGTCTGTCTGTCTGTCTGTCTGTCTGTCTGTCTGTCTAATCATTTATTGGTTGCAGTTAGAACAACCTTAGATAAACGAAGACCAACTTACAAAAAGCATTAGAAAGAGCACTTGAAAGATCTTTACATATTCCCCCAACAATTAACTTGGGTAAATGGAGCAGCGGCAGCAGCAGCAGCAAAAGAAGAAGAAAAAGGAGGAAGGAGGAGGAAGAGGGTGGAGGAGGAGGGAGGAGGAGGAGGGAGGAAGAGATAGGCGGAGAGAGGAGGAGGGAGGAGTAGGGAGGAATAGGAGGGAGGAGGAGGGAGGATGAGGAATTAGGAGGAGGGGGGAAGAGGAGAAGGAGGAGGAGGGAGGAGGAGGAAGAAGGAGGAGGAGGAAGGAAGAGGAAGGAGGAGGAGGGAGGAGGAGGAGAGAGGAGGAGTAGTAGAGAGGAGGAGGAGAGAGGAGGATGGAGAAGGAGGAGGAAGAGGGAGGAGGGGAGGAGGAGGGAGGAGGAAGAGGGAGAAGGAGGGAGAAGGAGGAGGAGGAGGGAGAAGGAGGGAGGAGGAGAACGCAGGAGGAGGAGGGGGAGGAGGAGGAGTGAGAGGGAGGAGGAGAAGAGAGGAGGTGGAGGGAGAAGGAGGAGGGAGGAGGGAGGAGGGGGAGAAGGAGGAGGAGGAAGAATGATGAGGAGGGAGGAGGAGGAAGAGGGAGGAGGAGGGATGTGGAAGAAGGAGGTAGAGGGAGGAGGAGGGAGGAAAAGGGAGGACGAGAGAGGAGGAGGAGGGAGGAGTGATGAGGAAGAGGGAGGAGGAGGGAGGAGGAAGAGATAGGCGGAGAGAGGAGGAGGAGGGAGGAGAAGGAGTAGGGAAGAATAGGAGGGAGGAGGAGGGATTAGGAGGAGGAGGGGGAAAGAGGAGAAGGAGGAGGAGGGAGGAGGAGGGAGGAGGAGGAAGAGGGAGGAGGAGGAAGGAGGAGGAAGGAGGAAGAAGGAGGAGGAGAGAGGAGGAGGAGGTATAAGAAGGAGGGAGAAGGAGGATGGAGGAGGGAGGATGAGGGAGAGGGAGGAGGGGGAGGAGGGAGGAGGAAGAGGGAGGAAGAGGGATAAGGAGGAGGAGGGAGGAGGAAAACGCAGGAGGAGGAGGAGGAGGGAGGAGGAGGAGGGAGGAGGAGGGAGGAGGAGGAGAGAGGAGGAAGAGGGAGGAGGTGGAGGGAGAAGGAGGAGAGGAAGAGGTAGAAGGAGGAGGGAGAAGGAGGAGGGAGGAGAAGGGGGGAGGAGGAGGAGGAATGATGAGGAAGGAGGAGGAAGAGGGAGGAGGAGGGATGTGGAGGAAGGAGTGGAGGGAGGAGGAGGGAGGAGGCAGAGAAAGGAGGAGGAGGGAGGAAAAGGGAGGAGGGAGGAGGAGAGAGGAGGAGGAGGTAGGAGGAGGAGGAAGAGGAAGAGGGAGGAGGAGGGAGGAGGACGGAGGAGGAAGGGGGAGGAGGAGGAGGAAGAGGGAGGAGGAGGAAGAGGAGGGAGAGGGAGGAGAGGGAGGGGAAGCGGAAGAGGGTAGGAATTGGAGGAGGGGAGAGGAGGAGGAGGGTGCAGGAGAGAGGAGGAGAAGGTAGGAGGAGGGAGGAGGGGAAAGAGGGAGGAGGAGGGGAGAGGAGAAGGAGGGAGGAGACGGAGGGAGAA
Organism: Cepaea hortensis; assembly: GCA_963921405.1. NCBI lineage: Eukaryota > Metazoa > Mollusca > Gastropoda > Stylommatophora > Helicidae > Cepaea > Cepaea hortensis. Next base: position 1,587,295 of record OY992888.1, on the reverse strand, counting down.
GGAGGGAAGAAGGAGGAGGGAGGAGGGAGAGGGAGGAGGAGGGAGGAAGAGGAGGGAGGAGGAGGAGGGTGGAGGAAGGAGGTAGAGGGAGGAGGAGGAGGTAGAGGAAGGAGGAGGAAGGAAAGGGAGGAGGAATAGGAGGACTGTAGATAACTTCCTTACACATAAAAAGATGAATTGTTATTGATATTGCCGTGGCATGGAGGCATATATATCAGCAGCAGAGTTGATCCAGAAAACCAAAGACTGAGATCTATGGAGAACCATGAACGCCTACGCCAGCCGGCACGGTACTTGATGATGATGATGATTGCCGTGTGACGATTCTGTGTAGTCACGTCATTTTCTTCGCTTTTCCTAGCGTTTTGGTTCGGGGATTCTTTCATCATCGTCATCATATATTTACGTACGTATTTAGGGAGGGGGAGGGGGGAGGAGGAGGAAGAAGACAAAAAAAAATATGACAGTTGGCAGCGCTGGAATGAGAGGAAGACGTGTAGAAAATTTCATCTCAATCGGATGGGCCGTTCGCGAACGCATAAAGGACATACATACAGACATACACATCCACACACATTGCCTTATATATATATATATACTAGCTGACCCTGCCCGGCTTCGCCCAGACCCTGGTGGGGAGCATCTAATTTAATTCATATAAGTAGTCATATAAGTTCTCGTTCCCGTTACTGTCTGTCTGTCTGTCTGTCTGTCTGTCTGTCTGTCTGTCTGTCTGACCCGGCCCGGCATTGCCCAGCTCCTGGTGTGAAGCATCTCATTTAATTTATATAAGTAGTCATATAAGTTCCTGTTCCCGACTGTCTATCTGTCTGTCAGTCTGTCTATCTGTCTGCCTGACCCTGTCCGGCTTCGTTAAATTCATACAACAAAAAAAGTAACTTAAAAGAACGTTCTTCCACACACCATCCATTATTTTTAATGAAAACTCTTTCTAATCACCTGCATGACTACAGTAACTTCTTAAGCAAAAAAAGATGAGTTACAATGTTATGCATTGTGCATCATTTTTATGAAAACTTTGAAAATGCCTTACAGATTGTATCATTATTTATTATAACTCATATGCCGGTACATAACTATGGACAAAGAGTTTATAAATCTTTGAAAACGATGCCACAATATGACTATAAGTTATACAGAAAAGTTATGCCCCTTGAAATAACTTTTACGAGTTAGATCCCCTGAAATATATGAAATTATGATGAAAAATGAAAAATGAAATAATACTGAGTAAGCAGGCGATTTCACACTAACAAAATATCACAGTTGGCTGCTCTGGACTGAAAGGAAGGCGTGTAGAAAATTTCATCTCAATCGGATGGGCCGTTCGCGAACAAATAAAGGACATACAGAGATACATAAATACATACGCACATCCTAATTTATATATAAGATATATATATACTAGCTGACCCGGCCCGGCTTTGCCCAGTCCTTGGTGGGAAGCATCTCATTTAATTCATATAAGTAGTCATATAAGTTCCCGTTCCCGTTACCGACTGTCTGTCTGTCTGTCTGTCTGTCTGTCTGTCTGTCTGTCTGTCTGACCCGACCCGGCTTCGCCCAGTCCTTTGGTGGGGAGCATCTCATTTAATTCATATATGTAGTCATATAAGTTCCCGTTCCCGTTACCGACTGTCTGTCTGTCTGTCTGTCTGTCTGTCTGTCTGTCTGACCCGGTCCGGCATCGCCCAGCTCCTGGTGTGGAGCATCTCATTTAATTCATATAAGTAGTCATATAAGTTCCCGTTCCCGTTCCCGACTATCTATCTATCTGTCTGTCTGTCTATCTGTCTGTCTATCTGTCTGATCCGGCCCGGCTTCGACCAGCCCCTGATGGGGAGCATCTCATTTAATTCATATAAGTAGTCATATAAGTTCTCGTTCCCGTTACTGACTATATGTCTGTCTGTCTTTCTGTCTGTCTGTCTGTCTGTCTGTCTGTCTGTGTCTGTCTGTCTGTTTGTCTATCTATCTATCTCTGTCTGTCTGTCTGTCTAATAGACCCATCCCTCTGTCTGTCTGTCTATCTATCTATCTATCTATCTATCTATCTATCTATCTATCTATCTATCTATCTATCTATCTATCTATCTGTCTGTCTGTCTGTCTGTCTGTCTGTCTGTCTGCCTGACCCGGCCCGGGTTCGCCCAGTCCCTGGTGTGGAGCATCTCATTTAATTCTGAGTAGGTAAGAATCCGCTCTGCCTTCAAAATGTTGACGTGAAGATTTTCTTCCTGCAGCTGCTTCTGTATTTGTTGATCAGTAAGCTCCATTTTTAGCCGCTTGACCACCCAACTGACTGTGTTTGAATCAGTGTTTCTGATTCTGGTGTCTTGGTCCTCCTTCCTCTCACAAGTTTTTGTGTTCGTCTGTGGGTAGTCGTCGCTCTTCTTATTGGTAGTTTCATTGACTGTAGGTTCAGATACTTTATTACAGCTTGCATGCAGACTCTCCAAAGGCAGGTTCGTCTTCTTGATAGTCTGGTCGGTTTTCTCACTATGCATCTTGGAAGCTGCTTGTTTCTTTGTGCTATTACGACGTGCCATTTTCCCCCCGTATCAGACTGCTTGAAATGTGTAAGGCGTCTTGGCTTGATAGCGCTGAGAAGTGCTGTCAAGCGAATCGTGTCGATATGATGGCGGAAAACACTAAAGATGCGATGACCGTCCGTCCGTCCAATTTGAGAAAAAAACAAAACTTTCCACCTTGGTTCAACCAGCCCGTGCGGCATCGGTTATAATAGCGGTGGTTCATGGTGCGTCGATTATTCCATTCTCTGCGTGCCAGTAAAAGCTGGCTTATCTGTTGTGCAGTTTATGTCTGTGACGTCGGCATAGGGGATTCTTTTGGCCGGCAAGTTTTCCTTTTGTGTCTTTTTAGGCAATTTCTTCTGTCAGTATGGCTTCAGGCTCGTTTGCTGTGCTGGGGTGCTGTCATTATACTGGCTCCTTGTACGGTTATTAGTAGTCTTCCTCTGGTGGGGTGTCCCATTCGATTTCTCGTTGTTCTTTCGTTTTCTGTGTGGTGCGCTTCTTTTCCATTTGATATTCTCTGTACCCTCTGGGGCCGCTTTTAGGCGTCGTTATGTCTTTTATCAGCTGTCTTTTCTTCCGATTTGGGGCAGCTTGCGATACCGCATTGTGTTCTTCGTGTGTTCCTCCTTTCTTGTATACGCCCCAGGCACATTCAAGTTTATTGGTGTTTTCCTCCGCACTTTCTTGATGAGTCTGTTTGGTTTCCGGTTTCTCCTGGTTCTTTTGGGACATCACGACAGAGCTGGAGTTAATAGTTTGCTGTTGTTGATTGACCAGAGAGTTGGCTTCATCTTGCGTCTTCTTGTCTTTTTTCTTGTGGATTGTCGTTATCAGTTTATCGATGATTTTCAATTGAGTGTCATCTGGCGGTTTCTCTGCGTTCTTTTCATTGGGTTCGTGTGGCTTGTTTTGGGATAGTTCCCTTTCAGCTTTTTGCATTTGTCTCTCCGCCTTGATGTCACATAAGATCTCTTCGTTTTTCTTGGTCGCCTGGATCATGTTCTCCACCTCTTGTGTTATATTTCGTTTGATCTCTTTTAGTTCCTCAAGCAGTTTTTCGCTGTCGCTATTCAGTGCCGGTGTTTGTAGTGTCTTGATCTGTTGCTTTAGCTCGTCAATCTGGCTCTGCAGCAGTGCTCTTTCATTTTGCGATATTCCTGTGACTGTCTCACACCTCCGCATTGCTTCCTTGAATGATGTCTTGTTGACAATGGTGAGTTTCAACACGTCTCTGTGTCTTTGGAGGTACGGACATCCCAGATATCGCGCTCCATGATGTCCCATGCAGTTGGCGCACTTACGGTTTCTGTTAGGTGCCTTGAAGTCCACGTCCAGCTTGGCTAGCGGACACTCCCTAAAGGCATGGTGCTCAGCGCAGTATCGGCAGATGTCTGTCTTGCTGCGGCATATGGCTCTGCTGTGGCCGGCCCTCTGGCATCTGGAGCACTGAGTTACTTTTGGAATAAATCTCTCTGGTAGTTGTACTTGCTTGTTGATGGACACTGATATCGGCATTTCGCTTCCCTTACTGGTCACCACCACCAGCGTCGTAGGTATTTTGGCATATGTTAATATTCGTTCCGCTTTTACGACTTGGATGCTGCGATTTTCCTCCTGTAACTTCTGTAAGATTTCATCGTTCGTTAGTTCCACATGAATCCGTTTAACGACCCATCTGACTGACTTTGTGTCGGTTTTACCGGCTCTGGTGTCTTTCTCCTCCTTTTTCTCTGCTAACATGCTAACATCTGTTTAAGTCCCCGCTAATCACTGGTATCATGAAGGCTAATAGACTACAATGGCTGGGGCATATAGAAAGAATGGAAGATAATAGGGAAACAAAACTCGCTTACACTCAGGAAATAAATTACCGTAGACCCCGAGGTAGACCAAGAAGGCGGTGGAGAGATAATACATGTACAGACCTACAAGCACTTGGAATCAACGACTGGCAAGAGAAGGTCCACCAGAGAGACGAATGGAGACGGATTGTATTTGCAGCAAAGAACCTCAATGGCTCGGAACGCTGAAGAAGAAGAAGAAGAAGAAGAAGAACATGGATCTTGTTACAGGCGGGCCGTCATCGGTCTTTCTTGTGGTAGTGTCATTTGATTTAGTTGCTGTTTTTTGGGTGTTATCAGGTAGGTTCTCAGCGTCCGTCTTCTTCGCGATTTTGGAGGCTCCCCCGCTGCACATCTTGTGGCTCTGCGTTTTCTTGGTGTTGGCCTTGCGAACCATTTTCTCCCCAAATCAGGCTTCTTGATGATTTAAGGTGACTTGGCTAGATAGCGCTGAAAAGTGCTGTCAATATCCCCGTATCAGGCTTCTTGATGATTTAAGGCGACTTGGCTTGATCTGGCGAATGACCTCACGGATGCGATGATATTGTTCAACATCTTTTAGATAACTTCTTAAGTATAGAAAGATGAGTTACAATGTTATGCATTATGCATTATTTTTATGTAAACTTTGAAAATGTCTAAAAGATTGTATCATTATTTATTATAACTCATATGCCGGTATATAACTATAGACAAATAGTTTATAAATCATTGAAAACGATACAACAATATGACTATAAGTTATACAACAATGTTATTAAAAGTTATGCCCCTTGAAATAACTTTTTCTAGAGTTAAGTCCCTTAGCTAATGTGTAGTCACGTCATTTTCTTCCCTTTCCCTAGCGTTTTGGTTCGGGGATTCTTTCATCATCATCATCATATATTTACGTACGTATTTTGGGAGGGGGAGGAGGGAGGTGGAGGAAGAAGAAAAAAAAACTATGACAGTTGACAGCTCTGGAATGAAAGTAAGGCGTGTAGAAAATTTCATCTCAATCGGATGGGCCGTTAGCGAAAAAATAAAGGACATACATATTTACATACATACATATATACATACATACACTTTGATTTATATATATATATATATATATATATATATATATATATATATATATATATATATATATATATATATATATAATATTATTTATTATATGTATGTATTATATATAATATAATACCCTATATATATATATATATATATATATATATATATATATATATATATATATATATATATATATATATATATATATATATATATATATGTGTGTGTGTGTGTGTGTGTGTGTGTGTGTGTGTGTGTGTGTGTGTGTGTGTATGTATGTATATATATATAATCAAATATTATTGACATATGCCTTGTTCATTGACAGTGAGGTGAGTGACCTGTAGCCGGGCTACTTGAAAAAACAACCAGCCATGAGAAATAATGGTGAGGGTAGATGGAGACCCCCAGGGTGGATGAGGCGAGTGACAGTGGATTGTTGTGTGGAGTCAGGAGAATTGAGGGCAGTTGGAGCTGAGACGGACTGCGGGTCGGGTCGTGAGGACAGAGGAACCTTAGACCGTCTTGGGGTCGGATGTGTGGGGATTGTGTTGTTCTCCAAGTTGTGAATGCAGGCCTAAAATCCAGTGGGGGTTGGATAGTTAATGGAGGCCTGGACCCAAAGTGTGTGCGTTGTATTGTGTGAGGTCCAGTCGTGGATAGGTGCTGGATAGCTGTCTTGTGAATTTGAGATTCAGCAGGCTCTGAGAAGGCAGCGATGTGTCCGTGTTAAGTTGTGAGGAGGATATATATATTCTATGGATTATATTGTTTCTGGATATATAATGATGTTCCGTTTGTCCGTGTTCTTTCTGTATTAAATGATTATGTGCGCCAATTCAATCTTGTTTAATGACTGATGGATGTGTGATACTGGGGTGAGTTGCATTGTGAGATAGGTGGCTAGATATACTTACACTCCATAGTGACATACAAGGAACATTAAAAACCTAGACAACGACCATGTCACTCGATTATCATTAAGAACAACGTGACATTATCTGGGTGGGTCTCCGTTTAACAACAACAAAACCCGTTGCATTATAGACATTGTTGTCATTCTGTTATCTGTGAGCTCGTCGCTTAGAGAGGAGTTATTATCTGGTGATTACGTTCCATCAATTTAGACATTAGTCGGATGCCCAGTTACAACGACAATTATGGCACAACGAATAAACACCATTTTCATTCGAAGGTCAATGTCAAAAGTTTCGGAGAAGTAATACAGAGTTCACGAGAAACCAGGTGAAAATAACATTTCTCACTCGGAGAGGGGAGAGTGGACGGGACAGATTGTCCACGGTATAAACACCGGGTTTTCTTCTGTGCAGGAACTGGCTAGCAGATAGTTCACGAGAAGGTCACATTATAGGTAAATTTGATAGCATGACATTATTGCTGAAGCCGGTGGATACTTCAGAGAATTAACGCAGACAGGCCAAGAAGAGGTCAATCCTATTCGTGTGTGTGTGTGACAGGACAGGATTGAAAATCAAAGATATTGACAGTTCGTGTGTGTGGCGAGGACACAATACGTGTGTGTTAAGGACAGTGGCACGACATGCTGCCACATCCGAAAAGACTGTCGGCGCGCGTGTGGAAGACACGCCATAGAGCAACTGGGAGATGGTACTGTGACGGGTGGGTCACAAACAGAACCACAGACAGAACGGTCTTGTTGAGAGTACAGGCGCTTGTGTTTATAGGTCAAGCGAACAGCACAGGTGAAAAGTCGCCACAGGAGCGGGTGAGTCCTGTGCGCGGTGAAGACAGGTGTGTGTGGCGATGTAATCGCACTGTACGGTCGCAGGTCGACTGGTCAAGATTTCTCGACTCAGTTAACAGGACGGAGGGTGCACCAGCGACCAGTTACTGGGGGTAGTAACAGTACCCCTACCACAGCCGTTTTGGGGCAGGACAGGTGTCTTTGTGGATAACGGAAAATTTCCGGACATTACTTTGTTCGCGGCCAGTGTCAGTGCGTGGTAGTGGTGATAAAGAGAAATTGAGATGACATTGTGAGTCGGGGTGTGGAGGGAGTAAAATACTCAGGAAATTTCCACGGCCTATTGTGACAAGATGACTCATATGTTGTAAAAGGGAATAGTGAATGAACAATCAAGGTGTTTTGAATGAAATCCAGACTTTATGTTCGTCTTTATGTTGAATCCCATTGTTATCATTACTCGGTCAAGAGCAAACATTTTTACAACGAAAAATGACGTGTCATCACCGCAATCATGGTTGCATATAGATGCCAAAAAGAACTTGCTGTACACTGTTAAAGCGTTGGACATTTGCTGTCTTTTTTGTGTTGAACTTTGTCGTTAAACGTGAATCCATAACATAGATAATACAAAAAGAGGCCATCTCCGCAACCAAGGTATAAAGACGTTTGGATTATTACTTTGTTGTCACCACGTCCAGGGAAAGTAACAACATATCAAAAGATCATTTTTTCTGTGTAGATTTACCGTCGCAAGATTTTTCGGAACATTAACTTTAACCAACAGACATTTCCAGGATATTATTGGAAACTATTTCTAACAAATTAAGAACTTTTGCGACTGATTAATAAGCACAGGATTGTCGGCCAGCCATTTGGACATTTTGTTTGCTCTCATCGTTTTAACTGTCTTTATCGTTTGGGGATCTATATATGTATATGTTATTACATGTAGTTGTTGGATAGGCATTTTTGGCAATTTCTATCTGAATTAGGATAGGTTTGGCAAAACGTGGTTCTTGTGTTTACTATATTTTTTGTAAAGGATAACGCTAAAAAGTTATCGGGGTGTGCATTGGCATTGTGGTCCTAACCAATATCTAGAGCCGTGGTGTATTGCGTCAAATCTGTCTATATTATTGATTTGAGATTCCTTCTTTTCTTCTTATTTTTTTTTTATGTATGATATTTTATTTCTTTGAGTATATATGTGTTATTATTGTAACTCTTGCGACTAAATCTGCTATATAGACTGTTTTCGGTGTCAGTTTATATATATTACGCGCACTGTGGTCGTCCATACACAAGCTTGTGGATGTTACTGTGGTTTATTTCTTTGTGATCACCGTCTCCGCATACTCAGCTTGTGTGTCTAGTGTTTATAGACACCACTTATTGTTATCATTTATTAGTTTGTATATGTATTTATATGTATGTTTAACAATATTTCCAGAATTTTCTACAGCTATTGGATATATATATATATATATATATATATATATATATATATATATATATATATATATATATATATATATATATATATATATATATATATATATATATATATGAAGGAGTATAGGTGATATCCTCCCTCACTACCTAGTGCTTGTAGAGTGATTGGGTGAGTAAAGAGTTATATTATTAGTACTACGAATTTACGTACACAACAAGTGGTGGTGTACTCAGGGAAGGTACACAAAGACTAACAGCAGAGTCTTTACAATTATAATTGGCTGACAGACAGTAACGTGTCCACAAGTACAAGATGCCTACGATAATGGAATACATTGAAGCAGGTGAACGGTTAGGCCTGAAGGGTAAAGAGTTACCGGAGTATGCAGAAGCAAAAGAACAAAAACAGGCAGAAAGAGAACAAACACAAGCAGAAAGAGAAAAGAGGCAAGCTGAACTCGAGGCCAAACGCCTATAGGAAGAAAAGTTAGCTGAAATGGAAAACAAGCGCGTACAGGAAGAGAGAGAGAGACAAGTGAAACTAGAACTTGAAAAGTTAAAACAAACAAATGCGGTGGAAATCGATGAAAGAGAAGATTAAGATGGAAGCGGAAATTGCACTCAGAAAACTAGAACTATCATCTAAGGGTCAAAGTGAGGAAGGCGGAAGACCTTCGCAGGCGTCACAGCGACTGAAACTGCCATACTTTACAGACCGTGATAATCTTGAAGCTTATCTGTCGAGATTGGAAGCAAGTGCGAAAACTTTAGGCATCCCAGAAGGCGAGTATGCTATGTGACTGGGCGAGTTTCTAACAGGTAAGGCCCTAGATACCATGTTTAATTTGCCTTTGGAAGAAAGAAACAACTATACTATTTTGCGTCAACGTTTGCTTAAGAAGTTCCAACTAACTGAGCATGGATACAGAACAAAATTTAGACAATTAGGGCCAGAGACAAACCAGAATTTTACAGATTTTGTCAATACAGTTAAGAACACATTTAATAACTGGATGGAACAGGCAGAGATTGGAAAAGATTTCAATAGATTAGTGGATTTAATGTTACGAGACAAGGTATTAGCGTCGTGCAATACAAACTTAGTAGCTTTCTTTGAAGAGCGTAAACTAAAGGGCATAGACACAATGTCTCAGTTAGGGCAAAATTACATGACTGCACATCCAAACAGTTCTATCGGTAGAGAAATGAGTGAGGAAATAGTCTGTGCAGCATATACGAAACAGGACAAGAATCCAGTTATCAGACCAAGGGCGAAAAGTGTGGATTCATCACAAAAATGTGAGCACCAAGAGCCACAAGATAATGGTTTCCGTGGCAACCATTTTGACAGAGCAGGACGGTACCCATACAAAAGGGGGAATTTCCAGAGACGTCCAAATAGTAATGCTGAATGTTGGAATTGTGGGAGCTGGAGACACAAGGCAGCACAGTGTGATGTACAACCATCCAGTGAGCCAACGAGTAATGTTAGGAAGGAGATCATCTGTTTCAAATGTGGCAAAAAGGGGCATGTCAGTTACCAGTGTACGATGCGAGAAACAGAGCACTCAAATTCAGCGCAAGTAATTGAAACATTTAACAAGGAAAGTTGTAGTGGATGCAAACCTCTGTTTGATAAAGACAGTGAACCGGTCTTAATGTGTGGTCACACAATGAAAGCAAGATCAGCAGTGCATGAAGGAGGAAGTCTGAAGCTGCACCATGGATTTGTTAATGATAGGCCAGCATTAACAATTAGGGATTCCGGATGTACGTCTATTGGGGTTAGAAAGAGTTTAGTACATCCCTCGAATTACACAGGAAAAAAGATTAGATGCATTACATTTAATGGGACAGTAGAATTCTACCCAGTAGCCATGATAACAGTAAAAACACCATATATCACAGGAAGAGTGACAGCGTGGGTTCTAGACTCACCAGTGGCGGATCTGATCATCGGAAATGTGCCAGGAGTTAAAGATTGCACAGAAGAAGAAGTAGTTTATTGGGACCAGATACATAGGTTAAGTAGTAACGAGGTAGTTACCAAAAGAAAACCTAAATTAGAGAGTATAGCTGGAAAAAAGAGGCACCTGAAGTAGACATAGGGACTACGGACAAGGATAGTACAGCTGAGCAGGGGAGAATGGATCTCAAACATAGCTGTAGGGAATCCCAGAGACAAGATTCTACTCTGGACAAATGTTTCCAAGGGTGTAGTAAAAGGAGACATGGGCAATCAAATAATGAGAAATAATGGTGAGGGTAGATGGAGACCCCCAGCGTGAATGGGGCGAGAGACAGTGGATTGTTGTGTGGAGTCAGGAGAATTGAGAGCAGTTAGAGCTGAGACGGACTGCGGGTAGGGTCGTGAGGACAGAGGAAGCTTAGACCGACTCGGGGTCGGATTGTGTGGGGATTGTGTTGTTCTCCAAGTTGTGAATGCAGGCCTAAAACCCAGTGGGGGTTGAATAGTTAATGGAGGCTTGAACCCAAAGTGTGTGGGTTGTATTATGTGAGGTCCAGTCGTGGATAGGAGCTGAATAGCTGTCTTGTGAATTTGAGATTCAGCAGGCCTTGAGAAGGCAGCGATGTGTGCGTGTTAAGTTGTGAGGAGGATATATATATTCTATGGATTATATTGTTTCTGAATATATAATGATGTTCCGTTTGTCCGTGTTCTTTCTGTATTAAAGGATTATGTGCGCCAACTCAATCTTGTTTAATGACTGATGGATGTGTACTACTGGGGTGAGTTGCATTGTGAGATAGGTGGTTAGATATACTTACACTCCATAGTGACATACAAGGAACATTAAAAACCTAGACAACGACCATGTCACTCGATTATCATTAAGAACAACGTGACAATTATTTATTATATGTATGTATTATATATATATATATATATATATATATATATATATATATATATATATATATATATATATATATATATATATATATATATATATCAAATATTATTTATTATATGTATGTATTATATATAATATAATACCCTATATATATATATATATATATATATATATATATATATATATATATATATATATATATAACCAAATATCCCCACCCACCCACACATACCTCCACGCACTCACACAGACTCAGGCAAACATACATGCCGCCACCCACCCACTGATCCCCCACCCACACACATTCCCCCACCCACACATACATCCTCCACCCATCCCATAACCGACACTCACACAACCATCCACAGGCAGACAGACAGAGAGACGGACGGACGGACGGACGGACGGACAGACAGACAGACAGACAGACAGACAGACAGACAGACAGACAGACAGACAGACAGACCAACCGACACCCGACCGAACGACCGACCGACCGACCGACAGACCGACCGACAGACAGACAGTCAGACAGACAGACAGACAGACAGACAGATAGATTTAAGATGTTATGTGGGTTGTTCAACAGACTGGCTTGTATGTGTTTCACCTCCACGGTCAATCCATCCCCAATACTGGGTTCTGGTTCACAATCTACCGCAACGATGAGTCTCTGTACAGAGCCCATGGTCTAGTCACGCAGGGCTATTCATCAGGAGGTAAGGTATCATGTGGTTGTCGTTGTTATTGTGTTTTGTTATTACTATTACTGTTGTTGAAAAAACCAAAACAATCAGTAGAATGATTACAATACCCCTAATAGACATATAAAAATGACTTCATTGAAAGATTACAGTACCACTTATTTTACAGTTGCATATCCTTTACAGGACGTTGCAGACAACACCATCATTATACTGCCGTTGGTGATGCATTAGCAAGTGTTACGTTCAGTAGTTTGCCATTGCTTTCTGGACGACCTGCTTTCATAACAACACGTTAAAACCAGCGCGACACGGTCTGTTGCCAAATCAGTCACAACTGTGTTTCGAACACGGGTTTGCGGAATTATGAATCGCATCCGCAACGACATCGCCACGGAGCCGGCTCATTACTGCTAATATTCTTATTAAGCTGACTCTATTGAAAGATTATAATACCACTAATAAGTTTATTAAGCTGACTTGATTGAAAGATTGCTGCAATTACGACCCACTCTGAGGAAGAATTGCAACGTCTACTATCTGCATTCTCCAATGCTTGCTCTGAATTTAATTAACAATTAACAAAAAGATTACACAGATTATGTCACAAAGTACACATGGGGTACCATCAATCTTTATTGACGATGATAGTAGACCATTTTACATATTTAGGATCAGAGGTAAATAGCAAATTATCCCTAGATTAAAAAAAAAATCAACATCAGGATTGGTAAGACAGCAACAACAATGAACATGTTAGCAAAAAGAGTCTGGGAGAACAGGAAACTTACTGCCAAAACAAAAGTCCTCGTCTACGAAGCCTTTGTCCTTAGTACTCTTCTTTATGGCAGTGAAACCTGGACAACTTACTCACACCAAGAGAAATATTTAAACAGCTTTCATATGCGGTGTCTGCGAAGAATTCTTGGAAAGGTCAGGTTGTGTGACGGTTTATTCCATGCTCAGTCTTCGTAAGACTTAGATGGACAGGACATCTTAGGAGGATGGATGATGGTAGAATACCAAAGGACATATTTTTTGGTGAATTACAGATGGGTAAGAGATCTCAGGGTCGGCCTCTACTACGATACAAAGATGTGTGTAAGAGGGACATGATTGATACAGGCATTGATAATGCACATTGGGATCAAGTCGCCGCTGAACGTGTTACATGGAGGGCAAACATTAGAAATGGAATAAAGACAAAATAGAAAATTATTGCAGATAAGGCACACACAGAGCGTGAGTGATGGTGCATGATGGTGGAAATGATATGTTTTTACATGAATCCACTGTGGACAAACATTTGCAACTCGAATTGGCCTCATCAGCCACACTAGCCACCGCCATGGGTCGTAGTTATTAAGCCTTTTTGAAGCACAATGTATCAAACTATCATCTGTCAAGACGGAAAGGTGCCAATGTTAACAACAACAAAAAAAGATTGAAAGATTACGTTACCTCTCATAGACTTTTTAAACTGGCTTCAATGAGAGATTACAATCCCACAATTAGACTTACTAAACTGACTGACTAAACAGACAGACAGACAGACAGACAGACAGACAGACAGACAGACAGACAGACAGACAGACAGACAGGCAGGCAGGCAGGCAGGCAGGCAGGCAGGCAGGCAGGCAGGCAGACAGACAGACAGACAGACAGACAGACAGACAGACAGACAGACAGACAGACAGACAGACATACATACATACATATCCCATTCTTTTATCATTCCTCCCATACCGGCTGTTTAGACCTGCATGCTGTGTTTTCTAAACCAATTTTTCACTTCACATTCAACTTCGGCGTCATTCGCGAAATCTCTACCGCCAAGGTGGTTTTCCTGTTTATGCTGACAAATGTGTGTCCTGTGAAGCTATACATAGCTGGGTAGAAAAGGTCACGAGGGCGAGCCAATAATTAAGTCACATAATTATGTGGAATGGCAGATAAATGAAAACAAATCACGCAGTTATACACGGCCGGTTTGGGAAGACTGAAAAAACAATAGAATACGTTCATTAATGTTGCTTGAAATTATGTTGAGAAATAAAGGGACAATGTATGCATAAAAATTAACTAGTTTCAAGTTGTTAACATTTTTAGTTATTATTCTACAGCCATTTGTGACTTACTTATTAACTAACTTGGCTAACAGACAAGATTAGGAGGTTGGCTGTAAATCTTAATGTAAAAAGGGCAAGTGTTCATATTGGTATCAATGACACCATGAACAACCAGCAAATCACAACATCTTAACTGCTGGCGCTCTTGAACGGATTACGTCACATTTTTCCTAACTCGTCCATTTTCTTCTCCTCCATCATATCACCGAGTTATGGATTCCAGCGTCGTCTAGCTGACATAAAGAACAACATATTCAACAAGTTTTGTTCTCACAACAACATACAGTTCATCAACAACACACCGGTGTTTACTTCAAAGTCAGGAGCACCTAAAAAGCGACTTTATAAGGATCAAGTACATTTGTCTACATTGGGCACCAGCTTGCTTGCCAAAAATATTAAATACCCTGAACGTACACAATCTACATCCAATACTGGATCGCGTAGGACACTTTTAGCTACCCACCTCAAACTCAAGCCAGACGACATACTGCCGCCACATCAAGTACCAATAGGCCAGAAGAGAGCAGACCATTCATAACCACGGCACCTGATATCCAAGCCAGACGGAACAATTCCACCACAACAAATCCGTACAATACGCCCTCTTTCACACAGGAGGGTGATAATTATAAAGATACGTTCCCTCTTCTCCACAGCAAGGATCAATCCAGTAGTAACAACAACGTGCCACCACAGTCTCCTGTTAGCCACGAATCAGAGCCTGTAGTTGGAAGTCGTTACACACCCGTTAGAAATCAACAGTATCCATTCCATTGTAACCCAGAGTTGTTATACCTCACACGGTTTAGCCCAGCTTCACTTCGGCAAGCATTTATGATTTCGCTGTACCAAGGACCAACACAGCCTGGTATTTACTAGCAATTCAGCACAAAGCAACACCGGATCGCGGTACAAGAAAGAGCCTCTCCTTGAAAGTGTATGCGCATACTTGGTTATTGATTTATATAGCAACGTATTAGATTATACGTGGCTGTAAACATTGACTCGTATTGAAGTCACAGAGATTGACACTTAGATATCTTTTATAATACTTTTTATCGCGTTAATACTCTGAGTGAGGGGGTCTTCACTCCCCGCTTTAAACAGAGACATTGACTTGTATAGTCATTTATTGATTCTTTTGGATAACAATTGGTACTTAGCTTGTGAAGTAGTATTTTCAGGTTAATTATTTGTTGTATGTTATTTAATTCGTTTTGTTCCTTGTTTGCATTATATTCGTCTGTCTAATTAGTTATATCGTTATAATATTGTCATTTACTTATCGATTTGCATTACTGATATTTTGTAAGTTAATGTAATTGTGATTTTTTTATGATCTTGTATTTTTGCTTAACTTTGACTAATTTACAATTTCTTCATGGATGTAGAAGTGGCAACACTGGATCAATAAGTCAGGAATACGCCTTGGACACTTAAACATTTGCAGCTTATTTAACAAGCTACCAGAGTTATCTTCTATTCTTAATCAAAGTTTTCATTTATTCGGCCTTAGTGAAAGTAGGCTTAATGATAAAATTTCAGATGAGGACATCTCTATTAAAGGGTACAAAGTTTTTAGAAGGGATCCGTGTAGGAAACAAGAGACAGGCATAGTAACCTATGTTTCTGATTTACTAAATGCTCACAGTAGGCTAGACTTTGAAACTTGTGAAATAGAATGTATTTGGTTAGAGCTAAAACTTCAAAACCGCACATCCCTGATAATTGGCTACCTCTATCGAAATCCCAGTGCTGGAACGTCTGGTACGAAAACTTCACTATCATGATGGATGTGGTTTTCGCTTCTGGGAAGGAAATTATACTACTCGGAGACTTTAACATTGACACCAACAAATCCAACATAATATGGGGAAATATAATTCATTCATTCATTCAGTAGCATGTCCTTTACAGAACCTCGCTCCCATAACAACCCTCCGGAAAACCTCTCGATCACAAGCAAGATGTCCCGCGTCTGATACACCCATCTGGAGATCATCCGCCACATCCTGCACCCATCTTCTCTTTGGCCTTCCTCTTCCTCTCTTCCCAGGCATATACCCTTCCATTATTGTTCTCTCCAAACTGTCGTGACGTTTCAAGTGACCAAAATATAATTGCTTCATGCAATTTCCAACAAATAGTACAACAAGCTACTAGAGTAACAAAGTCATCTTCAACAGTCATAGATCACGTTTATGTAACTTGCTCAGACAACATCATAGAATGCACCGTACCCAATTGTGCAATGAGCGATCACTACCCAATATGCTGCACGTGGTCTAAAAAAGGAATTAAAACTCCTAAACGTAAACACATAAGTGTAAAATATAGAAATTACAAAAATTTCAACCAAAACGCATTTTTACAGGACTTGCTCAGTTCACCTCTAGACAATGTTTATCAGCTTCCTGACCCGGATGATGCTCTGGAATTCTGGATGAAAACCTTTATTGATGTTTTTGATAGACATGTGCCAGTCAAGGAAGTTCGAGTAAAACACCACGTCAAGCCACATTGGATCACCCAGGAAATACTTTAAATTATGAGAGACAGAGATAAAGCACATAAAAAGCGGGATCTCAGTGCATACCGTACTCTTAGAAACAAAGTTCAATATAATATACGACAGGAAAAGAAATATTACTTTAAGAACTTAGTAATGGATAAAACAAATAGTAAGGATATATGGAAGGCAATTAACACCTTGACAAACAAGTATAACTTCCGAAATTCTTTACCATCAAATCATATTACATGCGACCAATTCAGTAATTATTTTCAATACCTAATTCTCCTTGCAACTAATCTTTATTGTCATCGTTTTGCGAGAATAGATGCTCCTGCGATATTCTTTCCGACATACCGCTAATGACAACCACTGAAGTATTCACTTACCTCAGTAACCTAAAAAACACAACCTCATCTGGGTTAGATGGAATCAGCAACCGGATTCTCCGTTGTGCTGCGCCAGTGATCTGTACTTCACTAACCTATGTATATAACCAGTGTCTCACCAAAGGCCACTTTCCATCAGCTCTCAAAATCGCTAAAGTGTACCCTCTTCTTAAATCTGGTTCATTGGACAATGGTCTCCCGAACAATTACAGACCTATTTCCTTACTATCATCACTAAGCCACTAGAAAAACACATCCATAAAGTAGCATTACAGTATTTAGTTCGCAACAAGCTTATTGTTGACAGCCAATAAGGATTTCGACAAAAAATATTCTTGCCATACGGCCCTAACAAACATGATAGAAAATTGGCACCAGAACATAAACAACAACAGTCTATGTGAAATTGTGTTTATTTATTTCAAGAAAACATTTGATATGATAGACCATGTTATTTTAATTAAAAAACTTGAGACAATGAAAATTGGCCCTAATGTAGTCACTCTAATATCATCTTTTCTATCAAACAGAAAGCAAGTAATATCACATAATAAATCTCTGTCTAAAACCAATACCTTCAATATTGGAGTACCACAAGGCTCTATTCTTGGCCCTCTATTATTTGCCATATGTATTAACGATCTACCTTTGCATCTTTCGTCGTCCTGCGATCTATTTGCAGATGACTGTACAGTGTATACAAACGCTGAAAACTGTATTTTACTGGAGTCGCCTTTACAACAAGAATTAAATAATGTAGTTTGGTGGAGCTATTCAAACCGTATGCAAATTAACATCACTAAAACAAAAGCAATGTTATTAACAACCAGACAAAGACTTCAAACTCTAAGCTCACACACATCACTTCAACTTCACATCGATAACATGCCAGTAGAAATTGTAATTGAGCACAAAACATTAGGCCTAATCATTGATAGAAACATAACGTTTAATTCCCACGTTCAAGCGCTCATTAAACAAACAGCGAAAAAAGTCTACCAACTCGCCAAAATTAAAAACTTCCTTGATGAGGACACAAGGAAACTATTCTATACTTCTCATATACAGACACACTTTGACTACTGCTCCACAATCTGGGACGATTGTTCTAATTCAAACACCAAGCGACTTTACTCACTCCAGAAACGGGCCATGAGTCTAATTTATAGCAAAAATTTATCTGACAATCCTAGCCTGTATAAACGACTTCAGTTACTAGGCTACCATTCCGCAAACGCTCGCTTTTCAATAAAGCTAAACTAATTCACAAAATCCTGCATCGGAATGCCGCAAATTACCTTTGGCCATTGTTTAAATATAATGCTAGACACAGTAAACGTTTAAATATACTACACATTCCGAAGCCTGGGATTGACTGATACAAAACAAGCTTAACGTACTCTGCAGCTCAGCTGTGGAACAATCTTCGACAAGAAATCAAAGACATCACCAATCCCTATTCATATAATCGCAAATTATTCGAACACTATCTCAATACGGATTACCTTCCCCTTTAATTATAGAGATAATAATAATAATAATAAAACTCTAGTATAACAGCCAGTCCCATTTTTGTAGGCCAGCATATTCCACATGGCTAATAACAAGTGTCAGACCATTATCTAATATTACTGTGTCGTGTAGTTTTGATGTTCGCATTTTGCCCATGCCTTTATAATGCATATCTTTTATATTGTTGCTGTTCTTTGTTAGCCTTGAATGATGTGTGAATGAAATAATGTATGAAAGAGAGTGATAGAAAGGCAGAATGTTAGACGGGCCTGCGTGCCCAATTCTTAACCCTTTGAAAATAAAGTTTGTTCGTTCGTTCGTTCGTTCGTTCGTTCGTTCTCTCTTTCTCTCTTTCTCTTTCTCTCTCTCTCTCTCTCTCTCTCTCTCTCTCTCTCTCTCTCTCACGCCCATATATCCTCATCCATACATACAGCAAGGCACACACATACACTCCTTCCCTTTCACAGGGGCCACGGAAGTGGGAATCCAGCAACTAATTCAGGATAATGCGCACCCGGGTGATGTGATTATCTGCACAGATAGTTCGGTGTTGAGAGGCAGGAGAAGGGCCTGGGGGGTTCTTCGCAAAAGCTAATGGTCACCGTTTGGTGTAGGAGAGCCTGGCATATGATACCACAACATCTAGCTTAAGAATGGAGGTGGAGGCGGTCAGTGCAGCTTTCCGCTGGATGGAGAATACAATACACACACATCGTGATTGTAACTGACTCGGAAAGCATGCTGAGTAGGGTGAGGACAGGCAAGCTTCGTGCAGAGTGGCTTGCTTCGCTTCGGAAGTCACGGGTGACAAGCATCGTCTGGATCTTTTGTCCGAGGCATGCTGGTGTGCTGGGGAATGAACATGCGGACACATTGACTGGCTCTACAAAAACTTGGTGGAGTATTGATGTATGATAAGGAAGACGTGCTTGCGGCCTTGTGGAAGCACGTGTACACCTCGGAGGAGCAATTGGATCCCCACGGTATGGCAAGAATGCGACAGCGAGGAGTAACGAGGGGATTTGGCCGACGATCGACGCTCAGAGGAAAGGCGAGACGGACATATAATCAGATTGCTACTGGTACTGTTAGTGTTGGAACCCTTCGCTGGCTGCTGAGGATAGGGACGGAGCGCTTATGGGAATGCCCCGAATGCTGTGATGTCGGTTCCTAAATCTATCAATCAGTCAATCAATAAATCAATCAATCAATCAATCAGCCAATCCCATACACAGACAATCGACACATACACATAAACTGTAGCGCATTATTAGAACGGCTGCAGTAGGTTATTACAATAACAGTATGCGACAGCTGACATGTTCCCGGCTGTAGTACGTTATTACAGCGGCTGTGGTGTGTTATTATTAGGGACGTTCATTTAAAACCCGTTCCAATTGCTTTATTTACAAAAGCATGAAAGAAACATTAAATGGTGCCGTAGTATTAATCAAAGCATTCGTTTTGAATTAATTATGCATTATGGGTTTTTCAGAAGAAGTAGGCGTAGGCATTCAGGCAAGCATCCCATTACTTAGGCAGGCGGCGAATGCAGTCGGCGAATGTAGTCCGCGAAAAAAGATTATATTTGCTCATTTAACCAAGTGTTTACCGCGTTCATTACGTCTGCATCTGTGTGAAATCTTTGCCCCTTGAGAGCTTTTTTTAGAGGTCCGAACAAATAAATTTTGCATTATGACAAATCAGGACTATAGGCTGGATGTTGCAGAATTTCCAACTTCTTCCTTGCTAATGCTTCCTGCACAATCTTCGCCACATGCGGACGAGCATTATCGTGTAACAAAATCACGCCGCGAAAAAGCATGCTGGGTCGTTTATTCTTGATGGGTTTTTGCAGCTTGTCTAGTGTTTACAAGTAGTGCGTAGAGTTGATGTTGACACCAGGTTCTTTAAAGTAGGCCAACAAAAGCCCTTCAAGGTAAAAAAAAAAAATGCGCTCAGCATAATTTTACTAGCGGAAACCTGTAACTGGAATTATTTGTCTTTTGCATTTCATTGCATGCTCTCTCTTTTGATGCGAGGATCAAAGTGGTGACACCATGATTCATCCCCTGCCAGTATGCGGAAGAGAAATGCATCACCCACCACTCTGTAACGTAACAAGTGGTTCAAACACCATACCATGCTTTCCTCTTTTTTTTTGATCGGTCAACAAACGAACGGATTTCAAATGAACGCCCCTTATACAATAAAAGTAGCTGACAGATGACTAGTTTTTGGCGACAGAGTGAACGGCTGTAGTGGGTGATTACAATGGCTGTAGCGGATTATTAAAGCGGCTGTAGAGAGTTATTACAATACCAGTAGTAGACAGATTACATGTTTCCGGCTGTAGTCGGTTATTACAATACCAGTAGTATATAGGTTACATGTTTCCGGCTGTAGTGGTTATTACAATACCAGCAGTAGATAGGTTACATGTTTCCGGCTGTAGTGGGTTATTACAATAACAATAGTAGACAGGTTACATGTTTCCGGCTGTAGTGGGTTATTACAATAACAATAGTAGACAGGTTACATGTTTCCGGCTGTAGAGAGTTATTACAATACCAGCAGTAGATAGGTTACATGTTTCCGGCTGTAGTGGGTTATTACAATACCAGTAGTAGACATGTTACATGGGACGACTGTAGTGGGTTATTACAATACCAGTAGTAGACATGTTACATGTTTCCGGCTGTAGTGGGTTATTACAATACCAGTAGTAGATAGGTTACATGTTTCCGGCTGTAGTGGGTTATTACAATACCAGTAGTAGATAGGTTACATGTTTCCGGCTGTAGTGGGTTATTACAATACCAGTAGTAGACATGTTACATGTTTCCGGCTGTAGTGGGTTATTACAATACCAGTAGTAGATAGGTTACATGTTTCCAGCTGTAGTGGGTTATTACAATAACAATAGTAGGCAGGTTACATGTTTCCGGCTGTAAAGAGTTATTACAATACCAGTAGTAGACATGTTACATGTTTCCGGCTGTAAAGAGTTATTACAATACCAGTAGTAGACAGGTTACATGTTTCCGGCTGTAGTGGGTTATTACAATACCAGTAGTAGATAGGTTACATAGGACGACTGTAGTGGGTTATTACAATGCCAGTAGTAGATAGGTTACATGTTTCCGGCTGTACAGAGTTATTACAATACCAGTAGTGGATAGGTTACATGTTTCCGGCTGTAGTGGGTTATTACAATAACAGTAGTAGACAGGTTACATGTTTCCGGCTGTAGTGGGTTATTAGAATACCAGTAGTAGATTGGTTACATGTTTCCAGCTGTAGTGGGTTATTACAATAAGAATAGTAGACAGGTTACATGTTTCCGACTGTAGTGGGTTATTACAATAACAATAGTAGACAGATTATATAGGACGACTGATAAAACGATGGGATAAGTGCAGCAATGTTGGTGGAGATTATGTTGAGAAATAAAGGGACAATGTATTTATAAAAATAAACTGGTTTTAAGTTGTTATCATATTTAGTAATTCTTCTACAGCTATTTGTGACTTACTTATTAACTTACCGTCGTAAGTGTAAGATTTACCAACATTGACTTGAGGATGATGGTGATGTTGATGTTGGTGTTGATGATGATGATGGTGATGATGTTGATGATGATAGTGATGTTGGTGATGGTGATGTTGGTGATGATGGTGATGTTGGTGATGATGATAATGTTGGTGTTGATGATGTTGGTGATGGTGATGTTGGTGATGATGGTGATGTTGGTGATGGTGATGTTGGTGATGATGGTGATGGTGATGATGTTGATGATGATGATGGTTATGATGATTTTGGTTATAATGGCATTTATTGATGATGATGTTGGTTATGATGATGTTGGTGATGGGGTTATTTGTGATGATGGTGATGATGATGTTAGTGATGATGATGTTGATAATGATGATGATGTTGGTTATGATGGTGTTGGTGATGGGATTATTTGTGATGATGGTGATGATGATGTTAGTGATGTCGGTTATGATGATGTTAGTGATGATGATGTTGATGATGATGATGATGTTGGTTATGATAGCGATGATGATTTTGGTGATGATGATGTTGGCGATGATGATGTAGGTGATGATGATGTAGGTGATGATGATCTTGTTGATGATGTGATGATGATGTTGGTGTTGATGTTGGTAATGGTGATGATGTTTATGATGATTATTTTGGTGATGATGATTTTAGTAATGATGGGATGCTGATGTTGATGATGATGATGTTGGTGGTGGTGATGATGATGGTGTTGGTGATTGTTATGATGATAATGACTGTTATGATAATTATAACTGCGATGATGATGATGGTGGAAATGTTGATTATGAATATGATGATCATGATGATGATGATGGTAATGATGATGTTGGTGGTGATTATGATGATGGCAATGAGCATGTTGTGATGATAATTATGGTGGCAAGGATGATGTTGATGATGATAATAATGATTATGACAGTGATGATGGTAGTTGTGTCTGTGATGATGATACTGGTGATGGTGATGATGTTGCTGATGAAACAGATCATGATGATGATGGTAATGATGTTGCTGGAGATGATAATGATGATGACAGCGACGACGACGATGCTGACCATAAGCATCGCTCTTGAACTATAAACATCTTTTTATCTGTCTGTAGGGAATTCCATAGCTCTGAGAGTCAATTCTGGTGAGAGAGTCTATGTGAAAGTTCACTATCCATCCAGCGTCCTCGGAAGCGGTCTGAACAGATACACTACCTTCACTGGCTACCTGGTTGCAACAGCAGGTATGTACATCTTGCTGGACATAACAACATGTGTGTGAATATTACTGGATAGAACACCATGTGTGTAAATGTTACTGGACATAACTGCATGTGTGTAAATGGTACTGGACAGAATATGATGTGTGTAAATGTTGCTGGACAGAAGATAGTGTGTGTAAATGTTGCTGGACAGAAGATAGTGTGTGTAAATGTTGCTGGACAGAAGATAGTGTGTGTAAATGTTGCTGGACAGAGCAGAATGTATGTACATTTTACTGGACAGAACACCTTGTGTGTAAATGTTGCTGGACATAACTGGATGTGTGTAAATGTTGCATGACAAAACAACGTGTGTGTGAATGTTGCCAGACAAAGCAACATGTGATTCCGTTCGTGTCTCGCCAGTTAACACACGGAAACAAACAAAGACTCCAATCGTTAGCCGCTTTCCGTGTCTTAGGAGGCCACTAAGGATACGTGGCGTGGGACAGGGCACCTCATCTCGTAGACAAAATTAGCCCCACAATCAGTCAGCGAGAGCTGGACCTCAGGGCTGTGGAGATTGTACCAGGGATTGGTGGACTTTAGGTATGTGTCCATTGTACCAGTGATTCGTGGACATTAGTTCTGTGACCATAGTAACAGGGATTGGTGGACATTAGGTATGTGTCCATTGTACCAGTGATTGGTGGAAATTAGGGCTGTGCCCATTGTCACGGGGATTTATGCACATTGTTGTTATGGTTATCGTACACACGTTTTCTGAGAGAAAGAAGTATGCATATTGTACCACGGTTTTCTGCACAATAAATTGTGCATTGTATATGAGGATGTGTTGAACATTCAGGATGTACTCACTGTACCTTGACGTGCTGAACACCAAGATTGTGTCTATTTCATCAAGGTTTGCTGGACACAAAGATTGTGTCTATTGTACTAGGACTGTATCCACAATAAGATTGTGTCTATTGTACCATGACTATCTCTACAATAAGATTGTGTCTATTGTACCATGATTGTCTCTACAATAAGATTGTGTCTATTGTACCATGACTATTTCCACAATAAGCTTGTGTCTATTGTACCATGACAATCTCTACAATGAGATTGTGACTATTGTACTACGACTATCTCTACACTAAGATTGTGTCTATTGTACCATGACTATCTCCACAATAAGATTGTGTCTATTGTACCAAAATTGTCTCCACAATAAGATTGTGTCTATTGTACCATGACTATCTCCACAATAAGATTGTGTCTATTGTACCATGATTGTCTCCACAATAAGATTGTGTCTATTGTACCATGATTGTCTCCACAATAAGATTGTGTCTATTATAGCGGGTTTTCAACACGAAATTGTGACTATTGTACCAGTGTATGCTTGACACATCGAATGTGACTATTGTACCATAGCACCAAGACTATATCTATTGTACCAGAGTGTGCATGACACCAGGACTATATATATTGTACCAGAGTGTGCATGAAACCAGGACTATATCTATTGTACCAGAGTGTGCATGACACCAGGACTATATCTATTGTACCGGAGTGTGCATAACACCAGGGCTATATCTATTGTACCAGAGTGTGTATGACCCCAGGACTATATTTATTGTACCAGAGTGTGCATGACACCAGGGTTATATCTATTGTACCAGAGTGTGCAGGACACCAGGACTATATCTATTGTACCACAGTTTGCAGGACACCAGGACTATATCTATTGTACCAAATGTGCTAGAGACCAGGACTATATCTATTGTACCGGAGTGTGCTGGACACCAGGGTTATATCTATTGTACCAGAGTGTGCATGGCACCAGGACTATATCTATTGTACCAGATTTTCTAGAGACCAGAACTATATCTATTGTACTAGAGTGTACACGACACCAGGACTATATCTATTGTAGCAGAGTGTGCATGACACCAGGGCTATATCTAGTGTACTAGAGTGTGCATGACACCAGGGCTATATCTATTGTACCAGAGTGTGCATGACACCAGGGCTATATCTATTGTACCAGAGTGTGCAGGACACCAGGACTATATCTATTGTACCAGAGAGTGCTTGGCGTTAGGGCAGAATCTATTGTACCGTAGTTTGCTTGGCACCAGGGTCATTTCTATTGTACTAAGATTTTCTGAACACCAGCGCTGTATCTAATTTATCCGTCTGTGCTTATCTCCTGGGATACAACTGTGAGCAATGTCCAGTGCTGCCAATAGTTGTGATTGTATTGTTAGGTCACGGCTAACATGTTCCCACAGAAACATATCTGTGAGAAGCATACCTCAATATTCGAGACGATGCGCAGGTAAACAAAAACAAAACCAAAATGTGTCCTTTTGTAGAAACTTGCTACAGCTATGTAAAGTGTTGGCCCCCTCACATCTGTCACGCCTGAGTCTACGGGGGCTGGGTGGCCAGTCTTTCTCTGCCGTAGCGAGCGACGAGCCCGGGTTCGAACTCCTGACCGACCTCGCCCTTGCCATTGTCAGTGACGATTAGGTCAGCTCACACCAATACGAGAATTTAGGGTAACCTTTGTTCACATTTATTCCCAGGAAATGTGGCTTTCTCTGCAGTGGTCAACGACGACAGGAACTATCAAACTAATGACATTGTGAAGTTCGACAATGTTTTCGTAAACTATGGCAACGCCTACAACAGTGACACCGGCATCTTCACCGCCCCCAAGGTAAGCCTTCACTTGTTCTCTACCGCCCCCAAGGTAAGCTTTCACTTATTCTCTACCGCCCCCAAGGTAAGCCTTCACTTGTTCTCTACCGCCCCCAAGGTAAGCTTTCACTTATTCTCTACCGCCCCCAAGGTAAGCTTTCACTTATTCTCTACCGCCCCCAAGGTAAGCTTTCACTTATTCTCTACCGCCCCCAAGGTAAGCCTACACTTGTTCTCTACAGCTCTTGTTAGTCTATAGTGCTTGCGTGTCTTCATCGACATCAACTGTTTCTCAAGATACCGGTATGTTCATTAAATTGTTTGTTCCACGTTTCCATTCGACATGTTCTTCACGTTGCTAATTGCTAGCTTCACTTTAGTTTGTTAGATTATTATCTCCACATTAACTATGGTGGAAGGGAAGCAACACTTGAGATTAATATGTTATTCAAGAGATGTCTCCTTTTGTCTGTCTGGCTGCCTAAATGTCCGCTCTCCATGCGTCTTTATTCTTAATGTGCAATCAGCCTGTCCGAGTGAGCAAGTACATGAGTACAATATGGAGTGAGTACACATCTAATAAACCTATGTAGAAGTTTAAACAACAACAGTGAATGCATAGTGAGAGCAACTGGAGGACACTCAGAACCCTTCACCATAAGATCTGGAGTACGACAAGGTTGTGTCCTGTCCCCTCTCTTGTTCATAACATATATAGACAACATATGTAAAGAAACCAGCCAAGCAGAGACAGCAAGAATACCACATGACGAGAACAAAGAAGACGAATCATCTGCAAATCTAACCATTAGAGAACTCCTGTTTGCGGACGACCAAGCACTAATAGCAAAATCAGAAGCTGAATTACAAGACCACATGAATAGTCTAAACGAAATGTGTAGGCAACATAACATGAAAATTAGCACAAGCAAAACAGAGGTAATGACTATAACTAAAGAAGAACAAACAACAACAATTCACCTAAACGAACATCCCCTGAAACAAGTAAAGAGTTTTAAGTACATAGGAAGTATAATATCATCAAATGGCAGATCAGAAGACGAGATCGAAAATAGGTGCAAAAAAACTAATCAACTCATTGGACAAATGGCACCAATACTAAAGAACAAACATGTATCAATAATTACTAAGAAAGAACTTTACAACACAATCTTCCTACCAACTCTATGCTACCAATGTCAAACCTGGATAATGACAGAAAAAGAGAAAAGGAAAATCAAAACAACAGACATGAGGTTCCTGAGAAGAATACTCAATGTATCAAGATGAGATAAGATCAGAAATGAAGAAATCAGGACTAACGTGGGGGTTACAGCAGCACTAGATTTTATCAGAAAGCAGCAAGTCAAATGGTTTGGCCATGCAAGTAAGTTACCAGTCAACAGTATACCACAACAAGCAATGATGTACAGACTAGATGGAAACAGAGGAAGAGGCCGACCACGTAAACGTTGGACGGAGAGAACAGCAGAGTCCATGGGAATATCAATATATGAAGTCCATAATCGGGCACTCTCACGAAGTTTATACTTCACCTCGACACCGCAAGGTACAAGAGTAACATGATGAGATGAGATGAGACACGAGTACTTGCATATATAAATGAGTACTTACATATATACTTCAGTGTCTGGAATCTTGTCATTTGATCTCCAGTAGCTTCCTAAAGCAGACTGTGTGGAAGTGGTTTAATTTCCTAGCGTGTCGTTGGTCCAGGCAGATGATGACTAGATTGTTGAGCTGTGTTGACTGTTGTCTTCTGTTGGTTGTTGTCTGATGTGAATTAGCCGGCCCCCACCAAGTCTGCCATGATGTTATTAGGCGATGTCGATTGTGAAATACTGTTGTCTTGGAGATATAATATGGCAGGTGGAATAACTGTGACTCTTCTCGAAATAAACTAGAGAACTTGATGACAATTGGCAAGAATGAGGGGGGGGGGGGAGAACAAGGGTAAGGCAGAGAAGTGAATATCTGGATGGCTTGAACACACGGCATGGTCGGGACAAAAACAAAGAACCGATCAACCACTCTGGTGATCCTCTAAGGTAGCAAAAAATGACCGCCCATGCTTACCGGCATGGTGCATGATACTGATAATGATGATGATGATGATAAGTAATGGCTGTCTGGCGATACTAACTTTAATAAGTTGTATTTGTATGTTGTTTGTGTCTGCCCAAGAAATGTTCAGTATTCTTGTGTACAATCACATCTCATGTGTCCCAACGGATAATTTGTTGTATTTGTTTGTTATTTACTAAATGTTCATTATTCACATCCACATGTTACAACGGATTCTGTGTGATGCAGGAGTTAATGTTTCTAACCTCCAATGACTGGGGTTTATTGAAGATGTCCTTCATTTGATAAAATACAAGTTTGGCTTAAATGCGGTGTTACAATACAGGGGTAAATGTCTAACCGAGTTGTCGCATCAGTAGTCTGGGAAAATAACTACATCAGATAGAAGATGTGTAACACGAAGTACGAACAAACGAACGAACGAACGAACGTACGAACGAACGAAAGAACGAATGAACGGACGGACGGACTTTATTTTTCAAAGGGTAGCAAACTGGGCACGATAGCCCGTCTTACATTCCGCCCTTCCAGTAACTCATCATTCTTTCATCAATAGTGCATAATACATAGACATAGAAAGAAAATTGTCAGATGAATGTTGTAAACATAAACAATGCATATTATCATGTTATGAGACACACCCCCACCCACTCATCCCCCACATCCCACACCCAAACACACACCCCACATGCACACATCTGCGCAGCCACACACACACACATCTCCCACTCACCACGCAGCAGCTTTTCAGAAAATAAATAAATAGGTGTGTGCAACAAGACATAACCGTTGAATGTTACAAGAAGTGTAGTGAACTGTTATAAGGAACCTGTTTTATAGTAGGCGGTGAATCATAGAAGGTGAATAAATAATCAGGAAGAGCTTGGAAGCAACGGGGAAATTGTTTCTGATATGTTTGTTTCGAATTCCTTGGACTGCAGGGTAACAACTACCGATGGAAGCCAATGAAACTAGAACACAATATATAACTTAAGGAAACAAACAGACAGCAGTCTTTAGTCACAGAATGAGAAGACCGGCGTTGGAAAACATCGTGACGAACGGAAAGATCAGTCAGAGCAGAGGTAGAGGCAGAGAAAGATGATGCTGGATGCACTGACCAGACAACATGCAGGGGTATCATCAGCAGAGTTGATCCAGAACACCAATAACCGAGATCTTTGAAGAGACATGAGATGTCCCTCAACACAAAGGACCGAGATCTGTGGAGAGACATGAGATGACCCACAACATCAAGGACAGAGATCTGTGGAGAGACATGAGTTGATACAGAACACCAAGGACCGAGATCTGTGGAGAGACATGAGTTGATACAGAACAACAAGGACCGAGATCTGTGGAGAGACATGAGTTGATACAGAACAACAAGGACTGAGATCTGTGGAGAGACATGAGATGACCCACAACACCAAGGATCAAGATCTGTGGAGAGACATGAGTTGATACAGAACAATAAGGCCCGAGATCTGTGGAGAGATATAAGTTGACCCACAACAGCAAGGACCGAGATCTGTGGAGAGACATGAGTTGATACAGAACACCAAGGACTGAGATCTGTGGAGAGACATGAGTTGATACAGAACACCAAGGACAGAAATCTGTGGAGAGACATGGTCGTCTACGTCAGTGGCACATGACGGTGATGGCGATGATTGTTTGCTGAGTTGCTTGAACTTCTATAATAAAACATAGAGTCAATAATAAAGATTACAGCGCTCCTGACCACTCATGGGGCATATGTGTGTATCCACTGATAGACATATGTGTGTATCCACTGATAGGCATATGTGTGTATCCACTGATAGGCATATGTGTGTATCCACTGATAGGCATATGTGTGTATCCACTGATAGGCATATGTGTGTATCCACTGATAGGCATATGTGTGTATCCACTGATAGGCATATGTGTGTATCCACTGATAGGCATATGTGTGTATCCACTGATAGGCATATGTGTGTATCCACTGATAGGCAACGGTGGGAGGTGTGGCCGGTATCACACAGGCCATCAGGACATGAGTCTGGTCAATGGCTCACTAAATCCCCACAGGCCATCAGGACATGAGTCTGGTCAATGGCTCACTAAATCCCCACAGGATATCAGGACATGAGTCTGGTCAATGGCTCACTAAATCCCCACAGGCCATCAGGACATGAGTCTGGTCAATGGCTCACTAAATCCCCACAGGCCATCAGGACATGAGTCTGGTCAATGGCTCACTAAATCCCCACAGTCCATCAGGACATGAGCCTGGTCAATGGCTCACTAAATCCCCACAGCAGCCAACCACGCAGGTCCATCCACTCCTTGCTTTTCTGTAGTGGGTTATTACAAAGGCTGTAGTTGATGGATGGATGGATGGATGGATGGATGGATGGATGGATGGATGGATGAAGTGGTGGTTGAAGGGATACACAGACAGACAGACAGACAGACAGACAGACAGACAGACAGACAGACAGACAGACAGACAGACAGATTTAACATGTTATGTGGGTTGTTCAACAGACAGGCCTGTATGTGTTTCACCTCCACGGTCTATCCCTCCTTAATACTGGGTTCTGGTTCACAATCTACCGCAACGATGAGCCTCTATCCAGAGCCCATGGCCGAGTCGAGCAGGGAAATTCCTACGGAGGTACGCGATCCTGTTGTAGTCATTGTTATTGTGTGTTGGTTTTGCTGTTACTGTTGTTGATAAAACAATACAGGCAGTAGACTGATTATAATACCACTAATAGACTTATTAAACTGACTTAATGGAAAGATTAGAGTACCACTAAAAGACTTATGTAATTAACTTAATTGGAAGATTACTGTACCATTAATAGACTTATTTAGCTGTCTTGATTGAAAGATTACAGTACCACTAATATAATTTTAAGCTGATTTGATTGGCAGATGACAACATTATGCGTGTATGAACATAGTACCATCTGTGAATTATTGCACTAACAGAAGTAGGTAGTTCAGAATTGTATCTCCTGTTGTGCCATTGCAATAACGTATTTATTACGTATCAGTGATGAGTAATAACATTAAGAGAATTTAATAGACATTAATACATTTTTAACAAGATAGTGATGATTTATTACAACAATAGTAACGATTTATTACAATATAAGTGATAATGTTTTTTTGCTAAAACAGTGATGATTTACTACAAAAACAGTGATGTCACTGGAATTCAAGATACCTATACAGATGTCACCGAAGAACTAGAACCAGACATACTAAAAGAAGAAATTATAGAAGCCATCAAATTAGCCCCATTGAACAAATCACCAGGACAGGATGAAATACCAAATGAACTAATTAAAGCAGCAAGAGAAGTGGGAACAGCTTGGATACATAGACTATTCAATCATGTTTGGGTAGAACAACAGACACCACGAGATTGGGGAAATGCCATAATTATCCCAATTTGGAAAAACAAAGGCAGCAAAAGAGACTGAACATAATACAAAGGCATTTCACTGTTGTGTCATACTGGGAAAATATTTTGCAAATTTCATGAAAAAAGATTACGAACTACTTTAGAACCCCAGCTAAGCGAAACACAACTTGGATTTAGGAAAAACAAAGGATGCACAGATGCAATTTTTGCTCTTAGACAACTTGTAGAAAAATCAATCGAATTCAATGAAACACTCTACTTAGCCTTTGTCGACCAAGAAAAGGCATTCGATAGAGTAGATAGAAACAAGCTGTGGGAAATCCTAAGACAATATGGAGTGAGTACACATCTAACAAACCTATGTAGAAGTTTATACAACAACAGTGAATGCATAGTGAGAGCAACTGGAGGACACTCAGAACCCTTCACCATAAGATCTGGAGTACGACAAGGTTGTGTCCTGTCCCCTCTCTTGTTCATAACATATATAGACAACATATGTAAAGAAACCAGCCAAGCAGAGACAGCAAGAATACCGCATGACGAGAACACAGAAGAAGAACCATCTGCAAATCTAACCATTAGAGAACTCCTGTTTGCGGACGACCAAGCACTAATAGCAAAATCAGAAGCTGAATTACAAGACCACATGAATAGTCTAAACGAAATGTGTAGGGAACATAACATGAAAATTAGCACAAGCAAAACAGAGGTAATGACTATAACTAAAGAAGAACAAACAGCAACAATTCACCTAAACGAACATCCCTTGAAACAAGTAAAGAGCTTCAAGTACCTAGGAAGTATAATATCATCAAATGGCAGATCAGAAGACGAGATCGAAAATAGGTGCAATAAGGCAAATCAACTCATTGGACAAATGGCACCAATACTAAAGAACAAACATGTATCAATAACTACTAAGAAAGCACTTTACAACACAATCTTCCTACCAACTCTGTGCTACCAATGCCAAACCTGGACAATGACAGAAAAAGAGAAAAGAAAAATCACAACAACAGAAATGAGGTTCCTGAGAAGAATACTCAACGTATCAAGAAGAGATAAGATCAGAAATGAAGAAATCAGGACTAAAGTGGGGGTTAAAGCTGCTCTAGATTTTATTAGAAAGCAGCAAGTCAAATGGTTTGGCCATGCAAGTAGGCTACCAGTCAACAGCATGCCACAACAGGCAATGACGTACAGACCAGATGGAAACAGAGGAAGAGGCCGACCACGTAAACGCTGGACGGAGGGAATAACAGAATCCATGGGAATGTCGATATACGAAGCCCATAACCGGGCACTCTCACGAAGTTTATACTTCACCTCGACACCGCAAGGTACAAGAGGAACATGATGAGATGAGATGAGAGGAATCAATGAAGTGTACTATGGTTTTTCCAGTTTTGGTCTGGCGTAATGTTGAGTGATACATGAGTGAGATGGTGATTATGATGGATAGTTGATTTGTTCTCAAGATTGTGGTCATAGATATATTCTGATAGATAAGCAGTGTTGTTGCAAGTTGTGTCGATAGCAAAAGTAGCAAAAATGTCAGTAGTTTCCCTACGTAAGTTCCACTATTTGGTGAATGTCAATGTTTTGTTCTGTTGGTTGTGTTGTATGTTTTAGAGAAATTGCTGTATTTGTCTGTCAAACTGGTAAGTGGTGACTTTGTTTCAACTTTGTTGATTGTGTTCGTGCTGATGGGTGTTGAAAACCATCGTTTTTTGACTCTTATTATGCGATTAAGCGGTTTGTTCGTATGCGGTTGTTTACTCTTATGATTTCGTCTAAGTTAATTGTTTGTGTGGTCTTATTTGCATGCTGTTTGTCTGCATGATAGTTATATGGTGTTGTTACCTTGGTATCTGTACAACTTTCTGCAGATGTGTTTGTTATCTCGGTTTTTCTTTTATGTGTCATTGAAAGATGGCAAATTTGGGTGGAACACGTGTAATGACACTTGTTTGTGTTTAGTAATCCTTTGTCACTGATAGTGTCCCATGGACATCTTGTTAGTATTTCTGGTTTCTGATTTTCCTCTCGCCTGAAATTACTATTGGTCGTTTCAGGGGGAAAAATTTTTGTCGACTCGTTAAGCTGGACGTTGTGGGTTTTCTCAGTTGCTGATCTAGTAGCCGTGTCACTGTCTTCTGTTATATGTTTTACAGTTGCAGGTTTAGGATTTTGTGGGTTGAAAGTATACCCAGTTCGAGGTATTGTTAATGTGGCTTTATTTCTAGATTGAGCAGCCCCTGTGTCGTACACCTCGGTTAATTCTTTTGGATTTGTGTCATTGGTGGTCTCCCTTATACTTTTGGCAGTTGGATTATCGACACTATATTCAGCTGTCGTGGGATTATTGCTTGGATCATTTTTGCAATTTTCTAGTTCGTATTTTTGGATTTCTTCTTCTGAACATGCTTTAACGTTGGGGAGATCCCCAGCAATTACATCTGCACATGGATTGTGCAACACGACACATAGCACGTGTCCTGACACGAATGGTGTTCGAATTTCGGTCATTGCTAGAGGGTATCTTTCAATCGTGCCTGCAAATGTGACATGTTACATAGTCCTCTGTATAGTTACTGTCATTAATCAATGTCCTCGTGACCCCAACAAGGGTCGAGCCACTATCACGCATTACTTTACATGGTTGATTATTCACAAACCCTTTTACAAATTGAAGTTTGCCTTTAGATGACAAGGCGGCATTGGCCATTTAATTTGATATCTGTATTGTAAGGCCGCACTTAAGGGTTGTGTCAAGCTGAAACCTTTTACATGTGTTACAACCATCATAGTCAAAGATGTCAATAACTTCTAGGGCATTGACTATTTCATTTTCACTCTCATTTACACTTTCATTCTGGTTTAGACTTTCAATCTCATCCTCACTGGAGGTGTCAGTTAACACTGCATTAGCTTGCTTCATCATTTTACGTCCCTTGCAAATACCTGAGTAGTGCCCGTAACTTTTGCAAAAGTAACATTTAACAGCTGTTCTAAAGTTATTTCGTTTAGTTTTCTGTTTTTCCACCATCATTTTTAGATAGTGACTGTAATTTGGTGATTTATCACACATAGCATTTTGTTCGTGTGTCAATCTACAGTACTGGCAAGGTGTGAACTTTGGTTTTGGTCTATATTTATTATCAGGTGGTTTGAATTTGTTTGTATTTGTGAAAGCTGCTACCTCATTTTGATTAGTGTTTAGAAGGAAGATATCACGATTTGCTGTATAGAATGCGGAACCTTTCCTTTCAATTTCTTCGATTGTTTGACAGTCGTTCTGCTGTAAGAATTTTGAGAATGATGTTGGTAAGGATGTTATGATTTTATTTATTATCATAAGATCTCTCAATTTGTCGAAGCTATTGTTGACTTTAGCTGACGAGATCCATTTATTGAATAAATTTTGAACTGTCGAAACGTAATCTATAAACGTTTGATTGGCTTTGAGACATAGTTTTGCAAATTGTAGTTGGAATCCTGCTGTGTCTAATGAAAAATGTTGCATAATTCTACGTTTGATGTAATCGTAGTCATTTCTCATGTCCTGTGGGATAGTTTCAATAACTTTTAATGGCTCTAATGCTAAGTTTCTCATATATATCATAGGTCAGTCCCGTTTTGGAATTTTATGATAGGCCATGATACACTCAAAGTTCTCAGACCATGCGCTCACAGAATCGCCAGAACAGAAGGGTTTAACGATCCCTTTGTATTTGTTATACTTCTGTTCTTCTTCTTTAGTCTTTAATTTATTACTGAGATTTATATATTTGAGTCAATCTCTAATTGTTTAACCTGTAATTGTGTCTGTGACTCAATTTCTTTTTGTTTAATCGATGCTTCGATTTCTAGTTGTTTGGTTTCTGCGTCTAATTCTGCCTTTTTGTTAGCAGCGGCTGTTTCCATCTCTACTTTTTTTGTTAGCAGTGACAATTTCTGCCTTTTTATTAGCAGCGTCAATTTCTGCCTTTTTGTTAGCAGCGTCAATTTCTGCCTTTTTGTTAGCAGCGTCAATTTCTAGTTTCTTTTGTTCTCGTTCTTTTGCACGTTCTTCCCTCGCTATATTTTCTGCGTACATTTTCTGACTCCATTCCGCCAGTTTATCTGCTGTGTATCCTAACTTCAGCCCTAGCTCAATGCACTGTTCTAGTGTTGACATTTTCTGAGTTTTAGTACTATTGAATTATCAGAAATTAATTCCCTTAGAAAATTTTTTGATATAGAACTTTTGGTTTTGTCCCTTAATCTTTCACTTATAGCACTCACATAAGTATATCTTACTCAGACACAAAATTTGGATGTGAATACAATATATATATCAATACATAACAAAATTTACATGTGAAAAATGAGTATCGTTTAGAGATACAATTTGTAAGAGATATATGGGACTTAGCTGATTGAATGAAGACTTTGCCGTACTATCGGTGTTTGGTTCTCCGGTTATTTCAACTTCTGTAGGAGAACAATTTTACATAGGCAAATTTCTCATAGCACAATCTGTTGTTGGAGAGGAAAACATTAGTAATTTGTCACAGTTATTTGTCATGTCAAGTCAATGTCATATCAATGGAGAGTAAGCATTGTTACGTTATACTTCTAAAGAGGGACAGATAGAACAGATTTTCAGAAGAATAATCTCTGTAAAATGTCTCAACTTTGTCGTGTATAACTATAGTTTTTACTTGGCAAAGCCAAGAACCGTCAATATATTAATTTTAATTGTCTTGGGCTTGCCAAAACGGACTTAAGCCCCCAAGTAAACCTGTCAGCGTCTCAGAACTAGGGACAGAAGACTCGGATTCAGACAGGCGATCACAGATCTAACATAACTCCAAGTTCGAACATTATCAATCTACTTTAATATAATGTTGATCTGGCGAACAGTCATCTCGCACTTCTTTCATTACATATTACATACACATCGACAAAGCATCATACAAGTTATACATCACAGCATCTGTCTGTCATAAACAATCTATAGATTCTACACTAATCTCTATATGTCTGTCCCCCTTAGAGCTAGACCCTCCTTCCTGTCCAGTGTCCAGTAGCCGTCTGCTCTCTCGACTTGCGTCGGGTGGACATGGAGTGCTGGCTATCTCGTGCACCCCGTGGGTGTTGCTCTTGCATGCTTTAGGCGGGTTCCGCCTGGGTCTATTGCGTAGTAGGCAATTAGACCCCTCTCTTCTCGAACGTTCGGGTCGTTGTTCTTGTCTCCCTTCTTTGTGTGTTGTGTCTTTTCCTGTATTATATCCCTTGTCTCATATCTGTGAGACCTTGACAGTGATGTTGAATGAAAGAATGAATGAGAGGAAATAGAGACGAAGGGCAGAATGTCAGACGGGCCTGCGTGCCAAATTCTTAACCCTTTGAAAATAAAGATTGTTCGTTCCTTTGTTCGTTAATATGCCATTTAAAAGATGTTGTCTTACTTTGTCAGTCTTTCTGTCTAAATGTCTCCTCTTCTTGCTCCAGTATTCTTAATGTACATCAACTTGTCCTAGTGTGTTTGTCGCAAGTACATGAGTATTCGCACATATACATGAGTACCGACCCACCGACCGACCGACCGACAAATAGTGTTAACATGTTATGTGGGTTGTTCAACAGACAGGCCTGTATGTGTTTCACGTCCACGGTCTATCCCGCCCCAATACTGGATTCTGGTTAACAATCTACCGCAACGATGAGTCTCTGTACAGGGCCCATGGCCTAGTCACGCAGGCTTATCCCTCGGGAGGTATGATATACTGTTTTTGTCGTTGTTATTGTGTATTGGTATTGCTATTACTGTTGTTGTTGGTATCATGGGCTACATATAAAACAATACAAGCAGAAGACTGATTACAATACTATTTGAATAACGAGACACAAACAATAGATTGCACGATTTGTTGCCTGGCATATTTCGCTGCATCTCGTCAGGTACATACTGCAGAAATCACACAGCATAAAGTGAAATTAACTAGATAAATCCTTCAAGCTGAAATATACAGATGTTCACACAGTAATGTCAATTGTCTACCACGGTAACTTTAAGCTGACTAACATGTCTTTCTGTTTGCACAAATCTGGCTTGCATTGATAGATCATTATTGCTTCTGCAAACTTTAACAAGCGAGTTTTTGTGTGTGTTAAACAACACGCAAAAGGCAATGTTTTTGTCAATCACATGGGCACTTTCGAGATTGTGCCTACCAATTGAAGACGCGGGAAGCTTCCGGAATGTTGGCCCCACTAGACTCGCATCGCCTGTGTGTCATATCTTGTCGACCCATTAGGTAATGATGATTTCGGTGAGTGATATGATCATGGTGGTGAATGCTACGATGATGATTATGACTGTGATAATGATATTGGTGACGGCGATGATAGTGATGGTGAATGTGACGATGAATTTTATGACTGTGATTATGATGGTGGTGACTGTACTTATGTCATTTGTGACTGTGATAATTAGGTGGTGACTGTCATTGTGATGGTGGTGACTGTAATAATGAAGGCGGTGACAGTGATGATGAAGGCGGTGACGGTGATAATGGTGGTGGTGACTGTGATGATGGTGGGGGTGACTGTGATGATGGTGGTGACTGTGATGATGGTGGTGACTGTGATGATGATGGTGGTGACTGTAATAATGGTGGTGACTGTAATGATGGTGGTGACTGTGATGATGGTGGTGACTGTGATAATGATGGTGGTGACTGTGATGATGGTGGTGGTGACTGTGATGATGGTGATGGTGACTGTGATGATGGTGGTGACGGTGATGATGGTGGTGGCGACTGTGATGATGATGGTGGTGACTGTGATGATGGTGGTGGTAACTGTGATGATGGTGGTGACTGTGATGATGGTGGTGGTGACTGTGATGATGGTGATGGTGACTGTGATGATGGTGATGACAGTGATGTTTGTGGTGACTGTGATGATGGTGATGGTGACTGTAATGATGGTGGTGACTGTGATGTTTGTGGTGACTGTGATGATGGCGGTGGTGACTGTGATGATGGTGGTGGTGACTGTGATGATGGTGGTGGTGACTGTGATGATGATGTTGGTGAATGTGATGATGATGGTGGTGACTGTGATGATGGTGGTGGTGACTGTGATGATG
Source organism: Cepaea hortensis (assembly GCA_963921405.1). Classification (NCBI taxonomy): domain Eukaryota; kingdom Metazoa; phylum Mollusca; class Gastropoda; order Stylommatophora; family Helicidae; genus Cepaea; species Cepaea hortensis. The sequence continues at coordinate 1,548,398 of OY992888.1, read as the reverse complement.
ATGTTGGTGAATGTGATGATGATGGTGGTGACTGTGATGATGGTGGTGGTGACTGTGATGATGATGGTGGTGACTGTGATGATGGTGGTGACTGTGATGATGGTGGTGGTGACTGTGATGATGGTGGTGGTGACTGTGATGATGGTGGTGGTGACTGTGATGATGGTGGTGGTGACTGTGATGATGGTGACGGTGATGATGGTGGTGGTGACTGTGATGATGGTGGTTACTGTTATGGTGGAGGTGACTGTGATGATGGTGGTGGTGACTGTGATGATGGTGGTTACTGTGATGGTGGAGGTGACTGTGATGATGGTGGTGGTGACTGTGATGATGGTGAGGGTGATAATGATGGTGGTTACTGTGATGGTGGTGGTTGTGACAGTGAACGAACGATCGAACGAACTTTATTTTCAAAAGATACAAAATTGTTCACACAGACCCGTCTTACTTTCGGCCCTTCCAATCACTCATCTTTCGTTCATCAGTGCATAGTGCTATCACATAGCAAATATAAACAATGTAAAATGAATGTTGTAAACATAAACAATCCATGTTACCATGTTATGAGACAAATTCCCCACCCACAAAACCATCCTCTATTCATCCGCGTGTCCCCCACACACACATCCACCACCCAACCACACACCTACCTACAGGCACATACATTCCCCCATCCATCCACCCATCCCCCAACCTACACACCCCACACACATCCCCATTTACACCATCTCCCCACCAACACAAACACACACACTTATCATACCACCACACATCACTCCACACACATCTCCTACCACCCACAAACAAACCCAGGCACACATTCATGCATCCAACCATAAATCACCCACCCACACATCCCCCTTCACACATCTCCCCACCCACACGCACACATCCTCCACCCATTCCATAACTTCCCAACACTCACCCACCCAATATCCTGCACCACCCACCCACACACCCCAACCACTCGGCCAAACACACATCTCCCAACCAAATATCAAACACCCACACACACATATTCCCGCCAACTCACATATCCCGCACCAACCCACACTTACACACTTCCCCCACTCACACAATCTCCCCCACCTCACATTCCGCACCCACACACACACATCCCGCACCTACCTCCAAACTACACACACTCATCCTCTTGTTAATAACATATATAGACAACATATGTAAAGAAACCAGCCAAGCAGAGATAGCAAGAATACCACATGACGAGAACACAGAAGAAGAACCATCTGCAAATCTAACCATTAGAGAACTCCTGTTTGCGGACGACCAAGCGCTAATAGCAAAATCAGAAGCTGAATTACAAGACCACATGAATAGTCTAAACGAAATGTGTAGGGAACATAACATGAAAATGAGCACAAGCAAAACAGAGGTAATGACTATAACTAAAGAAGACCAAACAACAACAATTCACCTAAACGAACATCCCTTGAAACAAGTGAAGAATTTCAAGTACCTGGGAAGTATATCATCAAATGGCAGATCAGAAGACGAGATCGGACATAGATGCAATAAGGCAAATCAACTCATTGGAGAAATGGCACCAATACTAAAGAACAAACATGTATCAGTAACTACTAAGAAAGCACTTTACAACACAATCTTCCTACCAACTCTATGCTACCAATGCCAAACCTAGACAATGACAGAAAAAGAGAAAAGAAAAATTAAAACAACAGAAATGAGGTTCCTGAGAAGAATACTCAATGTATCAAGAAGAGATAAGATCAGAAATGAAGAAATCAGGACTAAAGTGGGGGTTAAAGCAGCACTAGATTTTATCAGAACGCAGCAAGTCAAATGGTTTGGCCATGCAAGTAGGTTACCAGTCAACAGCATACCACAACAAGCAATGATGTACAGACCAGATGGAAACAGAGGAAGAGGCCGACCACGTAAACGTTGGACGGAGGGAATAACAGAGTCCATGGGCATATCGATATATGAAGCCCATAGTCGGGCACTCTCACAAAGTTTATACTTCACCTCGACACCGCACGGTACAAGAGGAACATGATGAGATGAGATGATGAGACAGTGATAATTTACTACAAAAACAGTGGTGATTTATTACAGCAAGAGTGATGTCTTTGTACAACATCATCGAAGATTTATGTCAATAGCCGTAGTAATCGTATTACAATAACTGTTTCCTAATCGGAATAATATGAGTTTTATTAGTACAGAAACATGAGTCTAGATATTACAATAACATGAGTCTACTGATTACAATAACATGAGTAGAAATATTAGAATTGCAGTAGTAGTCTAATTACAATGGAAGTAATCTTATTACCATAACAGTAGTTATCTTATTTTACAAAACCAGTAGTATATTGATATCAATGACTGTAGTCAGACTGTTTACAATACAAATCATAGACAGATTACATGTTTTCGGATGTAGTGGGTTATTACATTAATGATAGTAGACAAAAGTCTACAAGGTGTGGATTGCGCCTGGCTCCGCAGCCAGCAGGGGTATGATCGCGGGGGGTAGGGGGGTTGAAAAGTGAAAATTAGTAACCTGCCGATGACCCGCAGACTACACGAGTCAACCCCATCTCAACGTGGTGTAGACCGGGAAACCATGACCGCGAGATCATGGCCCGACGGGGATCTGGCTCGTCAAGAGGGACGGACTCCCTTTGGTCATTTGTTGTCCTAAACTTGCGACTGGCCTAGCAAGCCAGCAAGGTATTTTTATACTGCTCGTAGAAAAACTAAGAAGTATAAACGGACTGATCATACATGTGTCAATAGTTACAAAGAAAGCACCGAAAAAAGACCATTCCAAGATAAGCGGCTACGGAATCATTACGACGCAGAACACTGCGGGCAAGTTACTGGAGATAATTGTAGCACACAGACTTGCTTGTGGCTTGGAACAGCTCGGCTGCTTCCCGCCCACACTTGGAAGATACAGACGCAACAAAGAGTCATGGCTGAATGCGGCGGTTTTTGCTCAAGATGTTTACGAAGGATTTCAGGTCAGAGAAGAGACATGTGCGGCCGCAATAGACTTAGAGGACGCATATAACCGAGTATCTTTCGAGCACTTGATGCAAACCCTCCTCAGACTGAAAGTGCACCCTCACCTTGTACGATGGATAGCTGCAGTTCTGCTCCAAAGGAAGGTGGTGCTAAGATGCGGGAGTTGGTCTTCTGAGCCGATAAAGATATGTCCAGGATTGCCGCAGGGTTCACCACTGTCACCAGTACTATTCAACGTGTATACGGTGCCGATCACTGAACAACAGTTGGACGGGAGGGGTAGGACTCTGTCATTCGTTGACGACATCCTCGTGTATCGACAGGGTCGAGATAGACAGGCGGTTGCCAATGATATGCAGGGCGAACTAGATCGTATTTCCTCATGGTGTGCTGATGCCGACGCCCTTGTCAACCCGGCAAAGGCATCGGTTACATGGTTCTCCCTAAACAACCATATTGTGAAAACAGACCTGCCGGCAGTAAGAATGGATGGGAGCATTTTGAATAGAACCCAATCAATGGCATATCTTGGTGTGAGGCTTGATCGTAGCCTGTTCTTCAGAGATCATGTCGATTATGTCATAACGAAAGCTCGAAAAGGTTTGTCAGCAATGAGAGTCATGGCGACTGCCAATATCGAGCAAAGACTGCTAATACTTCTGTTCCAAGGACTTGTGCTTTCACGCATCGAGTATGCCCTGGCCATCCTCACTGTCAGCCCTACACAGATTGGAAGACTTGAAAAGGTACAAAACGAAGCCATGCGCATCATTTTGGGCTGCACGAAAGACACCAGCTGTGTAGCAATGAGATACCTCCTTGACTTCCCGACAATGAACCACAGGATCAAGATCTGGAGAGCTCGTGCATACTTAAAAATAAGTGCAGATGAGCAGCACCCTCTGCATGACGCTATATTCAGAGAAAAGGGTGACAGGCTAAAGCGGGGCAAGTCATGGATGGGTCGGGCGGAAGATGTCGTCAGACAGGTCTGCAGTCTTACCAGTATCAACCCCGGCAAGAAATGGGTGCCGGTGCCTCCAGCTTTTAAATGCACTTTCTCCTGCATTATCACACTCGAAAGACGGTGCAGAGAGCAGAACCCTGCCGCTGTCAATGCAGAGGTTAACGCGCTCATCTATGAAAACTCAGATAGCCCCGAAGTGCTCATCTATACAGATGGATCTGTTGTAAAGCAGCAGAGAAGTGCTTGGGCATTTACAGCCCGTTCAGCGGGCCGAACCGTTCAAGAATCCAGTGGTGCCCACTCTATGACCACGAGCAGCATGACGATGGAAGTGATGGCAGTTACACAGGCTTTCATATGGCTGGAATCACAGCATTATACCAACGTGTGTGTACTAAGTGATTCAATGAGCATGATTCAGAAGGTCGAAGCTGGATCTGTACGTAGACAGTGGACTGAATCGCTGCGGAAGTCTGTTGTCCGTAAAGTCACCTTCATCTTCGTCCCGGGACATGCGGGAGTCGAGGGAAATGAACGAGCTGACAAACTGGCTGGCTCTGCACCCCCTGTAGATGGCCAGCCCATGGATCGTGCCGATGTTATTAACGTCCTTAAAGATATGGCGAGAACAGAGGACTTTGAAGTCAGTGATTCCACATCGCTGTCCAGGATGAAAGACCTTGGAGTAAGAATCGGCACAGCCAGACGCGAGAGGTACATCGGGAAAACATAGCGCCTCGTCAACCAACACAGAACTGGCACTATTAGCCACCGGAGGCTGATGCATATGCTGGGGGGAGGATCTGAGCACATATGGACATGTCCGGAGTGCAATGAAGATACCCCAACTGATAACTGATAACTGATAACCGGAAAGAAAGCACTCTACAACACAATCATTCTACCAACTCTATGTTACCAATGCCAAAATTGGACAATGACAGAAAAAGAGAAAAGAAAAATCTCAACAACAGAAATGAGATGCCTGAGAAGAATACTTATTGTATCAAGAAGAGAGAAAATCAGAAATGAAAACATCAATACTGGAGTGAGGATTATAGAAGTGCTGGATTTTATTAGAAGGCAGCAGGCCAAATGGTTTAGCCATGTAACTAGATTACCAACTAACAGTATCCCACAACAGGCAATTATGTACAGATCAGATCGAAGCAGAGGAAGAAGCCGACCACGTAAACGATGGACGGAGGAAAAAGCAGAGTCCGTGGGAATCTCGATATATTAAGACAATGAACGGACACTCTCCCGCTGTTTATACTTCACCTCGACACCGTGAGGTACAAGAACAACAAGATGAGATGATGGACGGGCACTCTCCCGCTGTTTATACTTCACCTCGACAATGTGAGATACAAGAGCAACAAGATGAAATGATGGACGGACACTCTCCCGCTGTTTATACTTCACCTCGACACCGTGAGATACAAGAGCAACAAGATGAGATGAACTACGGGCACTCTCCCGCTGTTTATACTTCACCTCGACACCTTGAGATACAAGAGCAACAAGATGAGATGATGGATGGACACTCTCATGCTGTTTATACTTCACCTCGACACCGTGAGATACAAGAGCAACAAGATGAGATGATGGACGGACACTTTCCCGCTGTTTATACTTCACCTCGACACCGTGAGATACAAGAGGAACTAGATGAGATGACGGACGGGCACTCTCCCGCTGTTTATACTTCAACTTGATACCGTGAGGTACAAGAACAACAAGATGAGATGATGGACGGGCACTCTCCCGCTGTTTATACTTCACCTCGACACCGTAAGATACAAGAGCAACAAGATGAGATGATGGACGGACACCCTCCCGCTGTTTATACTTCACCTCGACACTCGGAGATACAAGAGCAACAAGATGAGATGATGGACGGGCACTCTCCCGCTGTTTATACTTCACCTCGACACCGTGAGGTACAAGAGCAACAAGATGAGATGATGGACGGGCACTCTCCCGTTTGTATACTTCACCTCGACACCGTGAGGTACAAGAACAACAAGGTGAGATGATGCACCGGCACTCTCCCGCTGTTTATACTTGACCTCGACACCGTAAGATACAAGAGCAACAAGATGAGATGATGGACGGACACCCTCCCGCTGTTTATACTTCACCTCGACACTCGGAGATACAAGAGCAACAAGATGAGATGATGGACGGGCACTCTCCCGCTGTTTATACTTCACCTCGACACCGTGAGGTACAAGAGCAACAAGATGAGATGATGGACGGGCACTCTCCCGCTGTTTATACTTCACCTCGACACCGTGAGATACAAGAGCAACAAGATGAGATGATGGACGGACACTCTCCCGCTGTTATACTTCACGTCGACACCGTGAGATACAAGAGCAACAAGATGAGATGATGGACGGAAACATCCCGCTGTTTATACTTCACCTCGACACCGTGAGATACAAGAGCAACAAGATGAGATGATAGACGGGCACTCTCACCGATGTTTATACTTCACCTTGATACCGTGAGGTACAAGAACAACAAGATGAGATGATGGACGGGCACTCTCCCGCTGTTTATACTTCACCTCGACACCGTGAGGTACAAGAGCAACAAGATGAGATGATGGACGGGCACTCTCCCGCTGTTTATACTTCACCACGACACCGTGAGATACAAGAGCAACAAGATGAGATGATGGACGGACACTGTCCCACTGTTTATACTTCACCTCGACACCGTGAGATACAAGAGCAACAAGATGAGATGATGGACGGACACTCTCCCGCTGTTTATACTTCACCTCGACACCGTGAGATACAAGAGGAACAAGATGAGATGATGGATGGGCACTCTTCCGCTGTTTATACTTCACCTCGACAATGTGAGGTACAAGAACAGTAAGATGAGATGATGGACGTGCACTCTCTCGCTGTTTATACTTCATCTCAACACCGTAAGATACAAGAGCAACAAGATGAGAGTATGGACGGACACTCTCCCGCTGTTTATACTTCACCTCGACACTGTGAGGTACAAGAACAACAAGATGAGATGATGTACGGATACTCTCCCGCTGTTTATACTTCACCTCGACACTGTGAGGTACAAGAACAACAAGATGAGATGATGGACGGACACTTTCCCTCTGTTTATACTTCACCACGACACCGTGAGGTACAAGAACAACAAGATGAGATGATGGACGGACACACTCCTGCTGTTTATACTTCACATCGACACCGTGAGATACAAGAGCAACAAGATGAGATGATTGACGGACACTCTCCCGCTGTTTATACTTCACCTCGACACCGTGAGATACAAGAGCAACAAGATGAGATGATTGACGGACACTCTCCCGCTGTTTATACTTCACCTCGACACCGTGAGATACAAGAGCAACAAGATGAGATGATGGACGGGCACTCTCCCGTTTGTATACTTCACCTCGACACCGTGAGATACAAGAGCAACAAGATGAGATGATGGACGGACACTCTCCCGCTGTTTATACTCCACCTCGACACCGTGAGATACAAGAGGAACTAGATGAGATGATGGACGGGCACTCTCCCGCTGTTTATACTTCACCTCGACAACGTGAGGTACAAGAACAACAAGATGAGATGATGGACCGGCACTCTCCCGCTGTTTATACTTCACCTCGACACCGTAAGATACAAGAGCAACAAGATGAGATGATGGACATGCACTCTCCCGCTGTTTATACTTCACCTCGACACTCTGAGATACAAGAGCAACAAGATGAGATGATGGACGGGCACTCTCCCGCTGTTTATACTTCACCTCGACACCGTGAGATACAAGAGGAACTAGATGAGATGACGGACGGGCACTCTCCCGCTGTTTATACTTCACCTCGACAACGTGAGGTACAAGAACAACAAGATGAGATGATGCACCGGCACTCTCCCGCTGTTTATACTTCACCTCGACACCGTAAGATACAAGAGCAACAAGATGAGATGATGGACGGACACCCTCCCGCTGTTTATACTTCACCTCGACACCCGGAGATACAAGAGCAACAAGATGAGATGATGGACGGGCACTCTCCCGCTGTTTATACTTCACCTCGACACCGTGAGGTACAAGAGCAACAAGATGAGATGATGGACGGACACTCTCCCGCTGTTTATACTTCACCTCGACACCGTGAGATACAAGAGGAACAAGATGAGATGATGGATGGGCACTCTTCCGCTGTTTATACTTCACCTCGACAATGTGAGGTACAAGAACAGTAAGATGAGATGATGGACGTGCACTCTCTCGCTGTTTATACTTCATCTCAACACCGTAAGATACAAGAGCAACAAGATGAGAGTATGGACGGACACTCTCCCGCTGTTTATACTTCACCTCGACACTGTGAGGTACAAGAACAACAAGATGAGATGATGTACGGATACTCTCCCGCTGTTTATACTTCACCTCGACACTGTGAGGTACAAGAACAACAAGATGAGATGATGGACGGACACTTTCCCTCTGTTTATACTTCACCACGACACCGTGAGGTACAAGAACAACAAGATGAGATGATGGACGGACACACTCCTGCTGTTTATACTTCACATCGACACCGTGAGATACAAGAGCAACAAGATGAGATGATTGACGGACACTCTCCCGCTGTTTATACTTCACCTCGACACCGTGAGATACAAGAGCAACAAGATGAGATGATTGACGGACACTCTCCCGCTGTTTATACTTCACCTCGACACCGTGAGATACAAGAGCAACAAGATGAGATGATGGACGGGCACTCTCCCGTTTGTATACTTCACCTCGACACCGTGAGATACAAGAGCAACAAGATGAGATGATGGACGGACACTCTCCCGCTGTTTATACTCCACCTCGACACCGTGAGATACAAGAGGAACTAGATGAGATGATGGACGGGCACTCTCCCGCTGTTTATACTTCACCTCGACAACGTGAGGTACAAGAACAACAAGATGAGATGATGGACCGGCACTCTCCCGCTGTTTATACTTCACCTCGACACCGTAAGATACAAGAGCAACAAGATGAGATGATGGACATGCACTCTCCCGCTGTTTATACTTCACCTCGACACTCTGAGATACAAGAGCAACAAGATGAGATGATGGACGGGCACTCTCCCGCTGTTTATACTTCACCTCGACACCGTGAGATACAAGAGGAACTAGATGAGATGACGGACGGGCACTCTCCCGCTGTTTATACTTCACCTCGACAACGTGAGGTACAAGAACAACAAGATGAGATGATGCACCGGCACTCTCCCGCTGTTTATACTTCACCTCGACACCGTAAGATACAAGAGCAACAAGATGAGATGATGGACGGACACCCTCCCGCTGTTTATACTTCACCTCGACACCCGGAGATACAAGAGCAACAAGATGAGATGATGGACGGGCACTCTCCCGCTGTTTATACTTCACCTCGACACCGTGAGGTACAAGAGCAACAAGATGAGATGATGGACGGGCACTCTCCCGTTTGTATACTTCACCTCGACACCGTGAGGTACAAGAACAACAAGATGAGATGATGCACCGGCACTCTCCTGCTGTTTATACTTCACCTCGACACCGTAAGATACAAGAGCAACAAGATGAGATGATGGACGGACACCCTCCCGCTGTTTATACTTCACCTCGACACTCGGAGATACAAGAGCAACAAGATGAGATGATGGACGGGCACTCTCCCGCTGTTTATACTTCACCTCGACACCGTGAGGTACAAGAGCAACAAGATGAGATGATGGACGGGCACTCTCCCGTTTGTATACTTCACCTCGACACCGTGAGATACAAGAGCAACAAGATGAGATGATGGACGGACACTCTCCCGCTGTTATACTTCACGTCGACACCGTGAGATACAAGAGCAACAAGATGAGATGATGGACGGAAACATCCCGCTGTTTATACTTCACCTCGACACCGTGAGATACAAGAGCAACAAGATGAGATGATGGACGGACACTCTCCCGCTGTTTATACTTCACCTCGACACCGTGAGATACAAGAGGAACAAGATGAGATGATGGATGGGCACTCTTCCGCTGTTTATACTTCACCTCGACAATGTGAGGTACAAGAACAGTAAGAAGAGATGATGGACGTGCACTCTCTCGCTGTTTATACTTCATCTCAACACCGTAAGATACAAGAGCAACAAGATGAGAGTATGGACGGACACTCTCCTGCTGTTTATACTTCACCTCGACACCGTGAGATACAAGAACAACAAGATGAGATGATGGACGGACACCCTCCCGCTGTTTATACTTTAACTCGACACCGTGAGATACAAGAGCAACAAGATGAGATGATGGACGGACACTCTCCCGCTGTTTATACTTCACATCGACACCGTGAGATACAAGAGCAACAAGATGAGATGATTGACGGACACTCCAGCTGTTTATACTTTAACTCGACACCGTGAGATACAAGAGCAACAAGATGAGATGATGGACGGACACTTTCCCGCTGTTTATACTTCACCTCGACACCGTGAGATACAAGAGCAACAAGATGAGATGATGGATGTACACTCTCCCGCTGTTTATACTTCACCTCGACACCGTGAGATACAAGAGCAACAAGATGAGATGATTGACGGACACTCTCCCGCTGTTTATACTTTAACTCGACACCGTGAGATACAAGAGCAACAAGGTGAGATGATGGACGGACACTTTCCCGCTGTTTATACTTCACCTCGACACCGTGAGATACAAGAGCAACAAGATGAGATGATGGATGTACACTCTCCCGCTGTTTATACTTCACCTCGACACCGTAAGATACAAGAGCAACAAGATGAGATGATGGACGGACACTCTCACGCTGTTTATACTTCACCTCGACAACGTGAGATACAAGAGGAACAAGATGAGATGATGGACGGGCACACTTCCGCTGTTTATACTTCTGTGGTAGTGAGTGTAATGAAGATGGAGGTGATTCTGATGTTTGCGGTGGTAGTGACTGTAATGATGGTGGTGGTGATTGTGATGTTGGCGGTGGTAGTGACTGCAATGATGTTGGTGGTGATTGTGATGTTGGCGGTGATAGTGGCTGTAATGATGGTGGTGGTGATTGTGATGTTGGCGGTGG
>OY992888.1:1374771-1529771 GCA_963921405.1 Cepaea hortensis | reverse complement strand
CACCAACCGATACATCCCCCACCCACACACACTGCCCTCACCTGATCCCCCAACCAAAACACACTCGCCACCCACAAACATTCCCCCACCAACCCACACATCCTACGCCCATCCACATACACATACTACCCCACACATCCTCTCCCCACCCACACCTCAAACCACCCATCCCCCAGCCACATCTCCATCGACAACATATTCCCCACTCATGCACACAATCCCCCACCAACCCACACATCGCACATCCACTCACACATTCCCAAACCATACACACACATCCCCACCAACTGACATGTCCCTACCCCCACCCCACACACACACACACATCTCTCTAACCACCCATACATCCCCAATCCACTAACACACACCCCACCACCCACACATACAACTTCCACCCACCCACACATGCCTTAACCTAATCCCCCACCACACAATCCCCCACCCGCACATCACATACACCTCCTATCATGCACTATTCCCAACCCACGCACCACACACACACATATCCCTCACCAACACATCCCCACTTACACACCACACACATATCCCCAACTCAGATACCACACAATATTCCCACCCACACCCACACAGATACCCTTACCCATCCACCCCACATACCCCCACTCACACAACACAAAAATCCCCCACCCACACACACATACCTCACCCACACAATATCCCCAACCAACACACTACACACCTCTCCCCACCCACACACGCATTCTCTACCCGTCCACCAACACACACTCACTCACGCATACATTCTCCACTACGCACCCACACCCCCCCCCAACCAAACATCTCTCGATCACAATACCCCTACCCCACACACATCCTCCACCCACTCGCACATCCCACCCCGACACATACAACTCCCTCACCCACTTACACATCCCTAAGCCACTCACTCACACACCCCCACCCACACATTCCCCATCCAAACACACATCTCCCACCAACACTCCCCCACATACTTCCCCCAACCACCACAATCCCCTACTCACCCATACATATACCCCACCCATACGCACATTCCCCGCACCCATCACACACATCCCCCACACCACACACTATCCTCCACCCATACCTCCACAAACATACCCTCCACCCACACATCATTCACACATCCCCCACCAACACACCGCACAAATATCTCAAACCCACACACCATACACTTCTCCCCACCCACCCTTGCATCCCCAATCCACCCAACACAATCCCCTACCCACACAACCCCGCCTCCTACACATACTTCCTCAAACCGTCCACACATCTCCACCCACATAAACACACATCCCCTGCATCCGTCCCATACACATATCCTCCACCCATCATCACAGTAGTGATAGGTAGCTATGGGTAGGTTCTTTGTGATTTGGTGTGTTAGTTGGCGAGGTAGCTATGGGTAGGTTCTTTGTGATTAAGTGTGTTGGGTGGCGAGGTAGTTATGGGTAGGTTCTTTGGAATTTAGTGTGCTGGTGGGCTAGGTAGCTATGGGTAGGTTCTTTGTGATTAAGTGTGTTGGTTGGCGAGGTAGCTATGGGTATGTTCTTTATGATTTGATGTGTTTGTTAGCGAGGTTGCTATGGATAGGTTCTTTGTGATTTAGTATGTTGGATGGGTAGGTAGCTATGATTATCTTTAAACGCTTACCACATTATCCTGTTGTATCCTTTATTGCAGAATGTTCACTCATATATTGAGAGAGAGAACGAACGAACGAACGAACTTTATTTTAAAAGGATAACAAATTGGTCACGCAGGCCCATCTTACATTCGGCCCTTTCGATCACTCATCTTTTATTCACCAGAGAGAGAGAGAGAGAGAGAGAGAGAGGGATAGAGAGAGAGAGAGAGAGAGAGAGAGAGAGAGAGAGATTGTGTATATGTGTGCGACCACCATAAGGTGTCATCATAAGGACTCAAGGTCAATGCGCATCTGATATCACAAAACATCAATCCAATTTTAAAGACAGCATTTTTCAGCGTGTGGCTGGCAAGCTACAACACACCATTACGTGTGTCCATCACCAGACTGACCTCTCTCTCCCAGTACCACCGTTTCAAGTTTTAGACGTGACAATTCTCAACACCACAACCCCACAATGTCACATGTCTAGCGTGAAAATTCTCTACACCTCTTGTTCACACTTTAATATATATGACGTGACATTTGTTTATACCTCTACCCCACACAGAATAAGTATATATTTTCTATGTATGTAGCTTGAGGTTTCTATTTTTATTTGTATTTGTACCTGGTGCATTGGTTTTACAGCCTGCGATTCAGATTTTGTCCTAGCCCCAAGCACTCATTGAAGCAGGCAGGCTGTGGCGGATCAGCATCAATTCGCCGGGGGCTGCCCAGCTTGAGGCGGGCGGTAGCTGATCAGTGACACCTGTAGGTGTCTCCCACCGTCAGAGGCAACGCGTGGCGCCCCATGTCTACGCCAATTGACAGGTATAACAGTAGTACAGGTGATATGATAAGGCTGTGTGTAGAAGATGGCTCGTGTCGATATAGTGGACAAGTCTCGCCTGTTCTATAAACATGCGTTTATTGATTGAAATCATACATCTTCAAACTGGTGATGGTAAACACGGACATCTTTACTCTTCTCCTAGTTTAATCCCCAGTTCCAAGTGACGTGTGTGCAAGCCCTGGATACGTCTACCCATTCGTGCATACACGTTCACTAACTATGATTTCCCACTAGTTAATGAATGCGCAGCATTCATTAACTCTCCACTCCTAAGCTAACTCCTTTTACTGTTATATATACTTCCCCTTCTTCAAGGAGACTTTTTCCCTGAAAAAGTCTCAATCCCAACTCTTAACCACTTTACTCTACGATTCTATACCACAGCTGCCCAACAATTCCATATATTTCCTAACTCAAATCTCACCCTCCTATTTCATCATAGCCAAATGCTAAGCAGAGACATACATACAATATCAACAATGCAAAACTCTTTACAAAATCCGTTATAAAGTTCTCCACAAAAACTCTCTACAAAACTCTCTATAAGCGAACTGCTTTTAAAGTGTCCATCTAAATTATGATTGACAAAAATTGAAGATATTTCCCTTATCTTTTTCTCACTTATTCACTTTCTCACTATTCCAGGATAGACAGAAAAGTTTAGTTAAGTTGGTTAGGTGCGCACCTAAAAAAAATAGAAAGTAAGGAAAAAGTAAGAAGTAATCACATTTCTCTTCCCATGCATTCTCAAAACTTTATAAAAATAAAGTTTCTAAAATTTATCTTCATTTCCGTCAATAATAATTGTTGTTATCAAAAAGTTGATCCAAAACTACAACCCTTTTGTATTATTGACCTCGTCAAATTCAACCATTCCTTCAATACCTCCAAACTATTAGTATACTGTTACGTACAGTCTTCTTCTTCCAGTGTCCACTTATTTAAATGCCAAAATTCAACCTGGCATCCCCCCCCCCATATTCTCCCATTAAACGCTGTTCAACCCAGCTCCTATTTCAATCCACGTATTTGCAATACAACCCGTCTAATGTAGTCCCTAATTCAATCCCCCATTTTAACTCTTTCTAAGCCACATGTAGACGGTACTACCTGGTTTCTGTTAGCGCCGAACGTTGGGCGGCGCTTACCAAACCCGACACCCCACATTGTGCCAACGGCTTCGGGCGGAAGAGCGCAATTGGGAGGGTACAAGCCTTACCCTGGTGCGAGGAAATGCAAGCTAAAGACAAAATTGTCATGGCAGGGCAGACCAGGCCCTAAGTCTTGGTTGGCGACTGGTCTAGGATCGAAGCTCCGACAGGCGGACAGTTAGAGCATTGCTTTGCTGATCCGGCAGCTTCTGCAGCTTGTCTTGTTCCAGATGTAGGGGTGTTACCTTTCCTCTGGAGTGAACTAGGCAGGCCGAGAGAGGGATCATGCTGCATGGGCAACACATGATCTCTATATTTTAGCCCAGGCTTTGTGCTATGGAGAGGCAAAAACTCCATCCCTGGTCTTAACTGGTCTCGGAATCAAAGCGAGAGGCAACTGTTACGGGTTATAAGTCCTTGTCAGTTGGCGTAGACATGGGGCGCCACGCGTTGCCTCTGACGGTGGGAGACACCTATAGGTGTCACTGATCAGCTACCGCCCGCCTCAAGCTGGGCAGCCCCCAGCCAATTGGGTGCTGATCCGCCACAGCCTGCCTGCTTCAATGGGTGCTTGGGGCTAGGACAAAATCTGAATCGCAGGCTGTAAAACCAATGCACCAGGTACAAACAAAAATATAAATAGAAACCTCAAGCTACGGCTTGCAACCTGGAACGTGAGAACTATGTGTCCAGGATTTTCCACTGACTTGACCAATATTGACGATGTGAGAAAAACGGCTGTGATTGATGCCGAACTCAATCGTCTTAACATTGATATTGCTGGCCTGCAGGAGACTCGCCTCGCTGAGGAAGGGTCACTCAGGGAAAACAACTACACCTTTTTCTGGAAGGGTAAAGGGCAGGCAGAAAAAAGGCAACACGGTGTGGGCTTTGCAGTGAAGAATTCGCTACTGGGAATGATTGAAATTCCAACAGGAGGAAATGAAAGACTATTATCCCTGCGCTTGGCAACCTCTTGTGGGTTTGCCACCATTATTACTGCATATGCACCGACACTCGATTCCTCTGATGATGTGAAGGATTTGTTCTATGAGGAGTTAGACTCTGTGATCAAGGCAGTTCCAAAATCCGACTACATTTATATGCTCGGTGATTTCAATGCTCGTGTGGGCAAGGACTCGAGTTCATGGCCAGTGTGCCTTGGAAAATACAACATCGGTCGCATGAATGAAAATGGGCAAAGGCTGCTGGAGCATTGCACCAGTAATGACCTATGTATTACAAACTCTTTTTTTAAAACAAAAGAGATGCATAAGGTCACATGGAAACATCCAAGATCCGGCCATTGGCACCAGCTGGACTTCATCATCACACGGAGACAACATCTGAACCATATATCATTGACTCGTAGTTACCACAGTGCTGACTGTGATACGGATCATTCTTTGGTTGTTGCAAGGGTTAGACTGAGACCAAAGAGAATCTACACAGCTAAACACAAATCTAGCCCCAGGATTAATATTATTAACACTCATGATCCTGAAAAGTGCTTTCAGTTTCAACAGCAACTTGAAGACGCTTTCACTGATACACCAGAAAATTGTACAGTAAATGATAAATGGAATAAACTTAAGGAAACTCTTTGTAAAACTGCCGTAAAGGTTTACGGCACTGTGGATCATAAGAGGCAGGACTGGTTTGCGGCCAACAGCGAGACTCTGCAGCCCTTGATTGATAAGAAGAAGAAAGCTCTCTTAAGAAACAAGGAAAGACCAACGCGTAACACTCTGAGTGAGCTAAGGCAAGCTAGGAAGGATGTGCAAAAGGCTGCCAGGCAGTGTGCAAATGATTATTGGATCAAGTTATGTGAGTCCATTCAAATCGCAAGTGATAAGGGAGACATACGAAGCATGTATGAAGGAATAAAGAAAGCCTGTGGTCCAGTGATCAAAAGAAGTGCACCATTGAAAACCTTGACTGGAGAAGTCATCACTGATAAGAAACAGCAGATGGACAGATGGGTAGAGCACTATTTGGAGCTTTACTCAAGTGAGACCAAACTAGCGGATAATGCCCTCAACGCCATAGAGGCTCTACCAACTCTTGACCACCTGGACACACTTCCCACCATAACAGAAGTTAAGTGTGCTATAAATGAACTTGCATCTGGCAAGGCTCCAGGTAAGGATGGGATTCCAATAGAGGTTATCAGGAGTGGGCAAGACACACTCACTATACAGATCCACCAGCTAATAGAGCTATGCTGGCGTGAAGGACAAGTCCCACAGGATTTCAAAGATTCAAGCATCATAACACTGTACAAGAACAAGGGCGATCGGAGCGACTGCAACAACTATAGGGGTATCTCACTTCTGTGTATTGTTGGAAAAGTATTTGCCAGAATTGTTCTGCGCAGACTTCAAGTCCTAGGAGATCAAGTCTACCCCGAATCACAGTGTGGCTTTCGACAGAACCGGTCTACCACTGATATGATATTCTCATTGCGACAAATGCAAGAAAAATGCCGTGAACAGAATCAACCACTGTTTATTGCCTTCATCGACCTCACAAAGGCATTTGATTTGGTCAGTCGTGAGGGTCTGTTCAAGGCACTAAAGAAGATTGGCTGCCCACCAACTCTTCTGTCCATTGTGGAATCGTTCCACACAGGCATGAAGGGTATAATCAAGTTTGATGGTGCAACTTCTGAAGAATTTGAAATCAAGAGTGGAGTTAAGCAAGGTTGTGTACTAGCTCCCACCCTCTTTGGAATATACTTTTCACTTCTACTGAAATATGCATTTCGTGATCAGGATGGTGGTATATACATTCACTCACGCTCAGATGGCGGCCTCTACAATGCTCAGAGATTGAAGGCTAAGACCAAAATTAGGAGGGTACTGATCAGAGAGTTGCTTTTTGCAGATGATGCTGCAGTTACGACCCACTCTGAGGAAGAATTGCAATGTCTACTATCTGCATTCTCCAATGCTTGTTCTGAATTTGGTTTAACAATTAGCAAAAAGAAGACACAGATTATGTCACAAGGTGCACATGGGGTACCATCAATCTTTATTGACGACGCCGAACTAGAGATAGTAGACCATTTTACATATCTAGGATCGGTGGTAAATAGCAAATTATCCCTAGATCAGGAAATCAACATCCGGATTGGTAAGGCAGCAACAACAATGAACAGGTTAAGAAAAAGAGTCTGGGAGAACAGGAAGCTTACTGCCAAAACAAAAGTCCTTGTCTATCAAGCCTGTGTCCTTAGTACTCTTCTCTATGGCAGTGAAACCTGGACAACTTACTCACACCAAGAGAACAATTTAAACAGCTTTCATATGCGGTGTCTGCGAAGAATTCTTGGTATTAAGTGGCAAGACAAAATCACAAATACTGAAGTATTGGAAAGATCAGGTTGTGTGACAGTTTATTCCATGCTCAGTCTTCGTAGACTTAGATGGATAGGACATCTTAGGCGGATGGATGATGGTAGAATACCAAAGGATATCTTTTTTGGTGAATTACAGATGGGTAAGAGATCTCAGGGTCGGCCTCTACTACGATACAAAGATGTGTGTAAGCGGGACATGATTGATACAGGCATTGATAATGCACATTGGGAGCAAGTCGCCGCTGAACGTGTTGCATGGAGGGCAAATATCAGAAATGGAATAAAGTCAAAGGAGAAAATTATTGCAGAAAAGTCACACACCAAGCGTTTGAGACGTAAGATGGTGCATGATGGTGGAAATGACCACGTGTTCACATGCACCCACTGTGAACGGACATTTACAGCGCAAATTGGCCTTATCAGTCACACTCGCTACCGCCATAGTTAAAAGTTATTATGCCTTTTTAAAGCACAAACTATCGTCTGTCAAGACGGCAAGGTGCCAATGTAAGCCACATGTAATTATCAATTGTTGCTGATACCCCCAGGCACTTTTAAATATACTCCTCCATTACAACATACTGAGTCCCTTCGCCAATCACCACAACTTCCCCCTTAACTCAATCATGTTTCACCCTCAATTTCTATTTATAAACGTTATATACGTTAAACAACTCAACTTTAAGTCGTCTGTTTCACATTTTCTGTAAGTTCCCCAAAACAAGTCTTCATTTTTCCCATAACTTAACGTCAAGCTAGGAAACATTTTAAACACACCCAGGATAACTCAATAAAAGCAAAGTTAAATTATCCTCACATTTTATAAAGAACAATTGAAGTCAAACAACAGACTAAACAATATCAACCCCCTCATTCTTTGACATCTTCTTTATCCCCACACATTAACCAAATTAAACATATGTGATGAAATGAAAGACCATATATATAGATACATATTATGACTACTAATCAATTATTTTCCGTCTAAGAAAAACTCAACACTTCAACTTAAAAATCAAAATGATAATAAAGCACATATCAATAAGTCTTAACTTACTACAACATTATGTCTACTCATCCCGACAACTCTTGACTAAGTTATTTGTCAACTTCCTTCCTTAGAAATTCAGAAATACCGTGTCTAACTTCTTCTTCTATCTGCAATCTGCAGAATATTCTACCACGCTATTTATCCCTTCTCCATTTTCTTAATAGCTTCAAATTTTTTTCTATAAGTGCAATATCTACATCAATGTCGTCATCCTCCTGAGGAGAACTATCTTCTTTCATATCAGCATCTTCATCAGTTTCTGACTTTTCATCCATCTCTTGTTCCGCATCTGTATAGCCATTACTAGCAACCGCTAATCTCTTCCTTTCTAAATCCAATCTAATTTTTCTGTCTTGACGTCTTAATAAATTTTCAAACAGTGGCATATCTTCATCACTTGAAGAATTCACTCTAAACTTCCTTTGCCTCTTAATTTCTTTTTCTTTCTGTCTATCTAACTTTCTTTTTACTGCCTGTCTTGTATTCATAAATGGAGCTTCTATTTCTTCCTTGATTGATTCTTCACTATTATAACCGTCATACGTGTTGTTTTCCTCTGTCATGACTGTTTTTGGTATTGTTTCTTCTTGTTCAGCCGTAGTAGATGCTGTTGTTACTTGTTTCCCATTCTCTATAGGTATTGGATATTCCGTTTGTCTGACAATCTGTCCATCTGACAATATTTCTTCTGAATAATAATTATTATTATTATTCTCTGCATCTTTTTCCTCATTATCCCGTCTTAAGTGCTCTACATGTGAACGTGCAACATGCCCTGTAACTTGATTCTTAATAGTATATGATACTGGACCCTTTTTTTCTAAAATATAATATCCCGGCACCCAATGAGCATCAAACTTAGAATTTTCCCTATGTTTTTTGTAATAAACTCTATCACCTATGTTGAACTCTTGTAAGTGTGCATTTTTATTTGTGTATTTCTTCTGTCTTTCTCGAGCCTTAATTATATTATTTCTTAAACGTATATGTGCTTTGTGCATTTCTTGCAACCTTGTTTCCTGAAAATCTTCCCCCATATATTTTCTCCTAGGCTTTAATAAATTGTCAATTGGTAATATTGGTTCTCTCCCATGTACTAGGTAAAATGGTGAGAAACCTGTTCCTTCATTTTGGTGTGTACGGATCGCCCCTAATGCTATTCCCAAATAAAGATCCCAATCCATATCGTGTTCTTCTACATTTTTCGCTAGTATGTTGTATAATGTCCTATTTTGTCGCTCATTTTTTGGCATTCGAAGATGGTCTGTAATATGAAGTCTTAATGTGTTTTATATTCAAATCTTTTACCAATTTCTCAAACTTTCTATTTACAAATTCTTTCCCATTGTCTGTAAGTATTATTTGTGGACACCCAAACCTTGGTATAAATTCTTGTAACAGCATATTTATAACTGAATCAGCACTCTTGTCTGGAATTGGATAAACTTCCGGCCAAAGACTATATGAATCTACGATATGTAGTAGGTATACGTTTCCCGATAATGTTTTTGGATGAGGACCTGAAATATCCAAACTTACTTTCTGCATTGGAAATTGAGGAATATCGGTATCTTGTAAGGGACATTTAATTATCTTCATGTTTCTTAACCTACACTTTTCACATGCTTCAACATATTCATATACACTTTTAAATAAATTCGGCCAGTAATATTTACTGCTAATAGACTTAACTAACTTATCTCGTCCAAAATGACCATTATTATCATGATATGCCTTTAAAACTTCTCGTTCTAAATGTTTCGGAATATATTTTCTTAATCCCTCACCTTTTTCACTGATATAATATAATTGATTGTCTTCTTGTAGCTCTACAAATTTTCTTTTAAAACTATTTTCCCCTGTTTCTTTCAGTTTTCTTTTTATCTGTACTATTTTTGGATCTAATTCTTGTTCATCTTTCATATTAAATTGTGATAAACGTGGGTCTTCCGTTCTAGGTTCAGACTCTTGATCCGACGGTAAACTATCAAAGTCTTCTCTATTTATTATGGCAGAATCTAATATATTTACTTGCCAGTTTCGATCGTCTATTTCTGGTTCTCCTTCATCTTCTGTGTTTCCTGATGACTGTGGATACGGGATTCTAGACAATAGACCGGCGCATGTATTATGTTTTCCTGAAACATATTCCACTTTAGCATTGTATCCCTGTAGATTCAATGCCCACGTTTGTATTTTCCTATTTTGTATTGGTGCTTCTAATATAGACTTTAATGGCATGTGATCAGTTCTAATAATGAAATTGGCGTTATGTAAG
This sequence comes from Cepaea hortensis, assembly GCA_963921405.1. Classification (NCBI taxonomy): domain Eukaryota; kingdom Metazoa; phylum Mollusca; class Gastropoda; order Stylommatophora; family Helicidae; genus Cepaea; species Cepaea hortensis. Next base: position 1,519,447 of record OY992888.1, on the reverse strand, counting down.
TAGTAATTTAGTTTTTGAAGAGCGTAGTGTATAGCATAAGCTTCTTTCTCAATAATCGGCCATTTCCTTTGAGACTTGCTAAGTTTATGAGACAAGAAATAGATTGGCCTTTCATTTTTAACCCCTGGTATTCCAGATTCTTTTCCTTCATATGGTTGAACCAAACACGCTCCTATAGCATTATCCGAAGCATCTGTATATAATATTAACTGTTTATTCAAGTCTGGATGTGTCAATAGTGGTACCACTGTTAAGCTATTTTTTAAAAACTCGAACGCTTTTTGACATTCATCATCCCACTTAAATCTAGCGTATTTGCCCGTTAAATTAGTAATTGGTTCTGCAATCTTCGAAAACGCTGGGACAAACCGCCTATAATACCCACAAGTTCCTATAAACGCACGCACTTCCTTTATGTTAGTTGGAGTAGGTAATTCTTTAATAGCCTTTATCTTGTCTTGGTCTGGTTTGATTCCTTCTCTATTTATAATATACCCCAAATATTTTGTTTCTGTTTTTAAAAACTGGCACTTACTAAGCTTCAATTTAACATCATGTATTCTTAATCTGTCAAATACTAATCTAATATGTTTTAAATGATTATCCACATCTCCTCCTGCAAATATCAGAATGTCGTCTATGTATGCTAATGCAAACTTTTGCATACCCTCTAATACCTCATTTATTAAGAGCATGTAGTGAGACGGAGCAGTTCGAACCCCGAATGGCATACGTAAGAATTCGTAAGACCCCATATGAGTACAAAAAGCACTCTTCTTTTGAGCGTCTTCCGACATCGGGATACACCAGAATCCTGACCTTGCGTCTAGCGTCGTGAAGAATGTGGAGCCATTAAGAACCCCAAAATATCATCAATCACCGGGAGTGGGTACGCTACATTCTTAGTGATTTTGTTCAACGCCCGATAGTCACAACAGAACCTACTCGAACCATCAGGTTTGGCCACAATTGCGACCGGAGATGACCATTCTGACTTTGATCTTGTTATTATCCCTGCTTTCAACATATCTTCTATTGCCTTTTCAACAACTTCCCTATTTCTTAATGGAGTTCTATATGGTTTTAAACTAATTGGTGGATGGTCTCCCGTATCTATCTCCATTGTAACTGTTTTTGTCCTACCCAATTCTAAATCACTAACTGCAAAAACGTCTTGATTTTCTTTCACCAATTTTTCTAATACTTCTCTATTCTCCGGTAGAGCTTTTAATTGTGACAACAATTCTTGTTCTCTTGTCTTTTTGTCAACTGTATTTATTTGAGATGGATGTTTCTTAAATGTATGGATCAATTCATCATTTCGTCTTTTCCAGCTTCTTTTATACTTATTTCTGACATTATTTCTGTTTTATGGGAATTTCTGAATAACTATTTCCCAATATGTTTCCTTTTTCTATAGTTAACATGTTATTCTCACTATACTCTACTTTAGCAATTACACAACCTCTATATAATGTAATATTTTTTCCTGTATTATTTAGGAGCATCACTGGAAAGCTGAGATGTTTATCTAGTACTATTAACCCATCGGTGACTTCTAAGCCAGGTTCCTGTATTATTTCTCTCTCTAATTCCGTTATTTTAACTGTTTGTCCAACCGAAAAGTACGGATTTTTTTTCATTTTTGCCTGTATTAAATTAACCGTTTGTGGTTTCAAATTCATGGTCGTTTTGACTCTAACTAGTGTCGACACATGCATATCCTCTTCTAAATCTACGTAAACACCTTGGAATTTTAATTTATGCAAATCAAAAACAAGTCTCACCCCATTTTTCAATAAAAAATCTCTACCCAATATCATATTTCTATTTAAATCCTTGACCACATGGAACATATGCCTAACATTTATCCCTCCTAATTTAAAATTTATCATCGTTTGTCCAAGCACTTCTAATTTGTGTCCAGTTACCGAATGAAGATTCTCCTGAATTCTAAATATTTTACAATTTTTTAACATTCGATATAAAAATGTTTCTTTAATCACGCTAACTTGCGCTCCCGAGTCAACTAATGTTCTAACTTTATATTTCCCTATTTCTATTATACATGAGCTAGGATCAACCATATTTAGTGACAACTGTTTTATCTCAACTTGGGGAGATAACTTCTTATGCTTTTTATTTCTAAATGTCCTATTATACTCATCATTTGGGTTTTTAATGCATTGATTCATCTTTTGGATCTTACTATCTTCCCCCCTACTGCCGATCCTGTTCAGTAAGCGGGATGCCAATTTCCCTGATTTCCTGATCTTCTAAAATTTCTCTGCACTTCTCCATAATTCTCATTTGCTGATCTACTATTTGTAGTTCTATTCTGTGTACTATTCTGAGAACCTCTATTATTTTGTGTATTCAATGGGACACGTCTGTTACCACAGTAGCGAAAAATGTGCCCACGTTGGTGGCATCCCCAACAAACCACATTTGTGTTATTTGTGTTACCCACCATGTTTCTTACAGTATTTCTCACTTGTCCTTCTCTACCTTGATTATATACGTTACTGTTTCCTTGTACCATCTGTATTTCTCCTCGTCTTCCTCTCCATCCATGTCTATACTGTCCTATTTCCATAGGTTCTTCAATTCTATCTTCCGAACTACTACGTAACTCTCGTCCTACCCTCAATCTAAACCTTCTCCTCAAGCTTTCTTCTTGTATAGCGATATCTACCGCTTGTGACAACCTTGCAGGATTATCTCTCAATAATTTAAATTTCAGTCCATCTGACCTAATCCCATCAACAAAAATCCCCACCAACATCCGTTCCACTTCTTCAGCTCGTACATTCTGTCCCAAAAATGACTCTTCAGCTAAATTGATTAATCTATCACTGTATAGCTGTACACTTTCTGTAGTACTTTGTCTCGTTTGTCGCAACACTGAGAATGCGTGTTGTGGATCAGTAATTTCTGCGTATTTATGTGCCAGGTCGTTTTTGAATTGTTCCCAGGTTTCATCTCCTCCAGCTTCTAGTTTTCTTCTATATGGTCTGAAACAGGACTTGTACTAGTTCTATATGCTAAATTCTTTTTATCCTCATCTGTAGCGTTCACTAGATAAGCATGTTTCTCAATAGAAATAACCCATTTCTTAAACTGGGTCGCCTGTCCATTAAATCTCTCGACATCACTGATTACACTTTGCTGTCTTAATACTTCGTCCAACTTTGATATTGCCCCACCAACTCCACTCAGTACTTGAGAAAAATCCTGGGGCTCCATCCTAAAAAATCTATAATAGAAATTACCAAGCAATATAATATACAATTATTTTCAGACAATATTATTTTAAAGTAAGTTGCAAGAAATACTCTGTTCAATTTAGTATGTTCTTAACTAATCTAAAATTAACCATTACCCAAACTTAATGAAAAAGGTTCCAATCGATGATCCTGCTGAAAGTGACTCCAATCGACAATCCTGATGAAAAAAATTCCAATCGAGGATCTTGATGAAAGTGGACTCTAATCGACAATCTTGATGAAAAAAATTCCAATCGAGGATCTTGATGAAAGTGGACTCTAATCGACCAACTTGAAAGGAACAGCAAAAGAAGAGCCTCTGGATTTCTCACTTCAATCGAAGTCGGTTCCTTCTAGTCGTTTTCATGCCGCTGATTGTGCTCGTCTGGACTTGAAATTACAACGATCGAGACAATACTGACTGATTGATTGCTTGATTGCTTGATTGATTGATCGATTGATTGACTGATCGATTGACTGATTGATTGATCGATTGATTTTAAGCGTTGGCTAAAAACTCTGGACTTTACCTTCAGACAAGCAAGGTCACCTTCACTATAGTTCAAACGATAACGGTTAACAGTTCCAGCAAAACCAGATTCCACGGCAGCATATCTGGAACATCCATACGTTTCAAAAAAACGAGCAGGTCAACAATGGATTGATTCAAGCCTGACGATGGCCACTCTGTTTCATCACTCGGAACATTACGTGTTATGTGGCGTTCCAACAACGGTCAGTTCAAATCAACTGAAACAAATTTTGACTAGAGACAAGTTAAACAGATTTAATGTCTTCACTCAGCTGAAGTGACTGTTGACGACCTTGATTCGAGAAGTTCAGAAAGCAAATATCGACCTTGATTTAACCTCTAACAGTCCCGTGAGCTGAGATCATGCTTATAAATTTTATCATTCTCGAGATTTCTCTGTTCCAATTGGAGCTGATCATTCGGGCGTAGACATAATTTATTTCCCGAGGTACAAGGTTACTTTATAAGTTGTAAGATGTATCTAGCGGTGACGACATCATTACATCATTTATAAATTTCAATATAAAATAGCAATTCTTGACTTCTACAAAAGAAACAGCGTATATCAGCGATCAAGGCCCTGTATATTGGTGAGTCAGGTATATCAAAATTATCAGTCTCTATAAAACAAGATTAGCAAACCTTCTGACCTTGACTTAGAATCCCCTTAACAAACACTGAGAAATCACAACAACTACCCCTGGGCGGGCTTTCAGTTGTTGCGTCTCTTATAATTTACTTGAGAACTTCCATAACATTCGTCTCCAGACGTAGACAAAACAATCTTCGCTTTAGTCAACAATCTCCGCGACGTCCCATGTTTGAGATCTTGAGGTCGACGGCACCAAAACAGCCTATATAACAGTAGTACAGGTGATATGATAAGGCTGTGTGTAGAAGATGGCTCGTGTCGATATAGTGTACAAGTCTCGTCTGTTCTATAAACATGCGTTTATTGGTTGAAATCATACATCTTCAAACTGGTGATGGTAAACACGGACATCTTTACTCTTCTCCTAGTTTAATCCCCAGTCCCCAGTGACGTGTGTGCAAGCCCTGGATACGTCTACCCATTCGTACATACACGTTCACTAACTATGATTTCCCACTAGTTAATGAATGCGCAGCATTCATTAACTCTCCACTCCTAAGCTAACTCCTTTTACTGTTATACAGGGACGTATAACCCGTAACAGTTGCCTCTCGCTTTGATTCCGAGACCAGTTAAGACTAGGGATGGAGTTATTGCCTCTCCATAGCACAAAGCCTGGGTTAAAATATAGAGATCATGTGTTGCCCATGCACCATGATTACTCTCTCGGCCTGCATAGTTCACTCCAGAGGAAAGGTAACACCCCTACATCTGGAACAAGATAAGCAGCAGAAGCTGCCGGATCAGCAAAGCAATGCTCTAACTCTCCGCCTGTCGGAGCTTCGAGCCACCAACCAAGGCTTAGGGCCTGGTCTGCCCTGCCATGACATTTTTGTCTTTAGCTTGCATTTCCTCGCACCAGGGCAAGGCTTGTACCCTCCCAATTGTGCTCTTCCGACCGAAGCCGTTGGCACAATGTGGGGTGTCGGGTTTGGTAAGCGCCGCCCAACGTTCGGCGCAAACAGAAAGCAGTCATATCTGACTAAGACCTGACACATAAAGACAGACTACAAAGCAGTTATCACCACAAGAAAAACCAATAGAAGAAGAAAGCATAGATCAGGCAATAATCATACCATGAAAATTAGTAAATTTAAAACAATCTCAAAGACGAGACAGTGAGGGACAATTATGAGAAAGAATTAAATGACATTTTTGTAAAACTACTAGAAATAAAAACAGTTGATGAAGAATGGGATATGTTCAAATCACATATTTTAAATACGTCAAAAATAACACGTGGAACCATGAAAAAAAAACGTAAAATATGGATATAGAATATCGCCGGTTTAAACTCACCTGTCTCATCTCATCACACCATGTTTCTCTTCTACCTTGCGGCGTCTAGGTGAAGTTTAAACAGCGGGAGAGTGCCCGTTTATGGGCTTCATGTATCGATATTCCCATGGACTCTGTGGGACAGCTGTTAAAAAAAAAAAAAAAAAAAGGAAAAAATATACAAAGTGAGTGAAAAACAAACAGGATCGTGATTACATAGAATATAGAATATCAACCGGTCTCCGCTGCGTAGGTATTTTATGTACGCGATTCGCAATTCCGTATACCTGGGTTAGAAACACAGCGGTGATGTTTTCTTTTTCCAAAAAAAGGTATAGGTGCCAGTCGTTTAGAAAGCAATGGCAAACTACTGAATGTAAACCTTGCCCAGGAATCATGAACGAGGGGACTGAGCACGTATGGGAATGTCCTGAGTGCAGTGATGTCGGTTCTTAACTCAACTAAACTCAATTCAACTCACGAACAGCCAAAATGCTGGGGTTGACTGCTACGTTCTGTGAAGGACATGCAACTGTGGTATGTTGGAAATTAGGAAGCAGTACCCATCTTGGCCCACCCCACAAGGAAGTTAAGCTAAGAGGATGGGACTAATTTCCGTTGAAGGGGATGGGTCCTTGGAAGCCAAAGTGTCTCATATTAGCTCAGGAAATCTAGGGGTTTCTCAGGAATGTTGATATCTTCCCTCCAAACCCTTCCTTCCCGAAAAGAGAATCTTATCTAGCTCATGAGTCCCCCACCTGTAATCATTTTCCCTTTTAGGTGAAATGATTACAGGAAATTTATATAATTTAAAGTACCCTTTTCTGAGTAAACTGGAACCTGGGAGATTACAATAGAACAGAACGTTGCTGTCTATTAGTGTTTACCCAGTCACTTGTCGTTCCAAATTCTACAATTATGTGATGTAGTTTCATTAACTAAACACATGTATAATAAAATGTTTTGTCACACCACAATGTACTTGACAAAACAATGCAGGAAAAGTTAATTACGTTTATTAACCAAAAAGCTGTGGAAATAAGCCAGTAAAGCATTTATGAACATATGAATTACACACAATAGTTTCTGGGATAATGTTCCTGAGTTTACTATGGAAAAGGGAACTCTCAGAAGATCTAAGGTTGATTACACACAATAGTCTCTGGGATAATGTTCCTAAGTTCACAATGGAAAATAGAACTCTCAGAAGATCTAATGTTGATTTATTCATTTAGCCACTGAGCCTCCACACTGTTTTCCCTACCATTGTCTCTGCACTACACAAAGTGTTGCTGGTGAATTTCCAAGTAATTAATTAGTGAAACATTTTAATCTAAACCGTGTACACAAAATAAGACTTGGAGAGGTTCATAGATACTCTCAGTCTCTTAAAGTTCTTGCCAGTTCTCAAGTTAATAGATGGTATAACTGAGTATAAAAGTTCTTCACTAATGGATTGTTAGTAAGACTTCTGCAATAATTTTGGATAATCTGCAGGTCTTTGTGATGAATTCCAGATCTTGTTGATCATAATAATAGTCATGATTTACAGATCTTGTTGATCATAATAATAGTCATTAATTACAGATCTTGTTGATCATAAAAATAGTCATGAATTACAGATCTTGTTGATCATAATAATAATCATGAATTACAGATCTTGTTGATCAAAATAACAGTCATGAATTACAGATCTTGTTGATCAAAATAACAGTCATGAATTACAGATCTTGTTGATCATAATAATAGTCATGAATTACAGATCTTGTTGATCAAAATAACAGTCATGAATTACAGATCTTGTTGATCATAAAAATAGTCATGAATTACAGATCTTGTTGATCATAATAATAGTCATGAATTACAGATCTTGTTGATCAAAATAACAGTCATGAATTACAGATCTTGTTGATCATAAAAATAGTCATGAATTACAGATCTTGTTGATCATAATAATTGTCATGAATTACAGATCTTGTTGATCATAATAATAGTCATGAATTACAGATCTTGTTGATTATAAAAATAGTCATGAATTACAGATCTTGTTGATCATAATAATAGTCATGAATTACAGATCTTGTTGATCATAATAATAGTCATGAAGTACATATCTTGTTGATTATAATAATAGTCATGAATTACAGATCTTGTTGATCATAAAAATAGTCATGAATTACAGATCTTGTTGATCATAATAATAGTCATGAATTACAGATCTTGTTGATCATAATAATAATCATGAATTACAGACCTTGTTGATCATAATAATAGTCATGAATTACAGATCCCATTGGACACATTTCGGTAATAATCTGGAGACTCTTGATCATATTAATCTTAGTCCTGAACTATAGATCCCTTTGAGCACCATTTTTTATAAAGATCTGCTAATGATCTACAGATCCATTGAACACCATTTTGGCAATGATCTGCAGAATCTGGATCATGACAATCTGCGAACACCGTCATCCTCACCTGAGGTGAATAAACATGGTGAACCTATTCATATCTAGTCAATGGATGATAATTCTCCAGTTGACAAGAATGAAAATGGCTACAGACAGAAGGTAGCAGATTCAGGAAGTACCTACAAGTTAGAGCTACAGTGTCTCTTCTTTGTACTAGCATTAGACATCTGCAATTGTATCTGGCAAGCTACCTCTTCTTCTGCTCTTGTACATAGTGATCTGTTGGCTGATGTTCTCACAGAGGACACAGACACAGTGAATTACAAGGCTAGGGGAGGAATTATGGAGAGTTAATGATGAAATACACCCAGCTGATCCTAAATAGTAATGGAACATGACAGGATGATTGTAAATCTTATTCATAATAACTCATGTTACCAATCAGTGCTGCCTCAACTGTTTTAGTCTGCCTGGTTACTTTTCCTGTTTATAGCTTCAAACCTCTTCTGTCATTACCTTTACTTACTTCTTCTGACACTGGGGTGATATTTCCCCTGACAGTTTAGAAGTGATTATGCATGAAAGCATATTAGGTGTCTCTCCTTTACTTACTCTTAGACTTAAGAAAAGCAGCCCTTGATCACGTTTACCAACTTCCTGACCCGGACGATGCATTAGCTTTCTGGACGAAGACAGTCTACAATGTGTTCGATAAACACGTGCCAATCAAAGAAGTTCGAGTCAAAAATCAACATAAATCCCCATGGGTCACTAGAGAAGTGCAGCAAATCATGAGAGAGCGAGATTGTCAACAACTTAACTGACAGGCATCAACGGGTACTTCTCACACACCCATACAAGACAACTTGCAAGTCGTGTGGGAGGCAAAATGCATGGTCCATTTTATTGCCGTTGGCTCGCTTACAAGCGGTAAACAGTCGCTAATGCAATACACAATATACAGCCACAGAATTATCTAACACAAACTGCTAACCCTATGCTAGTTCTATCTATTAGTGAACACAAAACTCCTAACGCTATTCTAAACGATGTGAACGCCTCAAGTCCAGTCTCCCGTCTCCCTAACCTCTCTCCCGTGGTTACACACCACGCGGGGTGACCTTCACCTTCGTGCGTGTTACCTCACATCGCACTCTGCTGGCAAACGTGGCCTGTTGAGTGTCTACTCAACTGTGCTATGGCTTCACGAGGTGTGGTACTATCGAGTCTTTGACACACACCCACCCCTCTTGTGTTGCGTCATCAACTTTCACTCATTGGTTGTGACGCAAGAGGTTCCTAAACAAAAAATTAGTGTCTCTAATTTTTGTCAAAGACTCTAGATAACCTGGCTTTGGGCATTCCAATAGACTATTAATAACTATTGTCACAATGTAGCAAAGCCTTACTTGGCTACTGGCAATCGCCACAAACTTGACTGGTTGGCGTGAGCCCCTTCTCACATGCTATATTATATTTATCAGAGGTATGTCTGAACCGGACCGTTGTCTTATAAGACCTGCCCTCACATAGTAAATTAACTTACTACCCATACAAAGTTGACTTTCTTAGGGTCAACACATGAATTATTTCATGTCCCCCATATAATATTTAACAACCATTCTACAAGAGTGTGTGCGACAGGCTTTACCTCCTTCGCTTCCGCGCGTAAGACTTTATTTCACTGTTAATTTAGTTCTTCGTTGTCTATTATGTCCCCTGGCCCCATAGTTATCTGTCTTTGATTTACAAATAGTGTATGCAATTTATATGTTTGTTTTTCTGTTTGTTTGTGTGTTTGGATGTAATAAATCTACTAATCTAATTTCTATCCTCTATTTATAAATTCTATGTGTATGTATGTTAGTTTTTTGAGTGTCATAATTTGGTTCAATGTGGCCACAAACAGGTGTATAACACTAATTCGTGACTACATTCACTTGTTATGAAACCCAAAATACTGTAATCTAAGTTCTAAACTATATTACAGACAACACATTCACACTAACACAATTTCACTAACGAAAACTTTACATTCTAACATACCATTCTAATTCTATAACTAAGTATTTAATGTGTTACCTAAATTTATTAAATTTGTTATGTTAATTATATGATATGATTATATTACTTCTTATTTTTTTCTAATCTAAGTGATGTAATCTAACTATTTAAATGCAATTGTTGTGATGTGAGTTATGTACCTTAATTAAATGGATTATGTGACCACAATTTATGTACTTTTCTAAATACTATGCTAAATAATGTTTTTAAATGCACAAAGGAATTATATGAGTGATGTTCTTAATCTAACTGGTGTAAATGCTGTATGTTACCTTATCTACTCTTTTTAATCTATTATGATGTAAAATGATGATACTAATAAATGGTAATATTTGAAAGATGGTATGGTTTCATTAAGATGGAATAAACTAACTACAATGAAACTAAGTGAAATATAACAATCTAAATGGTACTATTCATATCATAAATTTAATTTAACTTGTAATAAACTATTCTTATGTCTAAACTAATATTCTAATCTAATTTTAATGGGTTAATTACTGTACTAACTACATTATTAAAATAAATGAGAACTGTTATAGTTCCTAACCTACATCTAATTTATCACTATCTTAAAATATTATATTACATATCACAATAAGTTTATATACATAGTATTTGGTTTACACAGGTTAGTAGTTGCCTTCATGTATGTGCAATGGTTGTATAGGCATAATATAACCACACACTTTGCCTGGGTATCTGAAATACATTACACAGTCATCTTAATGTTCTCTCGGTAGTGCACGTGTAGAGTTCGCTGGTGTTGTAGCTCTGTCTTTTCGTGTCTGTAATTAAGCACTGTTCTGACACTGTTTTCTGCGGTTCATATATATGATACACCGGAATGGAGCTTAGTTGGAAATGAGCTGTTCTAGTTCACACGGTGGTATCTAAGTATAGCAGCACAGTTCTTAATCTGATGTCCACGGACACATGATAGTTCAGTGTTTTGGTACATGATTACGCCAATAATGTGGATATGTATGTAAGCTATTTTACATCTTATATTATCAGATACCCATGTACCAACCATCACTATACATTTAACTGTTGGATTTCAGGTATTTCTACCCCAGATGGTCTACTAAGGGTATCAGCTAGGGTGTTGTCTTTCCCCTTAATATGCTCTATACTGAACGTATAGTTTTGAAGGATAAGAGACCACCTGTATATCCTGTCGTTTCGGTGCACACCAGTCTGAATGACCGTAATGGGAGAATTGTCGGTCTGGATAATGAAGTGCACACCCGCCAGAAAGCGGTGGAGCTTTCTCACTGAGTAGATGACGCTCAGGGCCTCCAGTTCTGCTATCGAATATCTGGACTCGGTAGGTGTGATCTTACGGCTCACGTAGCAAATCGGATGGAAGATGCCCTCATAAAATTGGCCCAGGACTGCAGCGATGGAGATCCTGCTGGCATCTGTCCTAAGATAATAAACGAGCCCAGGGTTAGGCAAGCGGAGGATGGGAACATTACTAAAAAGAATTTTCAATTTTGACAATGCAGAAATTAATAATGCATCTTTCACATCCAATTTTACTGATGCTTTTAGCACATTAGAAAATACACTTGTAATTTCAGCTAGGTTTGGAATAAATTTACTGTAGTAATTAACTAATCCTAAAAGACTTCTAACCTGCTTTTTCGTAGTAGGCATGGTTAGATTCATAATTTTTGTAATAATCCTATTGTCAGTCTTCAGTTGACCTTGAGAGATGACATGACCCAAAAATTCAATTTCTTTTAGGCCTAATTCGACTTTGCTCGGTTTGACAGTGAGACCGAAGAGTCGCAACCTATCAAAGACATGTCTCAGTTTCAGTAAGTGTGTAGTCCAGTCTTCAGTATGGACACATATATCATCTATATAGGTCACAGTATTCGTCACTCCATGTAACAGATCTCTAGTTAAGCGTACGAAAGTGGCAGGAGCATTTCGAAGTCCGAAAGGAAGAAATCGCCACTCGTATAGTCCTAAAGGTGTTGAAAACGCAGTAAGATGCATAGATTGAGCTTGCATCGGGACCTGCCAGTATCCTTTAGTAAGATCTAGTTTTGAAAAGATTTTAGAAGTAGACATGTCCAAGATAAGATCTTCGCAGGAAGGAATAGGTTCTGCGTCGATCTTAGTGATGTTATTGAGTTTCCGATAGTCCACGCACAGACGAATTGTGGAATCCTTCTTCTTAATTAGGACGATTGGAAAAGAGTACTCTGATGTAGACTTTTGGATAATCCCGCTAGCTTCTAAATTAAGAATTTCCTTATTTAGATTTTCCCTATAGCTGAGTGGGATAGAGTATGGCCTACATTTAATAGGCTTAGAATCCGAAAGAAGAATGGAGTGTTCGATTCTGTCCGTCCTACCTGGGATGTCAGAGAATAAGTCTTTGTATTCAGTAACTAACTCCACTAATTGTCGTCGTTGAATGTCTGTTAGTCCCTGATCTATATGTATGCTGTCCACTGTCGCAGTTTTGTCTACAATGGGAACAGGTAGTTCCATTCCGTCGTCGTCTACCTGATTCAGTACCGTGGTGGTGCTAAGTGTGTATTCTGTTAACTCACTGGGTGTATTGCCATTGTCGGAACTGCCAGTCTCGCTAACTAGTGTAGTTGCGTTGTGTATGTCTGTCGTCTGATCACTGGGTGTTGGTGCACTCTGTTCGTCTGTCACTACTTCTGTTTCTTGTCTTGTATAGTAAGGTTTCAACATGTTGACATGGAATATCTTTAAGTGTCCGTTTATCGATATTTCATAGTCAACATCTGAAATTCTGCGTACCACCTTGAATGGCCCTTGCCATGAGGTTAATAGTAAATTTCTTTTGTCTGGAAGTAGCAAGAGTATGTCTTGATCTGGTTCAAGTTCAATTGTTCTTGTCCCTTTGTTGGCATATTGGCGGTAGATTTGACCCTTCCTCTCCAAAGCTGCCTTAGCTATAACACACGATTTCATGATCTTGTCTCGTGTCTCTGTCACCATTTCATAAGGTGTTTTTGGGGTAGGAATTTCTATCGAATTTGTTAGTACCTGATGGTAAATAGTTAGGGGTCCACGTGGGTTAGCCCCGTAAACTAATTCAAAGGGTGAGAAACCCGTGCTAGAATGGGGAATCTCCCGATAGGCGAACAGCACTGTTGGTAACAGTGTATCCCAATCAGCTGGGTTTTCTGCTGTAACCTTAGCCAGCATGTGCTTTAGGTCCCCATTAATTTTCTCTACTATTCCATTGCTGGCTGGATGGTAAGCTGTCGTAAAATGTTGCTTAATGCCTAACATTTTTGTAAGGGCTTGCGTTGCAGCCGATATGAACTGAGTTCCACGATCGGATAAAATGGTCCGTGGGAATCCGAATCGTGAGAACAGGTGTAGAAATACATTGGCAACGTCTTTGGAGGTGATGTATTTCAAAGCTACTGCCTCAACCCACCTTGTACATAGGTCGACCATTGTCAATATGAAGCGATTTCCTTTGCTGGACACCTGGTTTAGGGGTCCAACAATATCTACCGCCACACTTTCAAATGGCCTAGAAGCCAGTGTAGAAGGCTGTACTTCAGCTGTAGGATGTTTACCTTTACGTACCAATTGTTGACAGACATTACACGAACGACAAAATAATTTTATGTCATTGCAAAAACCTGGCCAATAGAAATGAGCCTGAATTCTGGCCCTGGTCTTATCATATGCAAGATGACCAGCAAACGGTGACTCATGTGCAATCTTTAGCACAGTTAGACGATGTTGTTCAGGTAACACCGTTTGCTGAATCTCATGGTTACCAGTAGTATAATATCTAGTTAAAATACCATTGTTAAGTCTAAAAACCCAAGATGCATTTTTGGTCACTTTGGCTTTATCTTTTAACAATTTTAAGTATGGAGACACACTAGTATCAGCTTTTTGCTGTTCTATAAATTTCTGTCTGCTGGTGTCATCTGTGCCAGTTGGGGAAAGCAACAGTAGTCTCTCATCTTGTAGTGTGTCTTGATGTTTCACACTGTCTGCTCTTGTTGTTGCATTAGCTGCATTTAATTTCTCCCATGCAACTATTTCCTCATTAGTACATTGTTTCAGTTGAGGTAAACACCCCAAAATTAAATCAGTACAAGGGTTGTTAAGTATTGCACAAGTAAAGGTACCAGAAAGAAACGGAGAATCAATACGGGCTTTTGCCAAAGGGTAAGTCTCAATGTTACCCGAAAAGGTTCGGCATCTGACAGTGTCACCTGTGTCCGGGCTCACTAGTTCTTTCCGAAGACCGATAAGGGTGCTGCCGCTGTCCAGCAAACATTGACATGGTACATCATTGACCATTGCATTGTGGAACACTAACTTGCCTCTGGAGGCTAATGCTGCATTCACACTCACAGATGAGCATGGTACTGTATGTCCACATTCTAGTCTTCCGTCTGCATGGAATTGGTGACATCGTTCACAGCTGTCAAAGCTTAATATATCGTTAGCAGCACACACATCCTCTGCTTGGTTAGTTGGTAAGTCACTTTCAATCTCACACTCATTCTCACTACCACCATCTGAAGAGGTGTCAATCAACATAGCGTTGTTAGCTTTCAAACGTTGGCGGCCACGGCACTTATTAGAATAATGGCCATAAGAGGAACAAAAAAAACATTTGATTGCACGCCTGTATGCAGACCGTTTGCTTTGCTGCTTCTTGATCACATTTTCAAGATGCGCCGGATAATTCGGCGATTTGTCGCACATAGCATAAGTGTCGTGCATTAGTTGACAGTACATGCATTTGGAAACTTTTCTGTCTTTCTTATCATACTTCTGAAAAGGTTTTCTGTTACCCTGATAGTGTTTTGATTGGTCTTTGACAAAGGAAACTATCTCAGAGTCACTTGAGGTCTTAAAAATCTCTCTGTTAGAAGAAAAATATGCTGAGCCTTTTTTTTCGAACTGCTCGATGTTCTCAATGTCTGACTGCTGCAAAAACTTAGCAAAAGGAGAAGGTATAGTAGATATACACTTGTCCATAGCTATTAGGTTTTTTAATCTATCAAAGTCTTTTCCTATGTTAGCTGCTTTAAGCCACCTGTTTAGTACACTCTGCACATTTGAAAAATAATCTATAAAAGTTTCACTAGGTTTAGGTTTTAAATTTGAGAACTGAACCTGATACCCAGGGGCATCAAGTAAAAAGTGCTGCATAATCCTATCATGGATGTATTGATAGCTAGATCTAAGTTCAATAGGAATAGACTCTATTACTTTAAGGGGCTCACCACTTAGATTCTTCATGTAAATCGGAGCCCACATATCTAAAGGAACTTGGTGATATTTAAATTGATACTCTACATTCTCTGTCCAGGCAGATATGGAGTCCTCTTTACAATATGGTTTGATAATATTTTTGTATTTGTTGAACTTATTTTCCTCTTGTTGACTTCTTAGTTTAGTGGCAGAGATCTCTGCGTGTGAGTCTACATCCATGCTTTTCATCTTTAATTGTGTCTCTGATTCTACTTGAATTTGTTTTTCTTTAACTCTTGCCATTTCATCTATCTCTTTTTGCTTTAGATCTAATTCCTTTTGTTTTAATTCTTTCTCTTGATCTAATTGTTTTTGTTTCATCTCCTTATCATGTTCTCTTTCTCGTGCGCGTTCGTCCCTCTCCGCATTCTCTTTTCGTGTTTGTTCCTCTTTTGTTTCTTTAAATTTCTGATCAGCATATTGTTGTAGTTCTTTTCCTGTTAATTCCAGTTCTTTGCCTGCTTTTATGAAATCTGATAAAGTTGCCATCTTACTTTAGTACTTGGCTAACAGTGATAGGCAATGATGACTTTAATCAGTTATTTATCTTTGATATGTTATGTTTGTTCTTATCTGATCACTATCAGTTGTGCTTTCTGTTTATACCCTGCCCAGATTTATCTTGCAGAAAAACAGAGTATACAAATATGTCAACGCGTTACAAGCTGAAAAAGAGATGCACTATTAATTGCATGACAAAATATATAAGTGTACTCAGCTTAATGTGGGAACGAAGCTCCTTTGATACAGGTCACCTTGTTTGGTACACTGGGGTGGCGACACGTTTCGTACGTAGCACACGGTATTTGGCCCACAGGTGTATGTGCACAGCTGTTGTTTGCCCTCTGATATATAGGGCAGCAGTAAACACGCCTACTAAACGATATGATTTACTCGACAACTAAGGACAATGACTTAGACAATGACAGACTTACGAACACCTAGAATATGTATTAATTAATTTTAATGTCAATGTCCTGTCTTTGTTTTAAACAATAATTGCCTTTCGTTACTAACCTAGTTAATTTCTGTAAACGTTGTGCAGCTAAGTATCAGATGCTTAGCCCGAAAATAGTTCCATCGTGACGATAAGCAAAGAGAGAATAGACCCAAAAATGAATAAATGCTTGTAAAGAAATCAAAATAACATAATAATGTGTCAACAAATAAATATATTCATTTAGTAACTTAAATAAGTAAATAATAAACAATATACAGCACAGATTCAGGCGGGCCGCCGCTAAGCGATTTTGTAAACACTCGACTGCTTTATGCTAATGACGCAGAACAACTGTCTGTCAATCAATCTACGTCATCGCGCAGCGCTATTTTTAGATCTCAAAAATCAATATTGTCGGCTGCCTGTGTATTCCTGCGCCGTGAATCATGTTTGGTGCTTATTCAAGAATAAATTGGTAAATATATGAATAAATATAAGAAAATAAGAATATTAATACTTACAGCTTCGAAGAATACATGATTTCATTCAATAAATATATCATAAACACAATTAAACACTATTTTGTCACGATAGGCATATTTCTAGCTCGCAAATTCTCCTGTCTGCACAAATTATCGTTACTACAAAAATGAAACCCTAGTCTCGAGCCCGTGGATGAGTGGATTAGCTTGAACTTTTCGTTCAAGCTTCACTTCTTGACACCACAATTACCCTTTTACTGTGGGTATTAGCTTGGCGCTTTCGTCCAAGCACCACTTTCTGACACCACAATTACCCTTTTACTGTGGGTATTAGCTTGGCGCTTTCGTCCAAGCACCACTTTCTGACACCACAATTACCCTGGCCTGTCAACAACTTAACTGACAGGCATCAACGGGTACTTCTCACACACCCATACAAGACAACTTGCAAGTCGTGTGGGAGGCAAAATGCATGGTCCATTTTATTGCCGTTGGCTCGCTTACAAGCGGTAAACAGTCGCTAATGCAATACACAATATACAGCCACAGAATTATCTAACACAAACTGCTAACCCTATGCTAGTTCTATCTATTAGTGAACACAAAACTCCTAACGCTATTCTAAACGATGTGAACGCCTCAAGTCCAGTCTCCCGTCTCCCTAACCTCTCTCCCGTGGTTACACACCACGCGGGGTGACCTTCACCTTCGTGCGTGTTACCTCACATCGCACTCTGCTGGCAAACGTGGCCTGTTGAGTGTCTACTCAACTGTGCTATGGCTTCACGAGGTGTGGTACTATCGAGTCTTTGACAGAGATACAGCACACAAAAATAAAGACTTCATCAATTACCGCAGACTAAGGAATAAAGTTAAATATGAAATTCGTAGGATAAAAAAAGATCATTTTAAAAATTTGATTGTAGATAATTCAAACAGTACAAATATATGGAAGGCTATTAACTTGCTAACCAATAAGAAACGTCCTACAGAATCAGCAATACCAAATTCTATAACATGCGATGAATTCAGTTGTTTCTTTCAATCGGAAATAGAGAATCTAAAGTCTTCAATACCAGACTCATCGTGTAATTTAAGTTCACTGACATCATTCTGTGAGGAGAAGTGCAAAAGAAATATTCCCGCTGAGATTCCTTTAATGTCTGTTGCAGACGTTTATAAATATCTCTTGAACCTCAAATCAACAAACTCACACGGCCTAGATGGTATCAGTAATAGAATTCTTCGTTGTGCTGCACCAGTCATTAGCGAGTCCTTAACGTTCATATATAACCAGTGCCTGGCCAAAAACTACTTTCCATCTGCATTTAAAATTGCTAAAGTGTTTCCGCTAATTAAAAATGGCTCAATCGATAATAGCGTTTTGGGTAATTATAGACCTATTTCCTTACTATCGTCGCTATCAAAACCACTAGAAAAACACATTCATAAAATAACGTTACACCATTTAATTAACAATGATCTAATAATTAACAGTCAATCTGGGTTTCGACCTAAATATTCTTGCCATAGTGCTCTAACAAAAATGACCGATAACTGGCACTTAAACATCAACAACGGTAGAATTTGTGGAGCGGTGTTTGTTGACATTAAAAAAGCTTTTGATATGGTAGATCACGATATTTTAATTAGAAAACTAAAGCAAATGAAGACAAGCACCAACATGGTGAACATAATTACGTCATTTCTATCCGACAGGCAACAAGTCGTGTCCTTCAACAACTGTCTATCAAGACCCACACAGCTTAATATTGGTGTGCCTCAGGGCTCAATACTAGGTCCGCTGCTTTTTGCAGTTTATATTAATGATCTTCCTTTATATATCAATACAACTTGTGATCTATTTGCAGACGACTGTACTATATATACTAGTCAAGAAAACCGTAGTGAATTAGAGAATTCTTTACAAAAGGAACTTGATAATCTTACTAGATGGAGCAATGAAAACCGCATGCAAATTAACATCGACAAAACCAAATCCATGCTAATAACGACCAGACAAAAACTACAGACACTAGCCATAACTGGATCACTGCTCGAACTCCGCATGGGCATGTTACCTATAGTTAATGTGACTGAACATAAAACACTAGGGCTTTTAATAGACAGCCATTTGAACTGGAGCTCTCATGTTCACGCTCTTACCAAGAAAATAGCACAAAAAGTTTACCAACTTGCTAAAATTCAGCACTTCCTGGACGAAAGCACACGAAAAATATTCTATACATGCTATATCCAATCACATCTCGATTACTGTTCCACAGTTTGGGATGGTTGCCCTAAATCTAATTTAAAACGACTATGTTCTCTACAAAACCGAGCTATTCGTCTGGTTTCTGGCATAAAGCACGTTGAAAGTAGTAATTTGTACAATCATCTAAGACTTCTACCACTACAAAAGCGCTTCCTTTTCAACAAAGCCAAATTAGTGAATAAAATTATATCTCAAAATACCCCAGAGTATCTTCTGCCGCTGATTCAATCTAATGCAATGAACAGCAAGCGCCTAAATTTGTTACATGTCTCAAAGCCTAGATTGGACCTATACAAAACATGTTTCGCCTATTCTGGTGCTCACTTATGGTATGATCTGCCTCCAGATCTGAAAACTCCAATGAATCCCTACACATTTAACCGAAAACTCTTTCAATACTTAATCCATACCGACTATATGCCACCATAATTCATTTACTGGTATAATTGTTCAGTATAATTGTTCATTATAATTGTTTAACTATAATTGTTCACTATATATGTGTGTGCGTGTGGGAGCGAGAGAGAGAGAGAGAGAGAGAGAGAGAGAGAGAGAGAGAGAGAGAGAGAGAGAGAGAGAGAGAAAGTGGGTGTTAGAGAGAGGGAGAGAGTGAATGCGTGTGTGTGCATGTGCATGCGTGTGTGTGGAGAGAGTGATTGAGCGAGAAATGGTGGGGGAATGTGTCAGTGCATGCATTCGTACGTGTATGTGTGAGAGTGAGTGAGGGAATGTAGGCGTGCGTGCGTTCATGTGCATGCGTTCATGTGTATGTGTATGTGTGAGAGAGTGTGATTGAGAGAGTGAGTGTGTGTGTGTGTGAAGGATTGTGTGTTAGAGAGTTAGTGGGAGAGTTGATGTGTTAGTGTATGTGTGTGAGCGCGTGCATGCGTGTGAGTGTGTGTATATGAAAGAATACAGAGAGAGAGAGAGAGAGAGAGAGAGAGAGAGAGAGAGAGAGAGAGAGAGAGAGCGCTGAGCAGATGCATGTCATGTAACACGCATGTTATGTAACACGCGAATCCATATGTTTGTGTATTCTCATCTGTCATATTATCAGTTAAATACCACTTGATTTTATCATGCATAATATAAACTAATGTTCATAACTGTAGTTTGAGTGAGAGAGTCAGTGAGTGTGAATGAGAGACAGAACGAGTGAGCGTGAGAGTGAATGAGTGAGCGGGAGAGTGAATGAGTGAGCGGGAGAGTGAATGAGTGAACGGGAAAGTGAATGAGTGAGCGGGAAAGTGAATGAGTGAGCGGGAGAGTGAATGAGCGGGAGAGTGAATGAATGAGCGGAAGAGTGAATGTGTGAGCGTGAGAGTGAGTGAATGTGTGTGTGTGTGTGTGTGTGTGTGAGAGAGAGAGAGAGAGAGAGAGAGAGAGAGAGAGAGAGAGAGAGAGAGAGAGAGAGAGAGAGAGAGAGAGAGAGAGAGAGAGCATCACTATTTTTACGTCACATACATTTTATGTACACATTTTTCTCCATGTTTAACATTTTTATGAGACTGCTCATGACAAGTGTCAGTGTATATGTGTGAGTAAAGTGTGGGAGTTTCTTCATACTAGTTTCAATACTAACGTGAGACATTTTGTATGTGTCTAGATGTGAGGAAGTGTGAGTGTATGTGGAGGATGTGTGTGAGTGTGGGGATATGTGTGGGTAGTGGGTGTGTGGGTGGGGGGTGTGTGGGTGGGGGTATGCGTTTGGATGGGTTGGGGTGTGTGGGTTTTGGTGGGTAGTGGTATTTGTGGGTGTTGGTGGGATGTGTGGATGGATGTGTGGGGGTGAAAGTAGGGGTGTTGGAATGGGTGTGGGGGATGTGTGTATGGGTGGAGGATATGTGTATGGGACGGATGCAGGGGATGTGTGTTTATGTGGGTGGAGATGTGTGGACGGTTTGAGGAAGTATGTGTAGGAGGCGGGGTTGTGTGGGTAGGGGATTGTGTTGGGTGGATTGGGGATGCAAGGGCGGGTGGGGAGAAGTGTATGGTGTGTGGGTTTGAGATATGTGTGCGGTGTGTTGGTGGGGGATGTGTGAATGATGTGTGGGTGGAGGGTATGTTTGCGGTGGTATGGGTGGAGGATAGTGTGTGGTGTGGGGGATGCGTGTGATGAGTGCGGGGAATGTGCGTATGGGTGGGGTATATGTATGGATGAGTAGGGGATTGTGGTGGTTGGGGGAAGTATGTGGGG
Organism: Cepaea hortensis; assembly: GCA_963921405.1. Taxonomy (NCBI): domain Eukaryota; kingdom Metazoa; phylum Mollusca; class Gastropoda; order Stylommatophora; family Helicidae; genus Cepaea; species Cepaea hortensis. Next base: position 1,498,061 of record OY992888.1, on the reverse strand, counting down.
GAGTGTTGGTGGGAGATGTGTGTGTTGGATGGGGAATGTGTGGGTGGGGGTGTGTGAGTGGCTTAGGGATGTGTAAGTGGGTGAGGGAGTTGTATGTGTCGGGGTGGGATGTGTGAGTGGGTGGAGGAGGTGTGTGGGGTAGGGGTATTGTGATCGAGAGATGTTTGGTTGGGGGGGGGGGTGTGGGTGCGTAGTGGAGGATGTATTCGTGAGTGAGTGTGTGTTGGTGGATGGGTAGGGAATGCGTGTGTGGGTGGGGAGAGGTGTGTGGTGTGTTGGTTGGGGATATTGTGTGGGTGAGGTATGTGTGTGTGGGTGGGGGATTTTTGTGGTGTGTGAGTGGGGGTATGTGGGGTGGATGGGTAAGGGTATCTGTGTGGGTCTGGGTGTGGGTGGGAATATTGTGTGGTATCTGGGTGGGGGATATGTGTGTGGTGTGTAAGTGGGGATGTGTTGGTGAGGGATATGTGTGTGTGTGGTGCGTGGGTTGGGAATAGTGCATGGTAGGAGGTGTATGTGATGTGCGGGTGGGGGATTGTGTGGTGGGGGATTAGGTTAAGGCATGTGTGGGTGGGTGGAAGTTGTATGTGTGGGTGCTGGGGTGTGTGTTAGTGGATTGGGGATGTATGGGTGGTTAGAGAGATGTGTGTGTGTGTGTGGGGTGGGGGTAGGGACATGTCAGTTGGTGGGGATGTGTGTGTATGGTTTGGGAATGTGTGAGTGGATGTGCGATGTGTGGGTTGGTGGGGGATTGTGTGCATGGGTGGGGAATATGTTGTCGATGGAGATGTGGCTGGGGGATGGGTGGTTTGAGGTGTGGGTGGGGAGAGGATGTGTGGGGTAGTATGTGTATGTGGTTGGGCGTGGGATGTGTGGGTTGGTGGGGGAATGTTTGTGGGTGGCGAGTGTGTTTTGGTTGGGGGATCAGGTGAGGGCAGTGTGTGTGGGTGGGGGATATGCGGGAGGGGGATGGATCGGTTGGTGGGGTATGTATGTGTCCCTTGGTGTGCGTGTGTGTCGGTAGGTGGGGGTGTGTATGTGTCCCTTGGTGCGCGTGTGTGTGGGTAGGTGGGGGTGTTGTGTGGGTGGGGTGATGTATGGATAGGCGGGAGATGGGCTTCATAACATGGTAATTAGCCTTGTTTATGTTTACAACATTCATTTCACAATGTTTATTTTATCTTCCTATGTAAATGTATAATGCTCTTGATGAACGAAAGACGAGTGATTGGAAGGGCCGAATGTAAGACGGGCCTGCGCGCCCAATTTGTGACCCTAATAAAGTTGATTTGATTTGATTTGATTTGATTTGATTTACTCTGTCAAACAGTGTGATGGTTTAATAAAATTACATTCCACATGTTGAATCCAAGTAATAATGTAAAGAAGCATACATTGAATATTTTCACTCTTAAGTTAACATAATGATTAACATGTAATTGGTATGAATATTGAGGTCTATGTGAAACATTCCTTGTGAGGATTCACACTGCCTCGCATTCATTAACACATATATACAGAGTGAAAGAAAGATGAGATTACACAATGCACTCATTCTCTCATTCCAAAACCAATTTTATTTTTATTCGTTCACTTGAGTGGGTTGTTAGCTTGACTGTGGTTCGATCAGAGTGCTAGATTGTCAACAACTCAACTGTGACAGGCATACAAGGATTCCACTTTTGTACCACACGAAAATGACAACTCGTACATCGTACAAAAGATTACAAGTATAATACATTTTATTTGGAGCTGTTAGTACATGAGCTCCGCGAGCGGATAACCACATAGGTCAAACCACATCATGGTACAATGTAATGATGTGATGAGAAAATGATGTCGATGGTAATATCTCTCGAAGCTAAGCTAAAGTCATCATTATTGCCACTGTCCTTTTTAGCAACAAAGATCACAGCAAAATACACGTCTGTCTCCTACGCCGTCGAGTCCCAGTCTGGCGAATCTCCGTGGCGTGTCCAGCCACGAGCAGTTAACTCTTCGTGCATTCGCCAGTTTGCGTGCTTGGAGTTTCAGCACGCAGTTAATAGCTGGTCACTTAGTTAGACTACCCAGTGTTATCAAGGGCACTTCTCGTGATGGAGGTTTCCCAACTCTAGACTGGGTAACCCCAGTTCACGTCTAACTCTGTCTCCTTTGGTTGACACGAGTGTCTCTAGTTAATGAACTATTTATATTTCTCACTCGTGTTTGTGTCCCTTCAGTCTAGTTTCCTATATAGCTAGTTATCTTGGTCCCAACTAGCTCTGTTTCCCTGTCTCTTATTCCTTAGCTCCTGGGCAGCTCTTTGACAGGCTCTCCATCCTTCTGTGTTGTGTTACAAACTTTTAAGTTCTGGGTGTAACACAAGTCGTAATCTCAACAAAATTAGGGCTGTCTAATTTTGTCAAAGACTGCCTAGATTCTCTACTTCTATTCTGGGGATAGTACAAGATCTCTCCTTTCCTTTGTCACACTTTTGTACTACTTCACTTGCCTAATTGATTAGCACACCACACTAGTACAGTTGGCTAGAGACTATGCTCATACTATCATTATATTTCTCGAGAGTTGTGTGATCCGGATCCAATGTCATATGAACTGTCCTTAAATTGTCAATAAACTGACAACCCATACAATATTGCCTCTGTTACGAGCACAATACATGAATAATAAATATTCAAGCTCCCATATAATATTACTCCAACTAGTATACATGCTTTATGTGCTAATGTTCATCTTTTTGGCTTCCGCTTATGAAGAAATAGTTAAGTGTTACACTAAGGTCTTCGATATATTATTGTGTCCCCTGTCAGAGTAGTTACTCCCCTTGGCAAGTAATGATGTATGCAAGTTTATGTGTTAATTTGCCTGGTTGGTTGCGTGTTTCTATTAAACTAATGTGTATTTAACTTCCTAATATGTGTATGCGTCTCTAATTTACGTGTATGTATTATTTCTAGCGCCGTAAAGCGGTTCATTGTAGCCAAAAACAAGTGTGTTAAGCTAATTTCTGACTACAGTCTCGGTTTAAGATGCTCAAAATATGTTTCCTATCTCTATCATTGAAGTATAGCAACTACACACATAAAAATGGAACAACACATTGTCTTACACACATTGACACAGACGAATTACAACAAGTCGTATTGCGCGGCGAACAAAATACCACAATGTCTTTCACTCTCCGAATTTAATTCTTTCACTCTCTCTCTCTCTCTCTCATTCATACATCTTTCATTCATCTTTCATCCCACAAAGGTGTTAAAATACTTCTGTCATTAAAATATGGTTTGTAGAAAAAGCATGGATGAACGATATATATGTACAATAAATAATTGGCTGAATTTAAACAAGATATCGAGCCAAATGACTGTGCTCTAGTTTTGCACTCGTCATCTCTGTACAAAAATATACAAAGTTAAGAGGATTGTTTGCTACCAATCCTTTGGGTAATGATTGATGTAACTAATCTATTCTAAGTTGGTGTGCTGTACTAAGATAATCTAAGGGAACTAATCTAACTAGATAATGAAAATGGGGAAAAGTGTGTTAGTTACCTTAATATGTTAGGATGTTATAAATTTCTAAATGATGGGATTAATTTGTAAGCGATGTTTTAATTAACTAACTATGTAAAAAATGTATTTAAATGGTGATAACCTAAAATGATGTTTCCTAAGTTGAAAAATAAGATGTAGGTGTTAAAATAAATGAGTTTGTAACTAAATGCAAGCGAATTTAAATATTAGATGTTATAAATAAGGTTATACGAGTAATTCTACATTCTATTATAAATACAATAATACGATGTTATCTGCAACTGTTATAAAACCATGGTATTATACATATCACAATTAACTTAATCTATCTAAACTAACTAATTACATCCAGGTGTGTTGTCGGAGTAGCGTCCTCTGTTGAATCTCGGAAAATAGAGTTCTATCGACAAAGTATGATTTATACGCTCTCATAATGGGTAATGTTCACAAATCGTTCTACTCATAGGTTGCATAAATAGTGGTGGTACTGACACAGTTAATAATACACAAGTTCAGGCGACTGGCGATAGTAAACGCACTACAGTGTCTATAATCACCATATAGGGCACTAGTTAATTACAGTGTCAATGTTTTTGGTGATGTAGGATCGCTCTCTTCTTGTCTCTCAGGTATCTCAATCTGAGAAGGTGGACTCAATGTGTCAGACAGCGAGTTCATGCTCCCCTTTATGTGCTTTATAGTGAACGCATAATTATGCAGGATCAAAGACTATCTGTAGATCCTGTTGTTACGGACTCCAGACTGCATTACTGTAAGCGGCGAATTATCGGTTTCAATGACAAACTCCGTACCCGCTAAGAATCGATGAAGCTTCCTGACGCAATAGATGACGCTTAAAGCCTCTAACTCAGAGACTGAGTATCTTGATTCAGCAGGATTCTTATGGCTTACATACATTATTGGGTGAAAGATTCCCTCATAAAACTGGCCTAAAACGCCAGCGATGGAGATAGGAAATACGTCAGATTTTGATTAGGCAAGCGCAAAATAGGTACAACGCTGAACATACGTTTTAATTTTGACAATGTATCAATTAACTTTGCATCTTGCACATTTAGTTTCACATATGCTTTCAAAACATTAGAAAAAACGCTGGTGATTTCAGCTAAATTGGGTATAAATTTGTTATAATAATTGACTAGACCAAGCAAGTTTCGGACCTGTTTTTTGGTCGTTGGCATCGTCGAGTTCAAAATTTTGGTGACAATTTTGTCATCTGTTTTAAGTTGGCCTCTGGTGATCGTATGGTCAAGGAAATCAATTTCTTCCATTGCCAACTCAACTTTTGTTGGCTTTACAGTAAGACCGAATAATCGTAATCTATCGAAGACATGTCGCAGTTTCTGTAAGTGTGATGTCCAGTCTGCGGTATGAATACAAATGTCATCAATGTACGTCGCTGTATTCATAACTCCATGGAGAAGGTCTCTGGTGAGTCGGACAAAAGTGGCTGGAGCATTACGTAGGCCAAAATGAAGAAATCGCCACTCGTACAGACCTAGAGGTGTTGAGAATGCTGTTAGATGGATAGATAGTGGATTCATTGGGACTTGCCAATATCCCTTAGTTAGGTCAAGTTTGGAAAAAATAAGAGATGTAGACATATCAAGAATGAGATCCTCACATGATGGGATAGGCTTTGCATCGACCTTGGCCACGTTGTTCAACCTGCGATAATCGACACAGAGGCGGATCGTAGAGTCTTTTTTCTTCACAAGGACAATAGGAAAAGAGTATTCTGACTGTGATTTCTGAATTATTCCATTCGACTCAAGATTTAGAAGTTCCTTGTCGAGATTTTCCCTGTAACTTAAAGGGATGGAATAAGGTAGGCATTTGATAGGGGTGTTATCAGTCAGAATAATGGAGTGTTCTATCCTGTCTGTCCTACCTGGGATGTCGAAAAAAATGTCTCTGTATTCCGTTACTAATTCTATGATTTGTCGTCGTTGCTCGTCTGTGAGCTTCGGTTCTACCCGTATACTATCAATTGTCCCAGTCGTGTCTACTGTCGGGACTGGTAATTCTATGTTATCGTCATCTGTCTGATTAAGTACTGTAGTTGTGCTACCTGTGTGTTCTGTTTCCTGGCTAGGTGTGTTTGCGATGTCGTTGTCATCTGCCGCCCTACCTGGTGTAGTTGTGTTGTGTACGTCTGTCGTCGGGTTGCTTGGTGTAGGTGCGTTCTGTTCGTCTGTCATCAGTTCTTGTCTTGAGAAATAAGGCTTCAGCATGTTGATATGAAATATCTTTAATTTTCTGTTTATCGATATTTCATAATCGACATCTGATATCTTTCGTACCACTTTGAATGGCCCTTGCCATGAAGTTAGTAATAAGTTACGTTTATCTGGTAGTATAAGTAGGACCTCTTGATGGGGTTCAAGGTGTAGGGTTTTGGCACCCTTATTGGCATAATGGCGGTAGGTCTGGCCTTTCTTCTCCAAAGATGCCTTGGCTATTACACACGCCTTCATAATTCTATCGCGTGTCTCTGTTACCATCTCGTACGGTGTTACTGGTGTTGGACTTTCTACTGTGCTAGTGACTAACTGATGGTAAATCGTTAGGGGTCCACGAGGGTTCGCCACATAAACTAACTCAAATGGCGAGAAACCCGTACCTGAGTGCGGAATCTCTCGATAGGCAAACAGCACAGTTGGTAATAGAGTATCCCAATCAGCTGGGTTCTCTGCTGTTACCTTTGCCAGCATGCGTTTTAGATCACCCTTAATCTTTTCTATGATTCCATTGCTGGCAGAGTGGTAGGCAGTAGTAAAATGTTGTTTAATCCCTAATAATTTTATTAGGTCTTTCGTAGCAGCCGAAATAAACTGGGTTCCTCGGTCCGATAAAATGGTACGAGGAAAACCAAATCGAGCAAATAGGTGTAAAAATACATTCGCCACATCTTTGGAGGTAATATATTTTAGTGGTACCGCTTCGATCCACCTTGTACATAGATCCACGAGGGTTAGTATGAACCGGTTTCCTTTGTTCGACACCTGATTCAGGGGTCCAACAATAATCACCGCTACACTTTCGAACGGTCTGGAGGCTAATATTGAACGTTGGACCTCGGCTGTTACATGCTTTCCCTTTCTCACTAAATGTTGACAAATAGTACATGACCGACGAAAGGATTTAATGTCGTTACAGAACTTAGACCAGTAGAAATGTGATAAAATTCTGGCTCTCGTTTTATCATAAGCCAAATGTCCAGCAAACGGTGAATCGTGTGCGATCTTTAGCACATTTTGTCGATGTTTCAAAGGTATCACCGTCTGCTGAATTTCATGGTTATTGGTAGTATACGCATGAGAATTCCATGAGAATTCCATTATGTAGTTTGAAATACCAAGATGCATTCTTGGTTACTTTCGCTTTCTCACCTAACAATCTAAAATAAGGTGCAATAGGTTGATCGGCATGTTGTGCCTCAATGAACTCTTGTCGAGTGGTATTGTCACTAGTACCGCTGGGTGTTAGTAACTGCAACATTTCATTTTGTAGGTCAGTATGATGTGTTTGGGTCTCTGACCTCGTTACAGCATTAGCCGTGTTTAATTGTTTCCAGGCTAATATTTCGTCATCAGTACAGTGTTTTAACGTTGGTAGGCACCCTAAAATAAGGTTCGTACAGGGATTCTGTAAAATAGCGCATGTAAATGTGCCGGAAAGGAATGGGGTGTTTATACGGACTTTTGCAAGCGGGTATTTTTCAATGTTACCCGAAAAAGTGCGGCATTTAACAAAGTCGCCCGTATAATTCTCTGGGTTAACTAGTTCTTTCCTCACCCCGATTAAAGTACTCCCGCTATCAAGTAAACATTGGCATGGATATTCATTGACCAGTGCATCGTGGAATTACCTCTGGAGGCTAAAGCTGAATTTGCATCTTCATTGGAAAATGGTACAACATGACCACATTTTAGTTTACCGTCCGTATGGAACTGATGACAAGTGTCACATTTATCAAAGTCTAAAATATCAGTAACTACAGCCACACTTTCACACTCATTGAATGGTAATATATTCTCGTTCTCGCATTCAACTTCACTATCATTATCAGCTGATGTATCAATGAGCACAGCGTTGCTGGCCTTCATTCTTTGCCTGCCTAAACATTTAGAAGAATAGTGACCATAAGATGAACAGAAAAAGCATTTAACGGCCCGCTTGTACAAATTCCGTTTGTTTTCCTGCTTTTTAATCATCATCTCGAGATGTGCAGGGTATGACGGGTTTTTATCACACATCGAGTATGCCTGATGGTATAATTTGCAATATCTACACAGTGGTGGCTTCTGGTATGGTTTATTTTTCTTTTGATATGCTTTCTGGTTGAACGATCTATTTGGTTGGTTCTTAGCAAAAGCAGTAATCTCTGAATCATGTATAGATGTTTTAAATATATCTCGGTTGGAAGAAAAATAAGCCGAACCACGTTTCTCTAGCTGTTCAATGGATTCAATGTCTGCTTGTTGAAGGAACTTAGCAAAGGGAGTAGGAACTGTGGATATCACTTTATCCATAACCATTAAGTCCTGTAATCTATCAAAATTCTTCCCTACCTTAAGCCTTAAGCCATTTACTGAATACACTCTGAACATTTGATACATAGTCTAAAAATGTTTCGGTTGGCTTTGGTTTGATTTGTGAGTACTGGATCTGATATCTGGGAGCATCGAGTAGAAAATGTTGCATGATTCTGTCATGGATATATTGATAGTTGTTTCTTAATTCTGTTGGTATAGACTCAATAACCTTTAAGGGCTTTCCGGAAAGATTACGCATATAAATCATGGCCCAATCTAACGGCATTTTCTGGATTTTGAGCTGGAACTCTATATTCTCTGTCCATGCTGATATTGAATCCTCTTGACTATAGGGCTTGATGATCCCTTTATATTTTGAAAATTTATTTTGCTCCTCCTGACTCTTCTGTTTAGTGGAGGCTATCTGAATGTTTTAGTCTATTTCCATCTCTTTCATTTTTAATTTTGTTTGTGAGTCTGCTTCTATTTGCTTTTGCTTTGTGGCATCTTCCAATTCTATTTGCTTTTGTTTGGTGGCGTCATCTAACTCTATTGGTTTCTGCTTTATCTCTAATTCTTTCTGTTTAGTGGCGTCATCCATATCTATCTGTTTTTGCTTTATTTCTAATTATTTCTGTTTAGTTGTTTTCTCTAACTCTCTCATTTCTTTCTGACGCTGTCTTTCACGTGCTCATCTCTATCTAGTGTAGCTTTTCTTTCTGTATCTTCTTTGTATTTCTGTTCTGCCCATTTTTCTAATTTCTCTCCAGTATGGCCTAGTTCTTTGCCAGCCTGGATACATTCACTTAATGAAGACATTTTATGGCTTTTATGTTCTTACACAATTGATGTACATATAATTTTCCAGTTAATAGGTGTTAAATATTAACAGTCACTCACTGAAAAAAGGATGCATCGTTAATTGGAATTATCAAAATTTGTGAAAAATATACTCATCTAATCAGATGAAAAACGGCACTCGGGATGTTACACAGCTGTCTTGCTTACACACAATTGATAGGCTTGCTTGTACAACTGATGTCTCTGTTTCATAGAGCATCAAAAATTATAACCATGCATGCGATACGAAATGCATAGTTATTATCAATTTCAACAATACAGTTTTACTGAACGGTAAATTGCAAATGTGTTGTGAATGATATGAATGAAATGAATGATATGATCATAAGGATGAATCGTCAGATGATTTGTGATATGATTCGTCAAATGAACAGTCAATGTTGTCTTGTCTTCACTTTCTACCGTCTCTGACTTATGATCTTAGTTTCACTTCTAATTTAGTTCACTTGAACAGAATGAATTTGACTTTGCACAAGTACATGGATAAATTCGATGAATGTTGACATAATAAGTGAAATCAAAGAAATATTCCCAAAATAATAGTTAAACTTGTGATTATGAGACATGTTTCAAATTTACATACAATCACAGTTTACGTTTACAACTTTCCATCACATGAATTAACAAATAACATTTTAGTATAATTTTCGAATATATGTGGGAAAATGGTCGTTTAAAGTGCTTGAAGGTGGTTCAAGCCCCACCTTCTACCACCAAATCGGATCCTGCCTGTCAACAACTCAACTGTGACAGGCATACAAGGATTCCACTTTTGTACCACACGAAAATGACAACTCTTACGGCGTACAGAAGATTACAAGTATAATACATTTTATTTGGAGCTGTTAGTACATGAGCTCCGCGAGCGGATAACGACATAGGTCAAACCACATCATGGTAGAATGTAATGATGTGATGAGAAAATGATGTCGATGGTAATATCTCTCGAAGCTAAGCTAAAGTCATCATTATTGCCACTGTCCTTTTTAGCAACAAAGATCACAGCGAAATACACGTCTGTCTCCTACGCCGTCGAGTCTGGCGAATCTCCGAGGCGTGTCCAGCCACGAGCAGTTAACTCTTCGTGCATTCGCCAGTTTGCGTGCTTGGAGTTTCAGCACGCAGTTAATAGCTGGTCACTTAGTTAGACTACCCAGTGTTATCAAAGGCACTTCTCGTGCTGGAGGTTTCCCAACTCTAGACAGGGTATCCCCAGTTCACGTCTAACTCTATCTCCTTTGGTTGACACGAGTGTCTCTAGTTAATGAACTATTTATAGTTCTCACTCGTGTTTGTGTCCCTTCTGTCTAGTTTCCTATATAGCCAGTTATCTTGGTCCCAACTAGCTCTGTTTCCCTGTCTCTTATTCCTTAGCTCCTGGGCAGCTCTTTCACATAGATACAGGGTCAATCATGTCACAATGTGTTCGAATAAATCACAGAAGTATAAAGTATAAACGCTGGACCCGTTAATGATGCTAAACAGTCACATAACACAATTCAAAACAATGTTTTCCCGTAGTGAATTTGAATAACGAAGACACAAACAATAGATTGCACGATTTATTGCCTGGCATATTTCGCTGCATCTCGTCAGGTACATACTGCAGAAATCACACAACTTACGTGAAATTAACTAGATAAATCCTTCAAGTTGAAATATACACATATTCGCACAGTAATGTCACTTATCTACCACGGTAATTTTAAGCTGACTAATGTCAAAGACTCGACCGCATCCCCTCCGCCAGGAAGAGCAGTCAATCTTAAAGAGGCCAGGAGGTGATACGGTGCCCGAGGTAAGGGCAGGGGTGATGAGGTAATGGGAGATGGGTTAACCATTCCCTCATGAGACACGCAGGCGATGTTCAGAGAGTTAGCACTCTAATCACGATAACATCACGCCTCGTGGTAGCCACAGAGGAGTTGAGTATACACTCAACGTACCACGTCTGCCATCAGCGTGCCATGTGAGGTAACACGCACCAAGGTGAAGGTCAATCTACGTGGTGTGTGACCACGGGATGAAAGATTGTCAGACGGGAGGACAGGACTTGTAGTGTGCACTTCGTTAGAGTAGCGATAGGGTTTCTTGTGTTTATTTGTGTAGAAAGTTAGCATAGGGGTTAGCAGCTCGTGATAGATAATACTGTGGCTTTATGTTGTGTGTTTCAATAGCGACTGTTCACTGATTGTAGCGAGCCAACGGCAATAAAGTGTACCATTTATTTTCCTCGCACACGACTTGCAAGTTGTCTTGTATGGTGTGCCAGAAGTACCCGATGATGCCTGTCAGTTGAGTTGTTGACAGGCAAGGGTAATTGTGGTGTCAAGAAGTGAAGCTTGAACGAAAACTTCAAGCTAATCCACTCGTCCACGGGCTCCAGACTAGGGTTTAATTTTTGTAGTAACGGTAATTTGTGCAGACAAGAGCAATTTGCAGGCTAGAAATGTGCCTATCGTGACGAAATAGTGTATAAATGTGCTTATAAAATGTGTATTTAATTAAATCATGCATTCTTCAAAGCTGTAAGTATTAATATTCTTATTTTCTTATATTGATTTATATATTTACCAATTTATTCTTGAATAAGCACCAAACATGATTCAAAGCGGAGCGATACACTGTCAGCCGACAATATCGATTTTTGAAAACTAAAAATAGCGCTGCGCCTGTGACGTAGAATGATTGACAAACAGTTGTTCGGCGTCATTAGCATAAAGCAGTCAATTGTTTACAAGATCGCTTAGCGGCGGCTCGCCTGAATCTGTGCTTTATATTATTTATTATTTGTGTATTTAAATTACTAAATGAATATATTTATTTATTTAAACATTATTATGTTAGTTATATTTATTTAAAAGCATTTATTCATATTTTTGGTTCTATTTTCTCTGTTTATCGTCACGATGGAACTATTTTCGGCCAAGCATACGAGACTTGGCTGCACAACGCTTACAGAAATTAACTAGGTTAGTAACGAAAGGCAATTACTGTTTAGAACAAAGACAGGACAGTGACATTAAAGTTAATTAATACATGTTCTAGTTGTTCGTGAGTCTGTCATTGTCTAAGTCATTGTCCTTAGTTGTCGGGTAAATCATATCGTGCAGTAGGCGTGTTTACTGCTGCCCTGCATATCAGAGGGCAAACAACAGCTGAGTACATACGCCGGTGTGCCAAATATAGTGTCCTACGTACGAAACGTGTCTCCACCCCAAAGTACCAAACAAAATGACCAGTGTCAACGGAGTTCCGTTCCCTGATTCTCGGGAACATTAAGTTGAGTATAACTATATTTTTGGCATGCAATGTGATTAATAGTGCATCTCTTTTTCAGCTTGTGATACACTAGCATATTTTTTGTGCTCTGATTTGCCAACATAGAAATTGTGTTCAGCATATAAACTGTAAATAAAATTAATATTCCTTATTGAGGAACAAATAGATAACATCATAGATAAATAGGTAATTAAACAAATCAGTGTAGGTCAACTCGACTTAAATTACTAAACAGCATGGCTACGTTAGCCGATTTTATAAAAGCAGGTAAAGATTTACAATACACAGGTAAGGAACTAGAAGAATATGCTGATAGGAAATTTAAAGAATTAAAAGATGCGGAGAGAGATGAACGCGCACGAGATAGACAACAACAAAAGGAAAAAGAAGAACGAGATAGACAACACCAAATACAACTAGCTGAGATAAATAAACAAAAAGAAATAGAAACAAAACAAAATCAGTTGGAACATGATAAAGAGATTGCTCAACTAGCTGAGATAACAAAACAAAAGCAGCTAGAAGATGACAAACAAATTAAGCAAAAAGAAGTAGAAATTAAACAACAACAATTACAATATGATAAGGAGATGAAACAAAAGGAATTAGATCTAAAGCAAAAAGAGATAGACGAAATGGCAAGAGTTAAAGAAAAACAAATTCAAGTAGAATCAGAGACACAATTAAAGATGAAAAGCATGGAGGTAGACTCACACGCAGAGATCTCTGCCACTAAACTAAGAAGTCAACAAGAGGAAAATAAGTTCAACAAATACAAAAATATTATCAAACCATATTGTAAAGAGGACTCCATATCTGCCTGGACAGAGAATGTAGAGTATCAATTTAAATATCACCAAGTTCCTTTAGAGATGTGGGCTCCTATTTATATGAAGAATCTGAGTGGTGGGCCCCTTAAAGTAATAGAATCTATACCAATCGACCTCAGATCTAGCTATCAATATATCCATGACAGGATTATGCAGCACTTTTTACTTGATGCCCCTGGGTATCAGGTTCAATTCTCAAATCTAAAACCTAAACCTAGTGAAACCTTTATTGATTATGTTTCAAATGTACAGAGTGTACTAGACAGGTGGCTTAAAGCAGCTAACATAGGAAAAGACTTTGATAGATTAAAAAACTTAATAGCTATGGATAAGGTAATATCCACCATACCTTCTCCTTTTGCTAAATTTTTACAGCAGGCAGACATTGAGAACATCCAGCAATTTGAAAAAAAGGTTCAGCATATTTTTCTTCCAACAGAGATATTTTTAAAACTTCAAATGACTCTGAGATAGTTTCCTTTGTCAAAGACCAACCAAAAAACTATCAGAGTAACAGAAAACCTTTTCAGAAGTATAACAAGAAAGACAGGAAAGTTTCCAAATGCATGTATTGTCAACTTATGCACGACACTTATTCGATGTGCGACAAATCGCCGAATTATTCGGCGCATCTTGAAAATGTTATCAAGAAGCAGCAAAGCAAAAGATCTGCATACAGGCGTGCAATCAAATGTTTTTTTTGTTCCAGCTTTGGCCATTATTCTAGTAAGTGCCTTGGCCGCCAACGTTTAAAAGCTAACAATGCTATTTTGATTGACACCTCTTCAGATAGTGGTAGTGAGAATGAGTGTGAGGTTGAAAGTGACTTACCTACTAACCAAGCAGAAGATGTGTGTGGTGCAAACGATATGTTAAGCTTTGACAGCTGTGAACGATGTCACCAATTCCATGCAGACGGAAAACTAGAATGTGGACATACAGTACCATTCTCATCTGAGAATGTAAATGCAGCATTAGCCTCCAGAGGCAGTTTAGTGTTCCACAATGCAATGGTCAATGACGTACCATGCCAATGTTTGCTGGACAGCGGCAGCACTCTTATTGGTCTTCGAAAAGAACTAGTGAGTCCGGGTGATTACACAGGTGACACTGTGAAATGTCGAACCTTTTCGGGTAACGTTGAAATTTACCCATTGGCAAAAGCCCGTATTGATTCTCCTTTTCTTTCCGGTACCTTTACTTGTGCAATACTTAACAACCCTTGTACTGATTTAATTTTGGGGTGCTTACCTCAACTGAAACAATGTACTAGTGAAGAAATAGTTGCATGGGAGAAATTAAATGCAGCTAATGCAACAACAAGAGCAGACAGTGTGAAACATCAAGACACACTACAAGATGAGAGACTACTGTTGCTTTCTCCAACTGGCACAGATGACACTAGCAGACAGAAATTTATAGAACAGCAGAAAGCTGACCCTAGTGTGTCTCCATACTTGAAATTATTAAAAGATAAAGCCAAAGTGACCAAAAATGCTTCATGGTTCTTTAGACTTAGTAATGGCATTTTAACTAGATATTATACTACTGGTAACCATGAGATTCAGCAAACGGTGTTACCTGAACAACATCGTCTAACTGTGCTAAAGATTGCACATGAGTCACCGTTTGCTGGTCATCTTGCATATGATAAAACCAGGGCCAGAATTCAGGCTCATTTCTATTGGCCAGGTTTTTGCAATGATATAAAATTATTTTGTCGGTCTTGTGATGTCTGTCAACAATTAGTACGCAAGGGTAAACATCCTACAGCTGAAGTACAACCTTCTACACTGGCCTCCAGGCCGTTTGAGAGTGTGGCGGTAGATATTGTTGGACCCCTGAATCAGGTGTCCAGCAAAGGAAATCGCTTCATATTGACAATGGTCGACCTATGTACAAGGTGGGTTGAGGCAGTAGCTTTGAAGTACATCACCTCCAAAGACGTTGCCAATGTATTTCTACACCTGTTCTCACGATTCGGATTCCCACGGACCATTTTATCCGATCGTGGAACTCAGTTCATATCGGCTGCAACGCAAGCCCTTACAAAAATGTTAGGTATTAAACAACATTTTACGACAGCATACCATCCAGCCAGCAATGGAATAGTAGAGAAAATTAACGGTGACCTAAAGCATATGCTGGCTAAGGTGACAGCAGAAAACCCAGCTGATTGGGATACACTGTTACCAACAGTGCTGTTCGCCTATCGGGAGATTCCCCATTCAAGCACGGGTTTCTCACCGTTTGAATTAGTTTACGGGGCTAACCCACGCGGACCCCTAACCATTTACCATCAGATAATAACTGATTCTATTGAAATTCCGATCCCTAAAACACCTTATGAAATGGTGACAGAAACACGAGACAAGATCATGAAATCGTGTGTTATAGCTAAGGCAGCTTTGGAGAGGAAGGGTCAAATCTACCGCCAATATGCCAACAAAGGGGCAAGAACAATTGAACTTGAACCAGATCAAGACATACTCTTGCTACTTCCAGACAAAAGAAATTTATTATCAACCTCATGGCAAGGGCCATTCAAGGTGGTACGTAGAATTTCAGATGTTGACTATGAAATATCAATAAACGGACACTTAAAGATATTCCATGTCAACATGTTGAAACCTTACTTTTCAAGACACGAAACAGAAGTAGTGACAGACGAACAGAGTGCACCAACACCTAGTGATCAGACGACAGACATACACAACGCAACTACACTAGTTAGCGAGACTGGCAGTTCCGAAAATGGCAATACACCTAGTGAGTTAACAGAATACGCACTTAGTACCACAACTGTACTGAATCAGGTAGACGACGACGGAATGGAACTACCTGTTCCCATTGTAGACAAAACTACGACATGGGACAGTATACATATAGATCAGGGACTAACAGACATTCAACGACGACAATTAGTGGAATTAGTTACTGAATACAAAGACCTATTCTCTGACATCCCAGGTAGGACAGACAGAATCGAACACTCCATTCTTCTTTCGGACTCTAAGCCTATCAAATGCAGGCCGTACTCAATCCCACTCAGCTATAGGGAAAATCTAAATAAGGAAATTCTTAATTTAGAAGCTAGTGGGATTATCCAAAAGTCTACTTCTGAGTACTCTTTTCCAATCGTCCTAGTTAAGAAGAAGGATTCCACAATTCGTCTGTGCGTAGACTATCGAAAACTCAATAACATCACTAAGATCGACGCAGAACCTATTCCTTCCTGCGAAGATCTTATCTTGGACATGTCTACTTCAAAAATCTTTTCAAAACTAGATCTTACTAAGGGATATTGGCAGGTCCCTATGAAGCCTCAATCTATGCATCTTACTGCGTTTTCAACCCCTTTAGGACTATACGAGTGGCGATTTCTTCCTTTCGGACTTCGAAATGCTCCTGCCACTTTCGTACGCTTAACTAGAGATCTATTACATGGAGTGACGAATACTGTGACCTATATAGATGATATATGTGTCCATACTGAAGACTGGACAACACACTTACTGAAACTGAGACATGTCTTTGATAGGGTGCGACTCTTCGGTCTCACTGTCAAACCGAGTAAAGTTGAATTAGGCCTAAAAGAAATTGAATTTTTGGGTCATGTCATTTCTCAAGGTCAACTGAAGACTGACAATAGGATTATTACAAAAATTATGAATCTGACCATTCCTACCACTAAAAAACAGGTCAGAAGCCTTTTAGGATTAGTAAATTACTATAGTAAATTTATTCCAAATTTAGCGGAAATTACAAGTGTTTTTTCCAATGTTTTAAAAGCATCTGTAAAATTGGATGTGAAAGATGCATTATTAATTTCTGCATTGTCAAAATTGAAAATTCGTTTTAGTAATGTTCCAATCCTCCGCTTGCCTAACCCTGGGCTCGTTTATTATCTTAGGACAGATGCCAGCAGGATCTCCATCGCTGCAGTACTAGGCCAATTCTATAAGGGCATCTTCCATCCGATTTGCTACGTGAGCCGTAAGATCACACCTGCCGAGTCCAGATATTCGATATCAGAGTTGGAAGCCCTAAGCGTCATCTATGCGGTGAGAAAGCTCCATCGATATTTGGCGGGTGTGCACTTCATCGTCCAGACGGACGATTCTCCCATCACGGTCATCCAGAGTGGTGTGCATCGAAATGACCGGATATACAGGTGGTCTCTTATTTTACAAAACTATACATTTAGTATAGAACATATCAAGGGTAAGGACAATATTCTGGCTGATACCCTTAGTAGACCATCTGGGGTAGAAATACCTGAAATCCCACATATAAATGTAGAGTGATAGTTAGTACATGAATATATTACATTATTCTATGTAAAATAGGTTACATATACATCGACATTATGTGCTTAATCATGTACCAAGAACAGTGAACTATCATGTGTCCGTAGACATCAAGTGAAGAACTGTGCTGCAAAACGTAGATATCACCGTGTGAAATAGAACAGCTCATTACCAACTAAGCTCCATTCCGGTGTAGCATATATATGAAACGCAGAAAACAGTGTCAGAACAGTGCTTAATTACAGACACGAAAAGACTGAGCTACGACACCAGCGATCTCTACACGTGCACTACCAATAGAACACTATGATGACTGTGCAAGGTATTTCAGATACCCAGGCAAAGTGTGTAGATAGATTATGCCTATACAACCATTATACATACATGAAGGCAACTACTAACCTGTGGAAACTGAATACCATGTATATAAACTTATTGTGATATGTAATATAATATTTTAAGATAGTGATAAATTAGATGTAAGTTAGGAAATATAATAGTTCTCATTTATTTTAAGTGTAGTTAGTACAGTAATTAACCCATTAGAATTAAATTAGAATATTAATTTAGACGTAAAAATAGTTAATTATAAGCTAAATTAAAGTAGTGATAGCATTAGTACCATTTAGATTGTTATATTTCACTTAGCTTCATTTTAGTTTAGTTTATTCCATCTTAATAAAACCATACCATATTTAAGATATTACCATTTATTAGTATCATCATTTGACATCATAATAGATTAAAAAGAGTAGATAAGGTAACATACATCATTTACACCATTTAGATTAAGAATATCACTCATATAATTCCTTTGTGCATTTAAAAACATTATTTAGCATAGTATTTAGAAAAATACATAAATTGTGTTCACATCACCCATTTAATTAAGGTACATAACTCACATCACAACAATCACATTTAAATAGTTAGATTACATCCCTTAGATTAGAGAAAAATAAGAAGTAATATAAGCATATCATATAATTAACATAACAAATTTAATAAATTTAGGTAACACATTAAATACTTAGTTATAGAATTAGAATGGTATGTTAGAATGTAGAGTTTTATGTGAGTGTAATATAGTGGATGATGAGACCAAGGGGACAAACCATAAACCCTTTCTCGTCCATGTAAATATATTGTAAATACATGACTCGTGCAGCGATTTTCGCACAGTCATTGTGCTCAACTAGCTTAAACTGAGCCAAACCTGTACAGTGTCACTCCAAGGTTTTTAATTAATCGGAAGAATTAGTGTGGAAGGATAAAAGATGTGTGACAGAATTAAGGGTGAAAGGAGTGTGACAGAAGTGTGAAAGCGAGGGCGAAGGGAAAATAGACGGGAGAGAGTGACATCAGTCAGCGAATTCTTCTGCTGTCTGGCTCGACTTTTAATATTTGTCTGTGTTAATGTTGGTTTTCGTTATTGAAAATGTGCTAATGTGACTGTGTTGTCGGTAATATAGTTTACAACTTAGATTAAAGTATTTTGAGTTTCATAACAAGGGAATGTAGTCACGAATGAGTGTTATACACCTATTTATGGCCACATTTAACCAAATTATGACACTTAAAAAACTAACATACATACACATAGGAATTAGAAACATAGATTAGAAGTTAGATTAGTAGATTAATTACATCCAAACACACAAACAACCAGAAAAACAAACATATAAATTACATACACTTTTTCTAGATGAAAGGGAGATAAAATCAGGTCAGGGGACACAATAGACAACGAAAAACTAACTTAACAGTGAAATAATACTTTACACGCGGAAGCGATGTAGGTAAAGCCTGTCGCACACACTCTTGTATAAGGGTTGTTAAATATTATATGGGGGACATGAAGCAATTCATGTGTTGACCCTAAGAAAGTCAACTTTGTATGGGTAGTAAGTTAATTTACTATGTGAGGGCAGGTCTTATAAGACAACGGTCCGGTTCAGACATACCTCTAATAAATATAATATAGCATGTGAGAAAGGGCTCACGCCAACCAGTCAAGTTTGTGGCGATTGCCAGTAGCCAAGTAAAGTTTTGCTACACTGTGACAACAGTCAGTAGAAGTCTAATAGAGTGCCCAAAGCCAGGTTATCTAGAGTCTTTGACAAAAAAAAAAAAAATTAGACATTAATTTTTTTTTAGAAACCTCTTGCGTCACAACCAATGAGTGAAAGTTGATGACGCAACACAGGAGGGGCGGGTGTGTGTCAAAGACTCGACCGCATCCCCTCCGCCAGGAAGAGCAGTCAATCTTAAAGAGGCCAGGAGGTGATACGGTGCCCGAGGTAAGGGCAGGGGTGATGAGGTAATGGGAGATGGGTTAACCATTCCCTCATGAGACACGCAGGCGATGTTCAGAGAGTTAGCACTCTAATCACGATAACATCACGCCTCGTGGTAGCCACAGAGGAGTTGAGTATACACTCAACGTACCACGTCTGCCATCAGCGTGCCATGTGAGGTAACACGCACCAAGGTGAAGGTCAATCTACGTGGTGTGTGACCACGGGATGAAAGATTGTCAGACGGGAGGACAGGACTTGTAGTGTGCACTTCGTTAGAGTAGCGATAGGGTTTCTTGTGTTTATTTGTGTAGAAAGTTAGCATAGGGGTTAGCAGCTCGTGATAGATAATACTGTGGCTTTATGTTGTGTGTTTCAATAGCGACTGTTCACTGATTGTAGCGAGCCAACGGCAATAAAGTGTACCATTTATTTTCCTCGCACACGACTTGCAAGTTGTCTTGTATGGTGTGCCAGAAGTACCCGATGATGCCTGTCAGTTGAGTTGTTGACAACTAACATGTCTATCTGTTTACACAATTCTGGCTTGCGTTGATAGATCATAATTGCTTCTGCAAATTTTAACAAGCGAGTATTCTGTGTTCTAAACAACACGCGAAATGCAGTGTCTCTGAACACAGCATGGCCACTGGCGACAATGTGCCTGCCGATTGAAGACGCCGGGAACTTCCGGTGTGTCGGCTCCTCGCGGCTAGCATCTCCTGTGTGTTGTATCTTGTTGACCCATTGAGGTATGTGTTCTGACACCCGTTTGTTAAGCTGTCTCTCCGTTCTGCCAATGTAAACGGCCTGGCATCTACATGTGAATTGGTAAATACAATTGTTTGTGGCGTACAGAGGAACAGGCTCTTTGACTGTTGGTGTAGGAATGGGTACGGTTTTACATCTAATGACTGGAGGTGCCGCACAGAATGTTCGACCTACTGCTGTAGTAAGCCGGTCTTGTAGACGTTGCATTACGTCATCCCCTCGAAAGGTTAGCTGGATGAATACCTTGAGTTTAGGGACTGTAGTTACGTCTGCTTTGGTTTTGGGCTGTTGGCAATGGCGCTTTATAAATCCTGTGGAGTACCCATTCAGGTTTGAGACACTCTTGAGAGTTTCAAATTCCTCTGTCAGTGTGTCCTGGGTGCATATCTTTCTAGCACGGTCAAACAAGGTCCGTACTAAGCCCCGTTTATACTGGATAGGTGTGAAGCTCTGAAAATTTAGGTATTGGCCAGTCCATGTTTCTTTGCGATACACCGATCTTTGAATTGTGCCGTCTGCTCTACGTCTCATTAGAATATCTAGGAACGGTAACGCTTCGTTGTGTTCGTGTTCCATAGACAGAGAGATGTTTTTATGCGTCTTGTTCATTGTGGCCTGAAACGATGTTGCTTGTAGCTCGTCTGTGGTGATAATTAGTATATCGTCCACATAACGCCGGTAAAAGGCCAAGTTGTTGATGTCTGATGATCTCTTTTCTTCTAAGTGTGCCATGAAGATGTCCGCTAGAATAGGACCAAGAGGACTCCCCATGGCCACTCCGTCAATTTGGCGGTATGACTTAGATAGAAAATTGAATTGGATGTTGGCGGTACATAGTAGTAGTAGCCTCTCCAGACACATAACACAATCATACATAACACAATCTTTCTTCACACCACAGACATATAAGATAAGAGGAAGAGCACTTTCATTCCTCCCTCTCTCATTCTCGTGTGTTGAAAATTCGCTGTGGATTGAAACTAAGGCGACAGACAGCACACAGATCATAGCTTGTTCTGTACTAAATCTGCTCTAAACGCAGTCAGAAAACTAGTAGGATTTATACTAAGGAATAGCGATCTGCTCTTAAATGAGCCTCTTCTCACAGCTTAAGACATATTGTTTGTACAAAAATCTCTTCTGGAAATGAAAGATAGATGGAGTCAGATATCTAAACCAGTGATGGCGGAAAGCAGCCATTGCTGTGACCGGGTGAAAGTTGGCGGCTGTCTTCTGATAGAAGAATATATATTCATTAGTGCCGAAACTTACACACACACACACTCTCATACACAAAGCTTTACCTGACTCATAAGTACATAAGACTCAGCTACAATGTCGTTAGACAGAAGTCTTCCTCTGAATCAGGCAAGGGACATACAATTCGAGAAACTCCCCATGAGTAACACAACCGGCCTTCATGACGGGTCGACTGTATGTGCCGAATTTTTGCGTCTTTCGTCCCAGGAGCCCCCGCGGCGACGCGGTTCTTCTAGGTTCATTCTTAAATATTCAACTCTTGAAGTATGGGTGCATTTTTTCTTTTCTTTACCCAAGATATTCTTAGAACTCGTCTATAACATTTATATTCAAAGGCGATTATGCGCTGTTCAGCTTGTTTAGTAAGTGTCCATGTCTCACAGGCGTATGTTGCAATGGGAAAGATGCATGCTCTTAAAAATCTAATTTTTGTAGTTCTGTCTGTCCCATTCTGTGTTGTGGATAGTAATACTGTATCATCAGCATATCGAATCTCTGGTATGTCATGACCGCCGATATTTAGGGAATCATATAGCTCCCTGTTTATATCATCTCTTACATTTCTCATTATATTTTCGGCGTACAGGTTAAACAAATAGGGGGACAGCACGCAGCCCTGACGGACTCCTTGCTTGATGTCAAACCAATCTGATGCCTCGCCATCAATTCTAACTGCTGCTTGTTGGTCTAGATAGAGCATTTTAATTACTTGTACTACATGTGAAGGAAAGCCCATATTCCTCATGATTTCCCAAAGTTTCTGATGTTGTACACAGTCAAATGCTTTTGAATAATCCACACAACATGAGAATAGGTTTACATTAAATTCTCTGCACTTCTCTATTATTAAACGCATGTTGAATATGTGATCTCTTGTTCCCCTTCCTTGTCTAAATCCAGCTTGAACTACGTTAATCTCTTCTTCCATTTTCTTACAAATTCTTCCCATTATAACTTTTAGTAGAATTGTACTTGCATGACTGATCAGGGCAACAGTTCTATAGTTGGTGCATAATTTCAGGTTGCCATTTTTTGGTATTGGAATGAAGATAGTTCTCTTCCAATCTTTTGACCAAATACGATATTTCCACATCTTTGTACATAATGCATAATATATGTGTATGCTTTCTTCTCCTCCCGCTTTAATTGGTTCAGCTGGTATCTCATCACATCCAGGTGATTTACCATTCTTCAGGCTCTTTATAGACCAAGAAATTTCATCTAATGAGGTTCAGGTTCTGTCTCTGCTGTCATTGGCTCATGTATCTCATTCGTATCCTCACTGTCACTCATATCATACATTCCACTGCCGTACTCCTGCCATCTTTCTAGAATTTGTCTAGATTCTGTTAAGGTATTTCCCATCTTGTCACAGATAACATTCAATTGAGGTTGAACATTTCTTGTCAATAACTTCATTTCTTTGAATATTTCATAATCTCTTCCAGTCTTATGATATTGCTCTATTCTGGTACAGCAATCTTGTATATATTGATTTTTGTCCTTTATTGTGTTATTTCTTATTTCTCGAGTTAAAGATTTATGCCTCATCCTGCTATTATCGGATTCATCTCCTTTCTGTTTCAGCTCCCTTCGTTGTTTTATTAATTCTAACGTGTCTGATGTAATCCATGGCTTAAGTTGCTTTTTCTTGGTCGGAATTAGATCTGTGGCTGCAGTTATCAAGATATCTCTAGCTTGTACTGCCAGTTCATCAGGTGTCATTTCTTCTTGTACAGACATCAAGACCTCAAAGCGATTCCTAACTTCTACAGTGTATGCATCCGGTATTTTTGTGAGATCAAAACGAAGTGGCCTTTTTCCTCGGATAAGCTTTTTGAGTTTAAATTTCAGACCTGCTTCTAATAACTGATGATCTGTATCACAGTCTACACTTCGTAGGGTTTTTGCAGATGTTATGCTTGATCTCCATCTTCTTTGTATTAAAATATAATCTATCTGATGTTTGTTAATACTGTCTGGAGACTTCCACGTGAATAGTCTTCTTGGATGTTGTTTAAAAAGTGTGTTTACTATCGTTAACTCCTTTTCTGTGCAAAATTCAATTAATTTGTCACCTGCATCATTTCTATTTCCTAATCCAAATTTTCCTAAAACGTGTCTCTCATTTTCAGCTCTTGCTGCACCTACTTTTGCATTAAAATCTCCCATTATTATTGCTATTTCATTATGACCAATCTTGTTTAATGAGTCTTGTAGTGTGTTGTAAAAACTTCAATTTCGTCCTCCTCTGCTGTTGAAGTAGGTGCATATATCTGTATGAGAGTTGTGTTTTTTGGACGGCCTTTGAGTCTAATAGTGAGGATTCTATCACTAACTGGATTATATCCCATTAAAGCTTTTGCAGTTGTCTTATCTAAACAAAATGCCACTCCACTCTGGCCTCCGACGTCTCTACCAGAATAAATGAAAATACTTCCATTTTCAGTTGAAAGATGTCCCTTGCCGCTCCAGCGATGTTCACTAATTCCTAAAATTTGAATGTTTAACCTCTCAATCTCATCACACACTACTTTAATCTTTCCCTCATACAGACTTCTCACATTCCACGTTGCTATTCTCACTCTTTTTCTTAGTCTGACACAGGGGATTTCCTTGGTAACACAGTCAGGATTAACTCCGTCATCACGATTACTAGTACTGGCCACTGCGTCACACTCTTCCCCAGTGTTATCTGATCTGCCTGGCCTGGGGATCTCGCCACCAGATCTCTTTCTTATTATGTTTTCTTTCATGGTTGTTATGGTTTCTTGGCAAGTTTTGCAGAAGGTAGTTTGCCATTGCTTTCCTCCTGGGCATTGATGTACTAGTCGGTGGCCACAGCCATTGTCTCTACTGACAATGATCTCATCTGCCTATCGCCGCAGAATGCAAGACCATAACCAACAACAATCTGTCGGCTGCTCTCACACTCCATCCACCACCTGCTTCCATGGCTTCACGTAACCCTGATCGGGGGACTAAACGGATACTCCACCTTGCCCAAGGGTGTCCCGTAGACTAACGGAGGAAAGGAGGCGTCTTACATCTCCTTTGATAGGGAATACCCCTACCCCGTTAACCGGTCTTCTAGGTTAGCCAATGATTTAAGTAGGATTTGAACATCTGACCTGTCCATCATTGGGTGACACGGCTATTATTAGCGCTGACGCCACATTCTTCAAATTCCGATGCTATCTGGTGCGAACGCTTTTGTTGAGAGCTGTGTTTAGAGGTAGTGATGTGCAGATGTGAACCGAACTGAGTGCGCAATATGCGACAGCAACACATTGTTTTTTAAAAAGAATAGCAAGAAAACACGCGAATAGAAAAATAAAAAGAGGGGGGGGGGGAGATTGTGTGGACTATGGAAAAATCCTTAATAAAAACCACAAGGCGGCAACTAGAAACCTCTACAAAAAAGGTCGTTGCAATGAGAACCAGAGCAAAACCTCTTTGGCTCAATTGAAATATTTCACAGCGAAAAAGGGGAACCGATAAGCGAACAAAAGCAATCCTACAAAGATGGAGGCAGAACTTTGATCAACTTTTCAACATTCCATCAGATGCCACATGAATTCAGGAAACCGAAACGGATGCCATCAAATAACTAGAACCAGACATATTAGAAGAAGAAGCTAAAGAAGCCGTAAGATTAGCCTCACTGAATAAATAACTGAGACACGACGAAATACGGAATGAACTAATTAAAGCAGCAAGAGAAGTAGGAACAGCATGGCTACATAGACTATTTAACCACGTTTGGGTAGAACAGCATTCTAACAAAGCGATTCGTTCTCAATGCATATTTTCTGGGTTCTAGCTAGTTAGTTAGGAAGTCAACATATCATCTTTATTGCACATCGAACCATTCAGTCCATAAGTGCTCGGATCCCCTCCTGAGTAAATCCGGCAGCAACTGACGACACCAGTTCTTTGTTGGTTTGTTAATCTTCTTTGGTTTCCCGCGTAGTGTTCTTGTTTGGCCACACCTCTTTTAATTTGCTGTTCTCGCATGGTTGTAGATTCACAGTCATCACTTGGTACTCGCAAAAGTCTAACTTCCTGTAGAGCATTCAGAATGTCAGCCTGGTCCGTGGCTTGTCCACCCTCCAGAATAGCCTTACCTGCAAGCTCGTCAGCCCGCTCATTTCCTCGTACATTCGTCCGAGATAGTGGGGGATGTTTGTAGGGGTGGGCTCGGGATCTGTGAGTGGGCTGGGGGAGATGGGAGATTATGTCGGTGGGTTCGGAATTTGTGTGTGGGTAGGTGCGGGATATGTGAGTTGACGGGGAGATGTGTGTGTGTGCGTGGGGGATGTGTGGCTGAGGAATGTGTGTTTGGCTGGGTGGTTGGAGGTGTGTGGGTGGAGCAGGATATGAGGGTGAGTGATTGTTGGTGGGTAATGGGACGGGTAGAGGATATGTGAGTGGGTGGAAAGATGTGTGTAGGTGGGTGGATGTATGTGGGTGGGGGTTGTTTGGGTTGGGGAATGTATGTGTGCTTGTGGTGTGGGTGGATGGGATATGTGGTGGGTGAGAGGTGTGTGTGGGTGGGGAGATGTGTAGGTGTAGGGATGTGGTGGCTGTGTGGGGGAATGTATGTATGTGTGGGTTATGTGTGTGGTTGGGTGGAGGAGTTGGAGATAATGGAGGATGTGTGGGTGGGTGGTGGATGTGTCACATAACATGGTAATATGCATTGTTTTGTTTACAAAATTCATGTGACAATGTTTTTTCCTATGCACTGTTGATGAAAGAAAGATGAGTGATTGGAAGGGCTGAATGTAAGACGGGCCTGCATGCCCAATTTGTTACCCTTTGAAAATAAAGTTTGTTGGTTCGTTGTTTGTTCGTTCGTTCGTACACCCGCATGCCCTGGCACGAAAACGAATGTAATCTTTGCCAGCCGAGACCGGATGTGTAGACAGCAGCCACTCTCTTCGGACCCAACCCATCTCTATCCTCCTGAGCAACCTCACTGAGTCACTAATTAAACACACCGAAGTGAATGTCTGTGTCTCGAGCCATGTTATTGATTTACTTACTGCCATGACTTCCATAATCAGGCTACTTGTGGTCAAAACAAAAGCACAAGAATCTTCCTTCACAATTCTACCTCCGGACTGAGCCGTAAAGGCCCATGAACTTCTCACTCGTCGAAAGACCGGACCATCTGTGTAAATGACAGCATCACACACAAAAGAATTCTCGAACATCAAAGTGCACCCCCCCCCCCCCCCCACAGCAGCCGGATTTTCTTGTCTGCATTTTCTGTTAATCTAACAGGTCATATCAAATACACCCACCTGTCACATACACTCGCATGTCACATACACCCACATATCACATACACCCACATATCACATACACCCACATATCGCATACACCAACATATATACACCCACATATCACATGCAAACCCATATCGCATGCACCAACATATCACATACACCAACATGCCACATACACCCTTATGTCCCATACACCCAAATATCACATACGCCCACACGCCAATACACCCTCATGTCCCATACACCCTCATGACACATACACCCACATATCACATTCACCCATATATCACATACACAATCATGCCCTATACACCCTCATGACACATAATCCCACCTGCCACATACACCCATCTGCCAGGTGGCGGGTGTATGTGACAGAAGGGTGTATTTGACAGGTGGGAGTATGTGGCAGGTGGGTGTATGTGGCAGGTGGGTGTATGTGGCAGGTGGGTGTATGTGACAGGTGGGATTATGTGACAGATGGGTGTAGTTGATAGGTGGGAGTATGTTACAGGTGGGTGTATGTGACAGATGGGTGTATGTGACTGATGGGTGTATGTGAAAGGTTTGAGTATGTGACAGATGGGCGTATGTGACAGTTTGGAATATGTGACAGGTGGATTTATGTGGCAGGTGGGTGTATGTGACAGGTGGATGTATGTGGTAGATGGATGTATGTGACAGATGGGAGTATGTGGCAGGTGGGTGTATGTGGCAGGTGTGTTTATGTGACAGGTGGTAATATGTGGCAGGTGGATGTATGTGGCAGATGGGTGTATGTGACAGGTTGGTGTATGTGGCAGGTGGGTGTATGTGGCAGGAGGGTGTATGTGGTAGATATGTGTATGTGGCATCAGGGTGTATGTGGCAGGTGGGTTATGTGACAGGTGTACGTATATTGCAGGTGGGTGTATGTGGCAGGTGGGTGTATGTGGTAGGTAGATGTATGTGGCAGTTGGGTGTATGTGGCAGGTGGGTGTATGTGGTAGGTATGTGTATGTGGCAGGTAGGTTTATGGGACATGAGAATTTATGTTACTTGTGGGTGTAAGTGGCAGGTGGGTGTATGTGGTTGGTGGCTGTATGTGGCAGGGTGGGTGCGTGGGTTATAGGGTGTATGTGGCAGGTGGGTGTATGTGGCAGGATGGTGTATGTGGTAGGTATGTGTATGTGGCAGGTGGGTGTATGTGGCAGGTGGCTGTATGGGACATGAGGATGTATGTGGCATGAGGGTTATGTGACAGGTGGGTGTTGAGACAGGTGGTTGCATGTGGCAGGTGGGTGTATATGATAGGTAAGTGTATATGGCAGGTGGGTGTATGTCGCAGGATGGTGTATGTGGTAGGTGGGTGTATGGGACATGAGGGTGTATGTGGCAGGTCTGTGTATGTGGTATGTGGATATATGTGCCAGGTGGGTGTTTGGAACATGAGAATGTATGTGGCAGGTGGATGCATGTGGCAGGTGGATGCATGTGACATGTGGGTGTATGTGGCAGGTGGATGAAAGTGGCAGGTGGGTGTATGTGGCAGGTGGGTGTATGTGGTAGTTGGGTGTATGTGGTAGGTGGGTGTATGTGGTAGGTGGGTGTATGTGGCAGGTGGGTGTATGTGGCAGGTGGCTGTAAGTGGCAGGTGTGGGTATGTGGCAGGTGGGTGTATGGGTTATATGGGTGTATGTGGCAGGTGGGTGTATGTGGCATGTAGATGTATGTGGTAAGTGGGTGTATGAGGCAGGATGGTGTATGATGTAGGTGGGTTTATGGGACATGAGGGTGTATGTGACATGAGGGTGTTTGTGGCAGGTGGGTGTATGTGACATGTGGGTGTATGTGGCAGGTGGGTGTATATGGTAGTAAGTGTATTTGACAGGTGGGTGTATGTTGCAGGATGGTTTATGTTGTAGGTGGGTGTATTGGACATGAGGGTGTATGTGGTAGGTGGGTGTATGTGGTAGGTGGGTGTATGTGGTAGATGGGTGTATGGGACATGAGGGTGTATGTGGCTGGAAGATTTATGTGACTAGTTGATGTATGTGACAGGTGGGTGTATTTTGCATGTAGGTGTATGTGGCAGGTGGGTGTATTTGGCAGATGGGTGTATGTGGCAGGTTGATGTATGTGGTATGTGTGTGTATCTGGCAGGTGGATGTATGTGACAGGTGGGTGTATTTGGCAGTTGGGTGTATGTGGCAGGTTGATGTATGTAGCATGTGGGTGTATGTGACTGGTGGATCTATGTGGCAGGTGGGTGTATGTGGCATGAGAGTTTATGTGACAGGTGGATGTATGGGACCTGAGGGTGTATGTGGCAGGTGGATGTATGGGACATGAGGGTGTATGTGACAGGTGGATGTATGGGACATGAGGGTATATGTGCCAGGTGGATATATGTGGCATGTGGGTATAAGTGGCAAGTGGATGTTTGTGGCTTGTGGCTGTATGTGGCACGAGGGTGTATGTGGCAGTTGGGTGTTATGGACATGAGGTGTATGTGGCAGGTGGATGTATATGGCAGCTGAGTGTAAGTGACATGTGGGTGTATGTGGCATGTTGGTGTATGCAGCAGGTGGGTGTGTGTGGCATGTGGATGTATGTTGCAGGTGGGTGTATGTGGCATGAGGGTTATGTGGCATTTAGGTGTATGTGACAGGTGGGTGTATGTTATAAGTGGTTATCAGTTATCAGTTATCAGTTATCAGTTGGGGTATCTTCATGGCACTCCGGACAGGTCCATAAGTGCTAAGATCCTCCCCCCCCCCCCCCCATCATATGCATCAGCGTCCGGTGGCTAATAGTGCCAGTTCTGTGTTGGTTGACGAGGAGCCTTGTTTTCCCGATGTACCTCTCGTGGCTGGCCGTGCCGATTCTTACTCCCAAGTATAAGTGGTTGTATGTGACATGAAGGTGTATGTGATATGTGGTTGTATGTGGCAGGTGGGTATATGTTGCATGTGGATGTATGGTGCAGGTGGGTGTATGTGACAGGTGGGATTATGTGACAGATGGGTGTAGTTGACAGGTGGGAGTATGTTACAGGTGGGTGTATGTGACATGAGGGTGTATGTGATATGTGGGTGTATGTGATATGTGGGAGTATGTGGCATGCGGGTGTATGTGATATGTGGGTTTATGTGATATGTGGGTGTATGTGGCATGCGGGTTTATCTGATATGTGGGTGTATGTAATATGAGTTTGTATGTGACATGCGGGTGTATGTGATATGTGGGTGTATGTGGTATGTGGGTGTATATGATATGTAGGTGTATGTGGCAGTTGGGTATATGTGCCAAGTGGGTGTATGTGGCAGGTGGGTGTATATGATATGTAGGTGTATGTGGCAGGTGGGTGTATGTGGCAGGTGGGTGTATGTGATATGTAAGTGTATGTGATATGTGCGTGTATGTGATATGTGTCTGTATGTGATATGTGGGTGTGTGTGGCATGCGGGTGTATGTGATATGTGGGTGTATGTAATATGAGTTTGTATGTGGCATGCGGTTGTATGTGATATGTGGGTGTATGTGATATGTGGGTGTATGTGATATGTGGGTGTATGTGACAGCAGAGTGTATGTGGCATGAGGGTGTATGTGGCAGGAGGCTATATGTGACTGGTGGGTGTATGTAACAGGTGGGTGTTTGTGACAGGAGGGTGCATCTGACGGAAGGGTAAATGTGACATGAGATTTTTTATGACGGGAGGGTGGCAAGTGATCCAAACACATTTCATTCGACTTTAATGAGAGCGATATTCTGCAGTATCCTGTCACGTGATGACACATCTCCTACTAGATCTTCAAGTAGCATCTGTAAAACCTCCCTGTTTGAAGCTGTTCCCTTGACCCTCATTCAGATCCCACTCACTCTATGTGACCTCCCAGCAGAGACCCATCAGTTGATGGGTGACGAGAGTAATTGAGTCCATTGTTTATGTGTTGTACTTCCAGTCGATCCTGCCTGCTACAGCGAGATACAAGATGGGAGGGGAGTCGGGCTTAGAGTGATTAATCTTTCATCTTGTGTAATTGTTGTACGCGACAGACCTGGATAGAGTGGAGAGGTGTTGTTGTGTGGTAGGGTTCACTCAATTGTGTTAGTGTTTCGAGAAAGTTGTAGTCAGTAATGTGTCATGTGTTGTGTGAACATTAGTTGTGCCTGAAGTTGTCTGTTGCGGACGAGAAATAAAGAGCGTTTGTGTTGTTGTTGTTTCAGGCTGTATTGTTATCGGCTTAGACTGTGTTGTTATTGGTTCAGTCTGTGTCAGTATAGTTAGTGCACTCATTGTTATTATTGGTACAGTCTGTGTCAGTGTAGTTAGTGCACTCATTGTTGTTATTGGTTCAGTCTGTGTCAGTGTAGTTAGTGCATTCATTGTTGTTATTGGTACAGTCTGTGTCAGTGTAGTTAGTGTAGTCATTGTTGTTATTGCAGTCTGTGTCAGTGTAGTTAGTGCACTCATTGTTGTTATTGGTTCAGTCTGTCTCAGTGTAGTTAGTGCACTCATTGTTGTTATTGGTTCAGTCTGTGTCAGTGTAGTTAGTGCACTCATTGTTGTTATTGGTTCAGTCTGTGTCAGTGTAGTTAGTACACTCATTGTTGTTATTGCAGTCTGTGTCAGTGTAGTTAGTGCACTCATTGTTGTTATTGTAGTCTGTGTCAGTGTAGTTAGTGCACTCATTGTTGTTATTGCAGTCTGTGTCAGTGTAGTTAGTGCACTCATTGTTGTTATTGGGTCAGTCTTTGTCAGTGTAGTTAGTGCACTCATTTGTGTTATTGTAGTCTGTGTCAGTGTAGTTAGTGCACTCATTGTTGTTATTGTAGTCTGTGTCAGTGTAGTTAGTGCACTCATTGTTGTTATTATTACAGTCTGTGTCAGTGTAGTTAGTGCACTCATTGTTGTTATTGTAGTCTGTGTCAGTGTAGTTAGTGCACTCATTGTTGTTATTGTAGTCTGTGTCAGTGTAGTTAGTGCACTCATTGTTGTTATTGTAGTCTGTGTCAGTGTAGTTAGTGCACTCATTGTTGTTATTGTAGTCTGTGTCAGTGTAGTTAGTGCACTCATTGTTGTTATTGGTTCAGTCTGTGTCAGTGTAGTTAGTGCACTCATTGTTGTTATTGGTACAGTCTGTGTCAGTGTAGTTAGTGCACTCATTGTTGTTATTGTAGTCTGTGTCAGTGTAGTTAGTGCACTCATTGTTGTTATTGGTTCAGTCTGTGTCAGTGTAGTTAGTGCATTCATTGTTGTTATTGGTACAGTCTGTGTCAGTGTAGTTAGTGCACTCATTGTTGTTATTGTAGTCTGTATCAGTGTAGTTAGTGCATTCATTGTTGTTATTGGTTCAGCCTGTGTCAGTGTAGTTAGTGCATTCATTGTTGTTATTGGTACAGTCTGTGTCAGTGTAGTTAGTGTAGTCATTGTTGTTATTGCAGTCTGTGTCAGTGTAGTTAGTGCACTCATTGTTGTTATTGTAGTCTGTGTCAGTGTAGTTAGTGCACTCATTGTTGTTATTGGTACAGTCTGTGTCAGTGTAGTTAGTGCACTCATTGTTGTTATTGTAGTCTGTGTCAGTGTAGTTAGTGCACTCATTGTTGTTATTGGCACAGTCTGTGTCAGTGTAGTTAGTGCACTCATTGTTGTTATTGTAGTCTGTGTCAGTGTAGTTAGTGCACTCATTGTTGTTATTGGTTCAGTCTGTGTCAATGTAGTTAGTGCATTCATTGTTGTTATTGGTACAGTCTGTGTCAGTGTAGTTAGTGCACTCATTGTTGTTATTGGTTCAGTCTGTGTCAGTGTAGTTAGTGCGCTCATTGGTTTTATTGTAGTCTGTGTCAGTGTAGTTAGTGCACTCATTGTTGTTTTTGCAGTCTGTGTCAGTGTAGTTAGTGCACTCATTGTTCTTATTGGTTCAGTCTGTGTCAGTGTAGTTAGTGCACTCATTGGTGTTATTGTAGTCTGTGTCAGTGTAGTTAGTGCACTCATTGTTGTTATTGGTTCAGTCTGTGTCAGTGTAGTTAGTGCACTCATTGTTGTTATTGCAGTCTGTGTCAGTGTAGTTAGTGCACTCATTGTTGTTATTGCAGTCTGTGTCAGTGTAGTTAGTGCACCCATTGTTGTTATTGGTACAGTCTGTGTCAGTGTAGTTAGTGCACTCATTGTTGTTATTGGTTCAGTCTGTATCAGTGTAGTTAGTGCACTCATTGTTGTTATTGGTTCAGTCTGTGTCAGTGTAGTTAGTGCAATCATTGTTGTTATTGCAGTCTGTGTCAGTGTAGTTAGTGCACCCATTGTTGTTATTGGTACAGTCTGTGTCAGTGTAGTTAGTGCACTCATTGTTGTTATTGCAGTCTGTGTCAGTGTAGTTAGTGCACTCATTGGTGTTATTGTAGTCTGTGTCAGTGTAGTTAGTGCACTCATTGGTGTTATTGTAGTCTGTGTCAGTGTAGTTAGTGCATTCATTGTTGTTATTGCAGTCTGTGTCAGTGTAGTTAGTGCACTCATTGGTGTTATTGTAGTCTGTGTCAGTGTAGTTAGTGCATTCATTGTTGTTATTGCAGTCTGTGTCAGTGTAGTTAGTGCACTCATTGTTGTTATTGGTTCAGTCTGTGTCAGTATAGTTAGTGCACTCATTGTTGTTATTGCAGTCTGTGTCAGTGTAGTTAGTGCACTCATTGTTGTTATTGCAGTCTGTGTCAGTGTAGTTAGTGCACTCATTGGTGTTATTGTAGTCTGTGTCAGTGTAGTTAGTGCACTCATTGGTGTTATTGAAGTCTGTGTCAGTGTTGTTAGTGCACTCATTGTTGTTATTGCAGTCTGTGTCAGTGTAGTTAGTGCACTCATTGTTGTTATTGGTTCAGTCTGTGTCAGTGTAGTTAGTGCACTCATTGGTGTTATTGCAGTCTGTGTCAGTGTAGTTAGTGCACTCATTGTTGTTATTGGTTCAGTCTGTGTCAGTGTAGTTAGTGCACTCATTGTTGTTATTGCAGTCTGTGTCAGTGTAGTTAGTGCACTCATTGTTGTTATTGCAGTCTGTGTCAGTGTAGTTAGTGCACTCATTGTTGTTATTGGGTCAGTCTGTGTCAGTGTAGTTAGTGCACTCATTGTTATATTGATGATATTGCAGTCTGTGTTAGTGTAGTTAGTGCACTCATTGTTGTTATTGCAGTCTGTGTCAGTGTAGTTAGTGCACTCATTGATGTTATTGCAGTCTGTGTCAGTGTAGTTAGTGCACTCATTGTTGTTATTGCAGTCTGTGTCAGTGTAGTTAGTGCACTCATTGTTGTTATTGCAGTCTGTGTCAGTGTAGTTAGTGCACTCATTGTTATATTGATGTTATTGCAGTCTGTGTTAGTGTAGTTAGTGCACTCATTGTTGTTATTGCAGTCTGTGTCAGTGTAGTTAGTGCACTCATTGTTGTTATTGGTTCAGTCTGTGTCAGTGTAGTTAGTGCACTCATTGGTGTTATTGTAGTCTGTGTCAGTGTAGTTAGTGCACTCATTGTTGTTATTGGTTCAGTCTGTGTCAGTGTAGTTAGTGCACTCATTGTTGTTATTGCAGTCTGTGTCAGTGTAGTTAGTGCACTCATTGTTGTTATTGCAGTCTGTGTCAGTGTAGTTAGTACACTCATTGGTGTTATTGTAGTCTGTGTCAGTGTAGTTAGTGCACTCATTGGTGTTATTGTAGTCTGTGTCAGTGTAGTTAGTGCACTCATTGTTGTTATTGCAGTCTGTGTCAGTGTAGTTAGTGCACTCATTGTTGTTATTGGTTCAGTCTGTGTCAGTGTAGTTAGTGCACTCATTGGTGTTATTGTAGTCTGTGTCAGTGTAGTTAGTGCACTCATTGTTGTTATTGGTTCAGTCTGTGTCAGTGTAGTTAGTGCACTCATTGTTGTTATTGCAGTCTGTGTCAGTGTAGTTAGTGCACTCATTGTTGTTATTGCAGTCCGTGTCAGTGTAGTTAGTGCACTCATTGTTGTTATTGGGTCAGTCTGTGTCAGTGTAGTTAGTGCACTCATTGTTATATTGATGTTATTGCAGTCTGTGTTAGTGTAGTTAGTGCACTCATTGTTGTTATTGCAGTCTGTGTCAGTGTAGTTAGTGCACTCATTGATGTTATTGCAGTCTGTGTCAGTGTAGTTAGTGCACTCATTGTTGTTATTGCAGTCTGTGTCAGTGTAGTTAGTGCACTCATTGTTGTTATTGCAGTCTGTATCAGTGTAGTTAGTGCACTCATTGTTGTTATTACAGTCTGTGTCAGTGTAGTTAGTGCACTCATTGTTGTTATTGCAGTCTGTGTCATTGTAGTTAGTGCACTCATTGTTGTTATTGGGTCAGTCTGTGTCAGTGTAGTTAGTGCACTCATTGTTATATTGATGTTATTGCAGTCTGTGTTAGTGTAGTTAGTGCACTCATTGTTGTTATTGCAGTCTGTGTCAGTGTAGTTAGTGCACTCATTGATGTTATTGCATTCTGTGTAAACTATTGACTGGACTGGGGAGAGGAAAGGCGCCCTTTCCTCAGTTGTTGGATATAAAGAGTCCTGGAACACTTTCTGTCTATTCACATTCTGCTGTTAGCATAGGATTGGGAGCGGAGGGGGTGGGGGGGGGGTTGGGAGTCGGTGTAGGGGGCTAGTGGTGCCATGCACTTTCCCTTTATTTATATGTAACTTTTTGTCTTATGCTATTGTTATAACATCTTCATATATCATCTTGTTACATCTCTTCCTTATACAATCTTATATACTCTCGTTATAAAAATTATTGTTATATCATCTTGTTATATCGTTTGTTATATCTTCTTGTTATATCATATTGTTATATCGTTTGTTATATCTTCTTGTTATATCATATTGTTATATCCCTTTGTTATTTCCTATTGTTATATCTCCTTGATATATCCTATTGTTATATCATATTGTTATATGCTCTTGTTATATCTCCTTGATATATCCTATTGTTATATCCTCTTGTGACATCCTCTTATTATATCCTATTGTTATATCTCCTTGTTATATCCTCTTGTTATATCCAATTGTTACTTCTCTTATTATATCCTATTGTTATATCTCCTTGTTATATCCTATTATTATATCCTCTTGTTATATCCTATTGTTATATCCTATGATTATATCCTATTGTTATATCTCCTTGTTATATCCCATTGTTATATCCTTTTGTTATATCCTATTGTTATATCTCCTTGATATATCATATTGTTGTATCTCCTTGTTATATAATCTTGTTACATCCTCTTATTATATCCTATTGTTGTATCATATTGTTACATGAGAGAGAGTGAGAGAGAGAGAGAAAGAGAGAGAGAGAGAGAGAGAGAGAGAGAGAGAGAGAGGGGGGGGGGAGAGAGTGAGAAAACGAGAGAGAGAGAGACAGTGGAAGAATTGATCTGTTAATGTGTGTGTATGTGTGCGCGCATTGTTTGTGAGTGTCTATGAGTGTGTGTTGGTGAGAAGAGAGAGAGAGAGAGAGAGAGAGAGAGAGAGAGAGAGAGAGAGAGAGAGAGAGAGAGAGATAACGAACGAACGAACGAACAAACTTTATTTTCAAAGGGTTAAGAATTG
The DNA here is from genome assembly GCA_963921405.1 of Cepaea hortensis. NCBI lineage: Eukaryota > Metazoa > Mollusca > Gastropoda > Stylommatophora > Helicidae > Cepaea > Cepaea hortensis. Next base: position 1,461,481 of record OY992888.1, on the reverse strand, counting down.
GGCACGCAGGCCCGTCTAACATTCTGAGAGACAGAGAAAGAGAGAAAGAGAGAGAGAGAGAGAGAGAGAGAGAGAGAGAGAGAGAGAGAGAGAGAGAGAGAGAGATTTAAGCGCACGCATATGATGTAACATGCTATCCCATATATTTTGTGTATTCTCATGTCCATATTACCATTTTGAATACCAATTGATGTTATAATTTATAACATGAACACATGTATATCACTGCAGAGTGGGTGAGAGAATTAGGGAGTATGAGTGAGTGAGTGAGAGAGAGAGAGAGAGAGAGAGAGAGAGAGAGAGAGTTAATGAGTGTGAGTGTGCCTGTGTAATAAATAGAGAGAGAGACAGAGAGAGAGAGAGAGACAGAGAGAGAGAGAGAGAGAGAGAGAGAGAGGTTGAGTGCACGCATGTCCTATAATATGCAATTCCATATTTTTTGTGTATTTTCATCTTTCACATTATCATTTTGTATGTATGACACTTGATTTTATCATGTATAATATAACATTACTGTAATGTGAGCGAGGGCGTTAGTGAGTGGAGAGAGAGAGAGAGAGAGAGAGAGAGAGAGAGAGAGAGAGAGAGAGAGAGAGAGAGAGAGAGAAAGAGATAGAGAAAAGAGAGAGAGAGAGTTGAATTGCATCACTAATTTTCAAGTTACAAAATGTATATGTACAATTTGTCTCCATTTTCTTTACAATTTTGGCGGGGAGATGTGTGTGTGCGTGGGGATGTGTGTTTGGCTAGGTGGCTGTGGGTGAGTGGGTGGAGGAGGGTATGTGGGTGAATGATTGATGGTGGGTTATGCGATGGGTGGTGTGGGTGGGGAGATGTGGGTATGGGGATATGTGTGCAGGTGGGGTTGGTTGTGGGTTTGGGGATGTGTGTGTGGGTGAGGGATGTGTATGGGTGTGGGATGTTTGGATCGATGGGTGGGGAGTGTGTGTGTGTGGGTGAGAGATGTGTGGATGAATGTGTGTGGGGGATGTGTGTGGGTCGGGGAGGGGTGAGTCATGGGTGTGGGTAATATAGTAATATGCATTGTTTATGTTTACAAACTTCATGTGACAATGTTTTTTCCTATGCACTGTTGATGAAAGAAAGATGAGTGATTGGAAGGGCCGAATGTAAGACGGGCCTGCGTGCCCAATTTTTTACCCTTTGAAAATAAAGTCTGTTCGTTCGTTCGTTCTCCTTGGTATATCCTCTTGTTACATCCTCTTATTATATCATATTGTTATATCTCCTTGTTATATCCTCTTGTTATATCCTATTGTTATATCTCCTTGTTATATCCTCTTGTTATATCCTATTATTATATCTCCTTGTCATATCCTATTGTTATATCTCCTTGCTATATCCTCTTGTTACATAGTCTTATTATATCATATTGTTATATCCTCTTGTTATATCCTATTGTTATATCCCCTTGTTATATCCTCTTGTTATATCATATTGGTATATCTCCTTGTTATATCCTCTTGTTATATTTACTTGTTATATCATATTGTTATATCCTCTTGCTATATCATATTGTTATATCCTCTTGTTTTATCCCCTTGTTATATCACCTTGTTATATCATATTGTTATATCCCCTTATTATGTCTCCTTGTTGTATCTCCATGTTATATCCCCTTGTTATATCCCCTTGTTATATCCCCTTGTTATATCTCCTTGTTATATCCCCTTGTTATATCCCCTTGTTATATCCCCTTGTTATATCCCTTTGTTATATCTCCTTGTTATATCCCCTTGTTATATCCTCTTGTTATATCCCCTTGTTATATCCTCTTGTTATATCCTCTTGTTAGATCTCCTTGTTATATCCCCTTGTTATATCCTCTTCTTATATCCCCTTGTTATATCCCCTTGTTATATCCCCTTGTTATATCTCCTTGTTATATCTACCATGTTATATCATATTGTTATATCCTCTTGTTATATCCCCTTGTTATAACCTCTTGTTATATCTACTTGTTATATCATATTGTTATATCTCCTTGTTATATCTACTTGTTATATCATATTGTTATATCCTTTTGTTATATCATATTGTTATATCCTCTTGTTATATCCCCTTGTTATATCCCCTTTTTATATCTCCTGGTTATGTCTCCTTGTTATATCCCCTTGTTATATCCCCTTATTATATCCTCTTGTTATATCATATTGATATCCTCTTGTTATATCCCCTTGTTATATCCGCTTTTTATATCTCCTGGTTATGTCTCCTTGTTATATCCCCTTGTTATATCCTCTTGTTATATCATATTGTTATATCCTCTTGTTATATCCCCTTGTTATATCCCTGTTTTAAATCTCCTGGTTATGTCTCCTTGTTATATCCCCTTGTTATATCCCCTTGTTAAATCCTCTTGTTATATCCCCTTGTTATATCCCCTTGTTATATCTCCTTGTTATATCTCCTTGATATATCCCCTTGTTATATCTCCTTGTTATATCCCTTTGTTATATCCCCTTGTTATATCTACTTGTTACATCCCCTTGTTATATCCCCTTGTTATATACCCTTGTTATATCCCCTTGTTATATCCCCTTGTTATATCCTCTTGTTATATCCCGTTGTTATATCCCCTTGTTATATCTCCTTGTTATATCTACTTGTTATATCATATTGTTATATCCTATTGTTATATCCCCTTGTTATAATCTATTGTTATATCTACTTTTTATATCATATTGCTATATCTCCTTGTTATATCTACTTGTTTTATCATATTGTTATATCCTCTTGTTATATCATATTGTTATATCCTCTTGTTATATCCCCTTGTTATATTCCCTTTTTATATCTCCTGGTTATGTCTCCTTGTTGTATCTCCATGTTATATCCCCTTGTTATATCCCCTTGTTATATACCCTTGTTATATCTCCTTGATATATCCCTTTGTTATATCTCCTTGTTATCCCCTTGTTATATCCTCTTGTTATATCCCCTTGTTATATCCTCTTGTTATATCCTCTTGTTATATCTCCTTGTTATATCTCCTTGTTATATCCCCTTGTTAAATCTCCTTGTTATATCCTCTTGTTATATCTCCTTGTTATATCCCCTTGTTATATCCCTTTGTTATATCTCCTTGTTATATCATATTGTTATATCTCCATGTTATATCCTCTTGTTATATCCCCTTGTTATATCTCCTGATTATATCCCATAGTTATATCCCCTTGTTATATCTCCTTGTTATATCCTCTTGTTATATCTCCTTGTTATACCTCCTTGTTATATCCCCTTGTTATATCCACTTGTTATATCTCCTTGTTATATCCCCATGTTATATCTCCTTGTTATATCCCCTTGTTATATCCCCTTGTTATATCCTCTTGTCATATCCCCTTGTTATATCTCCTTGTTATACCCCCTTCTTATACCTCCTTGTTATATCTTCTTGTTATATCCCCTTGTTATATCCCCTTGTTATATCCCCTTGTTATATCTCCTTATTATATCTCCGTGTTATATCCCCTTGTTATATCTCCTTGTTATGTCCCCATTTTATATCCCCTTGTTATATCCTCTTGTTATATCTCCTTGTTATATCCCCTTGTTATATCCCCTTGTTATATCTCCTTGGTATATCCCCTTGTTATATCCCCTTGTTATATCCCCTTGTTATATCCCCTTGTTATATCCCCTTGTTATATCCCCTTGTTATATCTCCTTGTTATATCCCCTTGTTATATCCCCTTGTTATATCTCCTTGTTATATCTCCTTGTTATATCCCATTGTTATATCCCCTTGTTATATCCCCTTGTTATATCCCCTTGTTATATCCTCGTGTTATATCTCCTTGTTATATCCTCTTGTTATATCTCCTTGTTATATCTCCTTGTTATATCTTCTTGTTATATCCCCTTGTTATATCTCCTTATTATATCCCCTTGTTATATCTCCTTGTTATATCTCCTTGTTATATCTCCTTGTTATATCACCTTGTTATATCTCCTTGTTATATCCCCTTGTTATATCCCCTTGTTATATCCCCTTGTTATATCTCCTTGTTATATCCCCTTGTTATATCCCCTTGTTGTATCCTCTTACAAGAGGCGAATGTCTGTATAATAGTTGTTGTATTGCCTTCTTTAATCTATAATATAATATGCATCTTTCTGATACAAATTTTTGTGTTGATAATAGCTTAGTTCTAGTTAGTCAGTCAGAAATTATTCATGATGTTGATGCCAAAAGTATAGAATCTAAAGAGGAAATATATGTCTGTTCTGATTTTATAACAATGGGACAATAAATGGGACGGTCCTTCGTGGGTTGAGTCAAGGAACCGACATCACAACATTCAGTCCTCATCTTGAAGAAGAAGAAGAACAAGAATGAAGAAGAAGAAGAAGAAGAAGAAGAAGAAGAAGAAGAAGAAGAAGAAGAAGAAGAAGAAGAAGAAGAAGAAGAAGAAGAAGAAGAAGAAGAAGAAGAAGAAGAAGAAGAAGAAGAAGAAGAAGAAGAAGAAGAAGAAGAAGAAGAAGAAGAAGAGAAGAAGAAGAAGAAGAAGAAGAAGAAGAAGAAGAAGAAGAAGAAGAAGAAGAAAGAAGAAGAAGGAAGAAGAAGAAGAAGAAAAGAAGAAGAAGAAGAAAAGAACAACAACAACAACAACAACAACAACAAGAACAAGAAGAACAAGAACAAGAAGAACAAGAAGGAAAAGAACAAGAACGAGAACAAGAAGAAGAAGAAGAAGAAGAAGAAGAAGAGAAGAAGAAGAAGAAGAAGAAGAAGAAGAAGAAGAAGAAGAAGAAGAAGAAGAAGAAGAAGAAGAAGAAGAAGAAGAAGAAGAAGAAGAAGAAGAAGAAGAAGAAGAACAAGAACAAGAACAAGAACAAGAACAAGAACAAGAACAAGAACAAGAAAACAAGAAAGAAGAACAAGAAGACAAAGAAGAAGAAGAAGAAGAAGAAGAAGAAGAAGAAGAAGAAGAAGAAGAAGAAGAAGAAGAAGAAGAAGAAAGAAGAAGAAGGAACAAGAAGAAGAAGAAGAAGAAGAAGAACAAGAAGAAGAACAAGAACAAGAAGAAGAAGAAGAAGAAGAAGACCTGGTTCCTCGTTGTGGTGTTCTTATTTGTGACTTTGATCTATAGAACACCGCGATGTCACTGTGGCCATGTGACGTAGCCGGGTCGTTTCCTCGTCTCGGTGTTGTCGTGTGGTGTGGTGAGGTTTAAATGTGTGGTGTGGTGAGGTGTAAATGTGTGGTGTGGTGAGGTTTAATTGTGTGGTGGTGTGAGGTTTAATTGTGTGGTGGGGTGAGGATTAATTGTGTGGTGGTGTGAGGATTAATTGTGTGGTGGTGTGAGGTTATTGTGTGGTGGTGTGAGGATTAATTGTGTGGTGGTGTGAGGTTTAATTGTGTGGTGGTGTGAGGTTTAATTGTGTGGTGGTGAGGATTAATTGTGTGGTGGTGTGAGGTTTAATTGTGTTATGTGGTGTCATTGTGTGGTGGTGTGAGGTTTAATTGTGTGGTGGTGTGAGGTTTAATTGTGTGGTGGTGTGAGGTTTAATTGTGTGGTGGTGTGAGGTTTAATTGTGTGGTGGTGTGAGGTTTAATTGTGTGGTGGTGTGAGGATTAATTGTGTGGTGGTGTGAGGTTTAATTGTGTTATGTGGTGTCATTGTGTGGTGGTGTGAGGTTTAATTGTGTGGTGGTGTGAGGTTTAATTGTGTGGTGGTGTGAGGTTTAATTGTGTGGTGGTGTGAGGTTTAATTGTGTGGTGGTGTGAGGTTTAATTGTGTGGTGTGGTGAGGTTTAATTGTGTGGTGGTGTGAGGATTAATTGTGTGGTGGTGTGAGGATTAATTGTGTGGTGTGGTGTCATTGTGTGCTGTGGTGAGGTTTAATTGTGTGGAATGGCTATCTTGTAGGATTTAACTGTCTGGTGTAACTGTGTGGTGTTGAAGCGAAGTGTGGCTATGTTATGTTACCATGAAGTGTGGCTGTCTGTTGTCTCTCTGTGCATCCATATCTATACATGTATTGACCAATTGCTGATGCCTATCTGTTGTATATAACAATCTCTTAATTCTATCCACAGATGTAACAATCCCTGATTTCTATCCATGTCTGTCACCAAGCCATGTTAGTCGCATTTTGTCCAACAATATCATCACAGTGCACACTACATGTGCTTGTGTCGACAAACAATGGAACATTTTAGTTGTCATTCACCACCTGACCCTTGATACCAACATAAAACAATCATCCATCACTTACCTTCGATTTTATCTGGCATTCAGCGATGACTGAGAAGTAAATCTTCGCGCACAGTCTACCTATGCCCCGCACTGGCATAATCAATAAAACATTAATTAACTAACTAACTAACTAACTAACTAACTAATTAACTAACGAAATTTGGCGGAAATAAACATGCCATCCACTGCGTCAACAGATGTCAAATTGCTTGAGCAGAAGGTATATAAACCACGAGTCATTCAGCAGAACTATCCTGACATCTCGAGAAAGTGTGGGTGAGTTTCAGCAGAACATGTCTCCTTGTCATCGTCATTGTTCGCTATACTCAGAGAGAGAGAGAGAGAGAGAGAGAGAGAGAGAGAGAGAGAGAGAGAGAGAGAGACGAAGAGAAAGAGCGACAGAGAGAGGGGGAGTAACAGAGAGAGAGACGGAGAGAAAGTCAGAAAGAGCGAGAGAAAGATAGGGGGAGAGAGAGAGAGAGAGAGAGAGAGAGAGAGAGAGAGAGAGAGAGAGAGAGACGAAGAGAAAGAGCGACAGAGAGAGGGGGAGTAACAGAGAGAGAGAGAGAGAGAGAGAGAGAGAGAGAGACGAAGAGAAAGAGCGACAGAGAGAGGGGGAGTAACAGAGAGAGAGACGGAGAGAAAGTCAGAAAGAGCGAGAGAAAGATAGAGAGAGAGAGAGAGAGAGAGAGAGAGAGAGAGAGAGAGAGAGAGAGAGAGAGACGAAGAGAAAGAGCGACAGAGAGAGACGGAGAGAAAGTCAGACAGAGCGAGAGAAAGATAGGGAGATAGGGGGAGAGAGAGAGAGAGAGAGAGAGAGAGAGAGAGAGAGAGAGAGAAAGAGAGCGAGAGAGAGAGAGAGAGAGACGAAGAGAAAGAGCGACAGAGAGAGGTGGAGTAACAGAGAGAGAGACGGAGAGAAAGTCAGAAAGAGCGAGAGAAAGATAGGGAGAGAGAGAGAGAGAGAGAGAGAGAGACGAAGAGAAAGAGCGACAGAGAGAGACGGAGAGAAAGTCAGACAGAGCGAGAGAAAGATAGGGAGATAGGAGAGAGAGAGAGAGAGAGAGAGAGAGAGAGAGAGAGAGAGAGAGAGAGAGAGAAAGAGAGCGAGAGAGAGAGAGAGAGAGAGAAAGAGAGCGAGAGAGAGAGAGAGAAAGAGAGCGAGAGAGAGAGAGAGAACGAACAGAGAGAGAGAGAGAGAGAGAGAGAGAGAGAGAGAGAGAGAGAGAAGTATGCATATATGAGTCAATGTTTGTTAGTGTGATTGTGATTGTGATTGGGTATTTGCGCATGCGTTGTAGTAAGCGGATGTATACCTAGGAGTTTGTATAAATGACGTAAATACGATATATGTAGGTTTATGTGTGTGTGTGTGTGTATGTAGGTTTATGTGTGTGTGTGTTTATGCATATGTGCGTGTGTCTGTGTGCGTTTGTATATCTGCCTGTATTATAACATTGTAATATGCATTATTTGTGTTAACACATTCATTTAACAATGTTGTTTGTCTATGTGAATGTAAGATGCACAATAGATAACTGAAAAACGGATGAGTGATTGAACGGGCCGAATGTAAAACGGATCTGCGTGCCTTATTTGTAACCCTACACAAATAACATTCGTTCGTTCGTTCGTTCGTTCGTTCATTCATTGGTTCGTTCGTTCGTTCGCTAGTTCTTCTTCCTCTTCTAGTTAGTTAGTTAGTTAGTCGACAGATCATCGTCATTACACATCGAACCACTCAGTCCATAAGTGCTCGGATCCCCTCCTCAGTAAATCCAGCAGCGTGTAGCGGCTAAAGACACCAGTTCTGTGTTGGTTTATCAATCTTCTTTGGCTTCCTGCATAGCGTTCTAGTTTGGCCACACTTCTTTTAATTTGCTGTTCTCGCAGTCTGACCATGGTTGTAGATTCACAGTCATCACTTGGTTCTCGCAAAAGTCTCACTTCACGTAGAGCATTCAGAATGTCAGCCTGGTCCATGGCGCGTCCGCCCTCCACAGTAGTCTCACCTGCGATCTTGTCAGCCCGCTCATTTCCTTGTACTCCCGCATGCCCTAGCAGGAAAATGATACTAATCAATGCCAGCCGAGACCGCTACAGAGACAGCAACCATTCCCTTCGTATTTATCCAATCTCTTTCCTCTTGAGCATGTTCATTGAGTCGCTAAGGAAACATGCCCTAGTGAATGTCTGTGTCTCGAGCCATGTTATTGCTTTACTTACTGCCATGACTTCCATAGTCAGGCTACTTGTGGTTTCAGTGAAAGCACCAGACTCCTCCTTCACAAATTCTCCCTCCGGCCTGAGCCGTAAAGGCCCACGAGCTTCTCACATGTCGGACGACCGACCCATATGTGTAAATGACAGCATAACCGTCTAACGAATTCTCGAAAATCAACGCTTGTACTTCCACCTCCACAGCTGCCGGATTTTCTTGTCTGCATTGTCTGTCTAGTTGGATGTAAACTGAAAAGGACCTACTGAAGTCTGTTGGCACTTGTTCCCACTCCTCGCTAGGTTCTAAGTCTTCGGCTTGACCCATCCACGACCTTCCTCTTGTTAACCTGCTGCCCTTCAACTTCATAATTTCACTATGCAGTGGATGTTCTGTGTTTGCGTTAACTCTGAGGTAGGCACGTGCTCTGCAAATTTGTAGTCTGTCTTCAATGGTTGGAAAATCAAGAAGGTAGCGCATCGCCCTGCATGCTGTATCTCTTCTTCCTCTTCTTCATGTAATAATGAATGCCAAGTGTACATCTCCATGTGTGTTATAATTTACCGCAGGATTGTCTGAGTGCCCGCTGCCCTATCTCCAGTACATATATCAACAATCATGTTGTTTGCCGTATTCGCCATCTGCGCTGTGATATTTTCAGTGGTTGACGCAAATGCCGGTGAGTAATCTAACATAATATCACGTCTTTAATTAAATGTTTCTGGACAGAACAACATGTGACTGGTATTCATGCCGTTGAGGCTGACCGAGTCACACAAAGAAACAAAGAAGGGTCCAATCGTAACCCGCCAAAATTGTCTTAAAAGACCACTAAGGATACGTGATTTGTGACTGGGCACCTCATCCCATAAACAACTGTAGCTCCATAATCAGTCAGCGTGGGCTGGAAATATTGTTATGGAGATTGTACCAGGGATTGGTGAACATTACATATGTGCCCATTGTACAAATGTTGATAAATATTATGTCTGTGTCCTTTGTACAAGGGATTGGTGGACATTAAGTCTATGAACATTGAACCAGGGATTGGTGGACATTAGGTCTGTGCCCATTGTACCCGGGAATGGTGGACATTAGGTTTGTGCCCATTGTACCAGAGATTGGTGGACATTAGATCTGTGCCCATTGTACCAGGGAATGGTGGACATTAGGAATGTACCAACTGTACCAGGGATTGGTAGACATTGGTGTCATGGTCATCGTACCGAGGTATTCTGAGCGACAAAAATGTGCAATATTTACCAGGGCTTGATGGAAAATAAGATTGTGTCCACTTTACCAGAATTTGCTAGACAATAAGATTGTGTTTATTATACCATGCTTTCCTGGACACCAAAATTGTGACTAACTTCTCATGCATTCCTGGATATCAAGATTGTGCATTATAGTGCGTTCCTCACAAAGAGTGTGAATAGTGTCATAGGATTTTCTGACGACAAGGTATTCTCTTATTGTTTCAGGGTTTGCCAGGTGTTTAGATTTGTGTCAGTTGTACCAAGATTTCCCCCACAATAAAATTGCAACTATTGTATCAGAGTTTGCTCGGCTTCATGACTACGTCTTTTGTACCAGGTTTTACTAGACGCCGGGGCTGTGTCTATGGTAACGGGGTGTTTTAAAAAACTATCGGCTATGCCCAGGTTTGTCAACAGTTTGGTTTATGTTAAAAGGTAATGGTAAACATAATCCTAAAAAAGAACATATCAGTGTGATTACAAAGACAGAAGCGGACATTTCGCAGAGGACACAGAAAATACAAATCCTCGACCGACGACGCGATGTTACGGTAAAACCTCCGGAAAAATCAAATGTTTCCTTTATCAGCAGCCTGCTCTCTCTCTCTCTCTCTCTCTCTCTCTCTCTCTCTCTCTCTCTCTCTCTCTCTCTCTCTCTCTCTCTCTCTCTATCTATCTCTCTTTGTGTGTGTGCGTGTGCGTATGCATGTGCGCGTGCGCGTGTGCGTTTGTGTGTGTGTGTGTGTGTGGGGGGGGGGGGGGGGGGTTCCTCACATGTATCAAGCCTGAATCTATGAGGGAAAAGGTGGCCATTCTTTCTATCCCGCATCGAGCGGCGAGAAAGAGTATCGAAACATAGTCCCACCTAGCCCATGTCATTGTCAGATTAGGTCAGATCCCACCAATACAAGGATATAGGACAGACATTGTCAGTGACGATTAGGTCAGTTCCCACCAATACAAGGATATAGGACAGACATTGTCAGTGACGATTAGGTCAGTTCCCACCAATACAAGGATATAGGACAGACATTGTCAGTGACGATTATGTCAGTTCCCACCAATACAAGGATATAGGACAGACATTGTCAGTGACGATTATGTCAGTTCCCACCAATACAAGGATATAGGACAGACATTGTCAGTGACGATTAGGTCAGTTCCCACCAATACAAGGATATAGGACAGACATTGTCAGTGACGATTAGGTCAGTTCCCACCAATACAAGGATATAGGACAGACATTGTCAGTGACGATTAGGTCAGTTCCCACCAATACAAGAATGTAGGGCAGCCATTGTCAGTGACGATTAGGTCAGTTCCCACCAATACAAGAATGTAGGGCAGACATTGTCAGTGACGATTAGATCAGCTCCCACCAATACAAGAATGTAGGGCAGCCATTGTCAGTGACGATTAGATCAGCTCCCACCAATACAAGAATGTAGGGCAGCCATTGTCAGTGACGATTAGATCAGCTCCCACCAATACAAGAATGTAGGGCAGCCATTGTCAGTGACGATTAGATCAGCTCCCACCAATACAAGAATGTAGGGCAGCCATTGTCAGTGACGATTAAGTCAGCTCCCACCAATACAAGAATGTAGGGCAGCCATTGTCAGTGACGATTAGATCAGCTCCCACCAATACAAGAATGTAGGGCAGACATTGTCAGTGACGATTAGGTCAGCTCCCACCAATACAAGAATGTAGGGCAGACATTGTCAGTGACGATTAGGTCAGCTCCCACCAATACAAGAATGTAGGGCAGACATTGTCAGTGACGATTAGATCAGGTCCCACCAATACAAGAATGTAGGGCGGACATTGTCAGTGACGATTAGGTCAGGTCCCATCAATACAAGAATGTAGAGCAGACATTGTCAGTGACGATTAGATCAGGTCCCATCAATACAAGAATGTAGAGCAGACATTGTCAGTGACGATTAGATCAGGTCCCATCAATACAAGAATGTAGAGCAGACATTGTCAGTGACGATTAGATCAGGTCCCATCAATACAAGAATATAGAGCAGACATTGTCAGTGACGATTAGATCAGGTCCCATCAATACAAGAATGTAGAGCAGACATTGTCAGTGACGATTAGATCAGGTCCCATCAATACAAGAATGTAGAGCAGACATTGTCAGTGACGATTAGGTCAGGTCCCACCAATACAAGAATGTAGGGCGGACATTGTCAGTGACGATTAGGTCAGGTCCCACCAATACAAGAATGTAGGGCAGACATTGTCAGTGACGATTAGATCAGGTCCCATCAATACAAGAATGTAGAGCAGACATTGTCAGTGACGATTAGATCAGGTCCCATCAATACAAGAATATAGAGCAGACATTGTCAGTGACGATTAGATCAGGTCCCACCAATACAAGAATGTAGAGCAGACATTGTCAGTGACGATTAGATCAGCTCCCACCAATACAAGAATGTAGGGCGGACATTGTCAGTGACGATTAGATCAGGTCCCATCAATACAAGAATGTAGAGCAGACATTGTCAGTGACGATTAGATCAGGTCCCATCAATACAAGAATATAGAGCAGACATTGTCAGTGACGATTAGATCAGGTCCCATCAATACAAGAATGTAGAGCAGACATTGTCAGTGACGATTAGATCAGGTCCCATCAATACAAGAATGTAGAGCAGACATTGTCAGTGACGATTAGGTCAGGTCCCACCAATACAAGAATGTAGGGCGGACATTGTCAGTGACGATTAGGTCAGGTCCCACCAATACAAGAATGTAGGGCAGACATTGTCAGTGACGATTAGGTCAGGTCCCACCAATACAAGAATATAGAGCAGACATTGTCAGTGACGATTAGGTCAGGTCCCACCAATACAAGAATGTAGGACAGCCATTGTCAGTGACGATTGTGTCAGCTCCCACCAATACCAGAATGTAGGGCAGACATTGGCAGTGACGATTAAGTCAGGTCCCACCAATACAAGAATATAGGGCAGACATTGTCAGTGACGATTAGGTCAGGTCCCACCAATACCAGAATGTAGGGCAGACATTGTCAGTGACGATTAAGTCAGGTCCCACCAATACCAGAATATAGGGCAGACATTGTCAGTGACGATTAGGTCAGGTCCCACCAATACCAGAATGTAGGGCAGACATTGTCAGTGACGATTAGGTCAGGTCCCACCAATACCAGAATATAGGGCAGACATTGTCAGTGACGATTAAGTCAGGTCCCACCAATACAAGAATGGAGGGCAGACATTGGCAGTGACGATTAAGTCAGGTCCCACCAATACAAGAATATAGGGCAGACATTGGCAGTGACGATTAAGTCAGGTCCCACCAATACCAGAATGTAGGGCAGACATTGTACGTGACGATTGTGTCAGCTCCCACCAATACCAGAATGTAGGGCAGACATTGTCAGTGACGATTAGATCAGCTCCCACCAATACAAGAATGTAGGGCAGCCATTGTCAGTGACGATTAGATCAGCTCCCACCAATACAAGAATGTAGGGCAGCCATTGTCAGTGACGATTAAGTCAGCTCCCACCAATACAAGAATGTAGGGCAGCCATTGTCAGTGACGATTAGATCAGCTCCCACCAATACAAGAATGTAGGGCAGACATTGTCAGTGACGATTAGGTCAGGTCCCACCAATACAAGAATGTAGGGCGGACATTGTCAGTGACGATTAGGTCAGGTCCCATCAATACAAGAATGTAGAGCAGACATTGTCAGTGACGATTAGATCAGGTCCCATCAATACAAGAATGTAGAGCAGACATTGTCAGTGACGATTAGATCAGGTCCCATCAATACAAGAATGTAGAGCAGACATTGTCAGTGACGATTAGATCAGGTCCCATCAATACAAGAATATAGAGCAGACATTGTCAGTGACGATTAGATCAGGTCCCATCAATACAAGAATGTAGAGCAGACATTGTCAGTGACGATTAGATCAGGTCCCATCAATACAAGAATGTAGAGCAGACATTGTCAGTGACGATTAGGTCAGGTCCCACCAATACAAGAATGTAGGGCGGACATTGTCAGTGACGATTAGGTCAGGTCCCACCAATACAAGAATGTAGGGCAGACATTGTCAGTGACGATTAGGTCAGCTCCCACCAATACAAGAATGTAGGGCGGACATTGTCAGTGACGATTAGATCAGGTCCCATCAATACAAGAATGTAGAGCAGACATTGTCAGTGACGATTAGATCAGGTCCCATCAATACAAGAATATAGAGCAGACATTGTCAGTGACGATTAGATCAGGTCCCATCAATACAAGAATGTAGAGCAGACATTGTCAGTGACGATTAGATCAGGTCCCATCAATACAAGAATGTAGAGCAGACATTGTCAGTGACGATTAGGTCAGGTCCCACCAATACAAGAATGTAGGGCGGACATTGTCAGTGACGATTAGGTCAGGTCCCACCAATACAAGAATGTAGGGCAGACATTGTCAGTGACGATTAGGTCAGCTCCCACCAATACAAGAATATAGAGCAGACATTGTCAGTGACGATTAGGTCAGGTCCCACCAATACAAGAATGTAGGGCGGACATTGTCAGTGACGATTAGGTCAGGTCCCACCAATACAAGAATGTAGGGCGGACATTGTCAGTGACGATTAGGTCAGCTCCCACCAATACAAGAATATAGAGCAGACATTGTCAGTGACGATTAGGTCAGGTCCCACCAATACAAGAATGTAGGGCAGACATTGTCAGTGACGATTAGATCAGCTCCCACCAATACAAGAATGTAGGGCAGACATTGTCAGTGACGATTAGATCAGCTCCCACCAATACAAGAATATAGGGCAGACATTGTCAGTGACGATTAAGTCAGGTCCCACCAATACAAGAATATAGGGCAGACATTGTCAGTGACGATTAAGTCAGGTCCCACCAATACAAGAATATAGGGCAGACATTGGCAGTGACGATTAAGTCAGGTCCCACCAATACCAGAATGTAGGGCAGACATTGTACGTGACGATTGTGTCAGCTCCCACCAATACCAGAATGTAGGGCAGACATTGGCAGTGACGATTAAGTCAGGTCCCACCAATACAAGAATATAGGGCAGACATTGTCAGTGACGATTAGGTCAGGTCCCACCAATACCAGAATGTAGGGCAGACATTGTCAGTGACGATTAAGTCAGGTCCCACCAATACCAGAATATAGGGCAGACATTGTCAGTGACGATTAGGTCAGGTCCCACCAATACCAGAATGTAGGGCAGACATTGTCAGTGACGATTAGGTCAGGTCCCACCAATACCAGAATATAGGGCAGACATTGTCAGTGACGATTAAGTCAGGTCCCACCAATACAAGAATGGAGGGCAGACATTGGCAGTGACGATTAAGTCAGGTCCCACCAATACAAGAATATAGGGCAGACATTGGCAGTGACGATTAAGTCAGGTCCCACCAATACCAGAATGTAGGGCAGACATTGTACGTGACGATTGTGTCAGCTCCCACCAATACCAGAATGTAGGGCAGACATTGGCAGTGACGATTAAGTCAGGTCCCACCAATACAAGAATATAGGGCAGACATTGTCAGTGACGATTAGGTCAGGTCCCACCAATACAAGAATGTAGGGCAGACATTGTACGTGACGATTGTGTCAGCTCCAACCAATACAAGCATATAGGGCAGACATTGTCAGTGACGATTAGGTCAGGTCCCACCAATACAAGAATGTAGGGCAGACATTGTACGTGACGATTGTGTCAGCTCCAACCAATACAAGCATATAGGGCAGACATTGTCAGTGACGATTAGATCAGCTCCCACCAATACAAGCATATAGGGCAGACATTGTCAGTGACGATTAGATCAGCTCCCACCAATACAAGCATATAGGGCAGACATTGTCAGTGACGATTAGATCAGCTCCCACCAATACAAGCATATAGGGCAGACATTGTCAGTGACGATTAGATCAGCTCCCACCAATACAAGAATGTAGGGCAGACATTGTCAGTGACGATTAATTCAGCTCCCACCAATACAAGAATGTAGGGCAGACATTGTCAGTGACGATTAGGTCAGCTCCCACCAATACAAGAATGTAGGGCAGACATTGTCAGTGACGATTAGATCAGCTCCCACCAATACAAGCATATAGGGCAGACATTGTCAGTGACGATTAGATCAGCTCCCACCAATACAAGCATATAGGGCAGACATTGTCAGTGACGATTAGATCAGCTCCCACCAATACAAGCATATAGGGCAGACATTGTCAGTGACGATTAGATCAGCTCCCACCAATACAAGAATGTAGGGCAGACATTGTCAGTGACGATTGTGTCAGCTCCCACCAATACAAGCATATAGGGCAGACATTGTCAGTGACGATTAGATCAGCTCCCACCAATACAAGAATGTAGGGCAGACATTGTCAGTGACGATTAGGTCAGCTCCAACCAATACAAGAATGTAGGGCAGACATTGTCAGTGACGATTAGGTCAGCTCCCACCAATACAAGAATGTAGGGCAGACATTGTCAGTGACGATTGTGTCAGCTCCCACCAATACAAGCATATAGGGCAGACATTGTCAGTGACGATTAGATCAGCTCCCACCAATACAAGAATATAGGGCAGACATTGTCAGTGACGATTAGATCAGCTCCCACCAATACAAGAATGTAGGGCAGACATTGTCAGTGACGATTGTGTCAGCTCCCACCAATACAAGCATATAGGGCAGACATTGTCAGTGACGATTAGATCAGCTCCCACCAATACAAGAATGTAGGGCAGACATTGTCAGTGACGATTGTGTCAGCTCCCACCAATACAAGCATATAGGGCAGACATTGTCAGTGACGATTAGATCAGCTCCCACCAATACAAGAATATAGGGCAGACATTGTCAGTGACGATTGTGTCAGCTCCCACCAATACAAGCATATAGGGCAGACATTGTCAGTGACGATTAGGTCAGCTCCCACCGATACAAGAATGTAGGGCAGACATTGTCAGTGACGATTGTGTCAGCTCCCACCAATACAAGCATATAGGGCAGACATTGTCAGTGACGATTGTGTCAGCTCCCACCAATACAAGCATATAGGGCAGACATTGTCAGTGACGATTGTGTCAGCTCCCACCAATACAAGCATATAGGGCAGACATTGTCAGTGACGATTGTGTCAGCTCCCACCAATACAAGCATATAGGGCAGACATTGTCAGTGACGATTGTGTCAGCTCCCACCAATACAAGCATATAGGACAGCCATTGTCAGTGACGATTAGGTCAGCTCCCACCAATACAAGAATGTAGGGCAGACATTGTCAGTGACGATTAGGTCAGTGTCAAAGACTCGACCGCATCCCCTCCGCCAGGGAGAGCGGTCAATCCTGAAGAGACCAGGAGGAGATACGGTGCCCGAGGCAAGGGCAGGGGAGATGAGGTAATAGGAGAAGGTTAGCCACTCCCTCATGAGACACGCAGGCGTTGTTCAGAGAGTTAGCACTCTCATCACGATAACATCACACCTCGTGTAGCCACAGCACAGTTGAGTATGCACTCAACAAGCCACGGTTGCCAACGGCGTGCGATGTGAGGTAACACGCACCAAGGTGAAGGTCACGCCGCGTGGTGTGTGACCATGGGACAGAAGTTGGTGAGACGGGAGACTGGACTTGAGGCGTTCACATCGTTTAGAATAGCGTTAGGAGTTTTGTGTTCACTAATAGATAGAACTAGCATAGGGTTAGCAGTTTGTGTTAGATAATTCTGTGGCTGTATATTGTGTATTGCATTAGCGACTGTTTACCGCTTGTAAGCGAGCCAACGGCAATAAAATGGACCATGCATTTTGCCTCCCACACGACTTGCAAGTTGTCTTGTATGGGTGTGTGAGAAGTACCCGATGATGCCTGTCAGTTGAGTTGTTGACAGGCCAGGGTAATTGTGGTGTCAGAAAGTGGTGCTTGGACGAAAGCGCCAAGCTAATACCCACAGTAAAAGGTAATTGTGGTGTCAGAAAGTGGTGCTTGGACGAAAGCGCCAAGCTAATACCCACAGAAAAAGGTAATTGTGGTGTCAAGAAGTGAAGCTTGAACGAAAAGTTCAAGCTAATCCACTCATCCACGGGCTCCAGACTAGGGTTTAATTTTTGTAGTAACGATAATTTGTGCAGACAGGAGAATTTGCGAGCTAGAAATATGCCTATCGTGACAAAATAGTGTTTAATTGTGTTTATGATATATTTATTGAATGAAATCATGTATTCTTCGAAGCTGTAAGTATTAATATTCTTATTTTCTTATATTTATTTATATATTTACCAATTTATTCTTGAATAAGCACCAAACATGATTCACGGCGCAGGAATACACAGGCAGCCGACAATATTGATTTTTGAGATCTAAAAATAGCGCTGCGCGATGACGTAGAGTGATTGACAGACAGTTGTTCTGCGTCATTAGCATAAAGCAGTCGAGTGTTTACAAGATCGTTTAGCGGCGGCCCGCCTGAATCTGTGCTGTATATTGTTTATTATTTACTTATTTAAGTTACTAAATGAATATATTTATTTATTTACACATTATTATGTTATTTTGATTTCTTTACAAGCATTTATTCATTTTTGGGTCTATTTTCTCTTTGCTTATCGTCACGATGGAACTATTTTCGGGCTAAGCATCTGATACTTAGCTGCACAACGCTTACAGAAATTAACTAGGTTAGTAACGAAAGGCAATTATTGTTTAAAACAAAGACAGGACAGTGACATTAAAATTAATTGATACATGTTCTAGTTGTTCGTGAGTCTGTCATTGTCTAAGTCATTGTCCTTAGTGGTCGAGTAAATCATATCGTTTAGTAGGCGTGTTTACTGCTGCCCTACATATCAGAGGGCAAACAACAACTGTGCACGTACACCTGTGGGCCAAATACAGTGTGTTACTTACGAAACGTGTCTCCACCCCAGTGTACCAAACAAGGTGACCTGTGTCAAAGGAGCTTCGTTCCCACATTAAGCTGAGTACAACTATATTTTTGGCATGCATTGTGATTAATAGTGCATCTCTTTTTCAGCTTGTGATACACTATAATATTTTTTGTGCTCTGATTTGACAACATAGAAATTGTGTTCAGCATATAAACTGTAAATAAAATTAATATTCCTTAACGAGGAACAAATAGATAACATCATAGATAAATAGGTAATTAAACAAATCAGTGTAGGTCAACGCGAGTTAAATTACTAAATAGCATGGCTACTTTAGCTGATTTTATAAAAGCAGGTAAAGAGTTACAATATACAGGAAAAGACTTAGAAGAATATGCTGAAAAAAAATTTAAAGAAGCAAAAGATGCGGAGAGAGACGAACGTGCTCGTGAAAGACAACACCAAATACAATTAGCGGAGGTAAATAAGCAAAAAGAAATAGAAACAAAACAACAACAGTTAGAACATGATAAGACAGTTAAACAACAACAGTTAGAACATGATAAGACAGTTAAACAACAACAGTTAGAACATGATAAGACAGTTAAACAACAGCAGTTAGAACATGAGAAGGAGATAAAACAGAAAGAAATAGAAACAAAACAACAACAGTTAGAACATGAGAAGGAGATAAAACAGAAAGAAATAGAATTAAAACAAAGGGAGTTAGATCTAAAGGAAAAACAGATTCAAGTAGAATCAGAGACACAGTTGAAAATGAAAAGCATGGACGTAGAGTCACACGCAGAGGTCTCTGCCACTAAACTAAGAATGCAACAAGAGGAAAATAAGTTCAACAAATACAAAAATATTATCAAACCATATTGTAAAGAGGACTCCATATCTGCCTGGACAGAGAATGTAGAGTATCAATTTAAATATCACCAAGTTCCTTTAGAGATGTGGGCTCCTATTTATATGAAGAATCTGAGTGGTGAGCAACTTAAAGTAATAGAGTCTATTCCTATTGAACTTAGATCTAGCTATCAATACATCCATGATAGGATTATGCAGCACTTTTTACTTGATGCCCCTGGGTATCAGGTTCAGTTCTCAAATTTAAAACCTAAACCTAGTGAAACTTTTATAGATTATTTTTCAAATGTGCAGAGTGTACTAAACAGGTGGCTTAAAGCAGCTAACATAGGAAAAGACTTTGATAGATTAAAAAACCTAATAGCTATGGACAAGTGTATATCTACTATACCTTCTCCTTTTGCTAAGTTTTTGCAGCAGTCGGACATTGAGAACATCGAGCAGTTCGAAAAAAAAGGCTCAGCATATTTTTCTTCTAACAGAGAGATTTTTAAGACCTCAAGTGACTCTGAGATAGTTTCCTTTGTCAAAGACCAATCAAAAAACTATCAGGGTAACAGAAAACCTTTTCAGAAGTATGATAAGAAAGACAGAAAAGTTTCCAAATGCATGTACTGTCAACTAATGCACGACACTTATGCTATGTGCGACAAATCGCCGAATTATCCGGCGCATCTTGAAAATGTGATCAAGAAGCAGCAAAGCAAACGGTCTGCATACAGGCGTGCAATCAAATGTTTTTTTTGTTCCTCTTATGGCCATTATTCTAATAAGTGCCTTGGCCGCCAACGTTTGAAAGCTAACAACGCTATGTTGATTGACACCTCTTCAGATAGTGGTAGTGAGAATGAGTGTGAGGTTGAAAGTGACTTACCAACTAACCAAGCAGAGGATGTGTGTGCTGCTAACGATATATTAAGCTTTGACAGCTGTGAACGATGTCACCAATTCCATGCAGACGGAAGACTAGAATGTGGACATACAGTACCATGCTCATCTGAGAGTGTGAATGCAGCATTAGCCTCCAGAGGCAGTTTGGTGTTCCACAATGCAATGGTCAATGATGTACCATGCCAATGTTTGCTGGATAGCGGCAGCACCCTTATTGGTCTTCGAAAAGAACTAGTGAGTCCGGGTGATTACACAGGTGACACTGTGAAATGCCGAACCTTTTCGGGTAACGTTGAAATTTACCCTTTGGCAAAAGCCCGTATTGATTCTCCTTTTCTTTCCGGTACCTTTACTTGTGCAATACTTAACAACCCGTGTACAGATTTAATTTTGGGGTGCTTACCTCAACTGAAACAATGTACTAGTGAAGAAATAGTTGCATGGGAGAAATTAAATGCAGCTAAGGCAACAACCAGAGTTGACACTTCAAAACATCATGACCCATTACAAAATGAGACACTACTAAGGCTTTTTCCAACCAGCACAGATGACACAAACACACAGAAATTTATACACCAGCAGAAATCTGATCTTAATGTGTCTCCATATTTAAATTTAACGAAACAAAGAGCCAAAATCACCAAACATTCATCAGTGTTCGCTAGACTGAAGAATGGCATTTCAACCAGATGTCATACTACAGGTAACCATGAACAGGGGTTACCTGAACAACACCGTTTAACTGTGCTAAAGAATGCACATGAAACACCGTGTGCTGGTCATCTTGCATACAATAATAACAGGCCAGGTTTTTTGAATAATATAAAATTATTTTGTCATAATGTATTTGCTTGTATTGTCTGTCAACAAGTAGTACGAAAGTTTAAGGGTGGACATCCTACAGCTGAAGTACAACCCTCTACACTGGCACCCAAGCCATTTGATAGAGGAAGGGTCAGTTCTACCACAAACACACAAACAACGGTGCAAGAACCAGTGATCTTGAACTTGATCAAGACAGATTTAGGCTACTTCCATACCAACGAAATGGCAACGACTATTCAAGGTGGTACATAACCATGGTACATGTTGACTATGAAATATCGATAAACAGACACTTAGAGATATTCCATGTCAACATGCGGAAACCTCACTTTTCAAGACAAGAGACAGAAATAGTGACAGACGAACATATTGCATCCACACCTAATAATAAGACGACAGACATACACAACGCAACTACACTAGTTAGCGAGACTGGCAAATCCGACAATGTACATACATATAGTGAACTTATAGAATACACATGAATATATCAGAAGACTGATGACTGGACAAAACACTGACTGAAGCTCAGACATGTCTTTAATATGTTGCGACTCTTCGGTCTCACTGTCAAACCGAGAAAAATCGAATTAGGCCTAAAAGAAATTCATCTTGGGTCATGTCATTTTTCAAGATCAACTAAAGACTGACCAGAAAATTAATACCAAAAGAATGAATCTGACCATGTCTACCAGAAAGAATCAGGTCAGAAGCCTTCTGGAATTAGTGAATTACTCAGAAAATCAATATTCCAATGTTTTATAAGTATTTGTAAAATGAAATGTGAAAGATGCATTATTAATTTCTGCATTGTCAAAATTGAAAATTCTTTCTGTAATATTCCAATCCTCCGCTTGCCTAATCCGAGGCTCGTTTATTATTTTAGGACAGATGCCAGCAGTACTAGGCCAATTTGGTGAGGGCATCTCCCACCCGAGCTGCTACGTGAGCCGTAAGATCACACCTGCTGAGTCCAGAGATTATATATCACAGGTGCAGCACTATGGGTCATCTATGCGGTAGCAAAGCTCCAGCGAGTTCTGACGGAGGTGCGCGGCAATGTCCAGACTGACAACTCCCCGAGTGCGGTCATTCATAGCGTTATGCATTAAAATGACCGGATATACAGGTGGTCACTAATTCTACCATCTGGGGTAGAAATACCTGAAAGTCCACATATAGTTGTAGAGTGATAGTTAGTACATGAATATTTGATAATATAAGATGTAAAATAGCTTACATACATATCCACATTATTGGCGTAATCATGTACCAAAACACTGAACTCTCATATGTCCGTAGACATCAGATTAAGAACTGTGCTGCTATACTTAGATACCACCGTGTGAACGAGGACAGCTCATTTCCAACTAAGCTCCATTCCGGTGTATCATGTGTGTTAAACGCAGAAAACAGTGTCAGAACAGTGCTTAATTTCAGACACGTAAAGACTGAGCTACGACACCAGCGAATCTCTACACGTGCACTACCGATAAACTCTATGATGACTGTATAATGTATTTCAGATACCCAGGCAAATTGTGTAGTTATATATTGTGCCTATGTAACTAATGTACAAACGTGAAGGCAGCTACTAACCTGAGGAAACTGAATACCATGTATATAAACTAAATGTGATATGTAATATAGTATTTTAAGATAGTGATAAATTAGAGATAGAATTAGGTAATATAATATTCTCATTTATTTAAATAGTTTACTTAGTACAGTAATTAACCCAGTTACTTAACTTTAATTTAAACTTAAATTTTAGGTTAGACGTAAGAATAGTTAATTACAAGCGAAATTAAAATTATGATAGAAATAGTACCATTTAAATTATTACATTTCATTTAGCTTTAGTGCAGTTTAATTTATTCCATCCTAAGGAAAACCATACCATCGACCTAACATTACCAATTATTAGTATTGTCATTTTACATCATAATAGGCTAAAAACATTAGATAAGGTAACATACATCATTTACACCATTTAGATTAAGAATATCACTCATATAATTCCTTTGTGCAGTTAAAAACATTATTTAGCATAGTATTTAGAAACATACATAAATTATGTTCACATCACCCATTTAATTAAGGTACATAACTCACATCACAACAATC
Source organism: Cepaea hortensis (assembly GCA_963921405.1). Classification (NCBI taxonomy): domain Eukaryota; kingdom Metazoa; phylum Mollusca; class Gastropoda; order Stylommatophora; family Helicidae; genus Cepaea; species Cepaea hortensis. Next base: position 1,438,113 of record OY992888.1, on the reverse strand, counting down.
ACATTTAAATAGTTAGATTACATCCCTTAGATTAGATAAAGATAAGAATTAATATAACCATATCATATAATTAACATAACAAAGTTAATAAAGGAGTTAACACATAGTTATAGAATTAGGATTAGTAAGGTAGAATATAGAATATTTATTTTAGTGTAATATAGTATGATAAGATCAAGGGAACAAACCATCAACCCTTGCTCATCCATGTAAATATATTGTATATACATGACTCGTGCAACGACTTTCGCACAGTCATTGGGCTCACTTATCTCAAACTGAGCCAAACCTGTACAGTCTCACTCCAAGGTTTAAATAAGTAGAAGAATAAGTATGGAGGGATGAGTGATGGGTGATAGAAGTAAGGGTGAAAGGAGTATGACAGAAGTGTGAAAGTGAGAATGAATGAAAGATAGACGGGAGAGAATGCAAGCAGTCAGCAAATTCTTCTGCTGCCTGCCACGACTTTTAATATTTCTCTATGTTAATGTTGGGTTTCGTTAGTAAAAATGTACTAGTGTGAATGTGTTGTCTGTAATATAGTTTAGAACGTAGATTACAGTATTTTGGGTTTCATAACAAGGGAATGTAGTCACGAATTAGTGTTATACACCTGTTTGTGGCCACATTGAACCAAATTATGACACTCAAAAAACTAACATACATACACATAGAATTTATAAATAGAGGATAGAAATTAGATTAGTAGATTTATTACATCCAAACACGCAAACAACCAGAAAAACAAATATATAAATTGCATACACTATTTGTAGATCAAAGGCAGATAACTTCGGGTCAGGGGACATAATAGACAACGAAGAACTAAATTAACAGTGAAATAAAGCTTTACACGCGGAAGCGAAGTAGGTAAAGCCTGTCGCACACACTCTTGTATAATGGTTGTTAAATATTATATGGGGGACATGAAGCAATTCATGTGTTGACCCTAAGAAAGTCAACTTTGTATGGGTAGTAAGTTAATTTACTATTTGAGGGCAGGTCTTATATGACAACGGTCCGGTTCAGACATACCTCTAATAAATATAATATAGCATGTGAGAAGAGGGCTCACGCCAACCAGTCAAGTTTGTGGCGATTGCCAGTAGCCAATTGAGGCTTTACTACATTGTGACAATAGTTATTAATAGTCTATTGAAATGGCCAAAGCCAGGTTATCTAGAGTCTTTGACAAAAATTAGAGACACTAATTTTTTGTTTAGGAACCTCTTGCGTCACAACCAATGAGTGAAAGTTGATGACGCAACACAAGAGGGGTGGGTGTGTGTCAAAGACTCGACCGCATCCCCTCCGCCAGGGAGAGCGGTCAATCCTGAAGAGACCAGGAGGAGATACGGTGCCCGAGGTAAGGGCAGGGGAGATGAGGTAATAGGAGAAGGTTAGCCACTCCCTCATGAGACACGCAGGCGTTGTTCAGAGAGTTAGCACTCTCATCACGATAACATCACACCTCGTGTAGCCACAGCACAGTTGAGTATGCACTCAACAAGCCACGGTTGCCAACGGCGTGCGATGTGAGGTAACACGCACCAAGGTGAAGGTCACGCCGCGTGGTGTGTGACCATGGGACAGAAGTTGGTGAGACGGGAGACTGGACTTGAGGCGTTCACATCGTTTAGAATAGCGTTAGGAGTTTTGTGTTCACTAATAGATAGAACTAGCATAGGGTTAGCAGTTTGTGTTAGATAATTCTGTGGCTGTATATTGTGTATTGCATTAGCGACTGTTTACCGCTTGTAAGCGAGCCAACGGCAATAAAATGGACCATGCATTTTGCCTCCCACACGACTTGCAAGTTGTCTTGTATGGGTGTGTGAGAAGTACCCGATGATGCCTGTCAGTTGAGTTGTTGACAGTCAGCTCCCACCAATACAAGAATGTAGGACAGCCATTGTCAGTGACGATTAGGTCAGCTCTCACCAATACAAGAATGTAGGGCAGCCATTGTCAGTGACGATTAGGTCAGGTCCCACCAATACAAGAATGTAGGGCAGCCATTGTCAGTGACTATTAGGTCAGCTCCCACCAATACAAGAATGTAGGGCAGCCATTGTCAGTGACTATTAGGTCAGCTCCCACCAATACAAGAATGTAGGGCAGCCATTGTCAGTGACTATTAGGTCAGCTCCCACCAATACAAGAATGTAGGGCAGCCATTGTCAGTGACTATTAGGTCAGCTCCCACCAATACAAGAATGTAGGGCAGCCATTGTCAGTGACTATTAGGTCAGCTCCCACCAATACAAGAATGTAGGGCAGACATTGTCAGTGACTATTAGGTCAGCTCCCACCAATACAAGAATGTAGGGCAGCCATTGTCAGTGACTATTAGGTCAGCTCCCACCAATACAAGAATGTAGGGCAGCCATTGTCAGTGACTATTAGGTCAGCTCCCACCAATACAAGAATGTAGGGCAGACATTGTCAGTGACTATTAGGTCAGCTCTCACCAATACAAGAATGTAGGGCAGCCATTGTCAGTGACTATTAGGTCAGCTCCCACCAATACAAGAATGTAGGGCAGCCATTGTCAGTGACGATTAGGTCAGCTCCAACCAATACAAGAATGTAGGGCAGACATTGTCAGTGACTATTAGGTCAGCTCCCACCAATACAAGAATGTAGGGCAGCCATTGTCAGTGACTATTAGGTCAGCTCCCACCAATACAAGAATGTAGGGCAGCCATTGTCAGTGACTATTAGGTCAGGTCCCATCAATACAAGAATGTAGGGCAGACATTGTCAGTGACGATTAGATCAGCTCCCACCAATACAAGAATGTAGGGCAGACATTGTCAGTGACGATTAGGTCAGCTCCCACCAATACAAGAATGTAGGGCAGACATTGTCAGTGACGATTAGATCAGCTCCCACCAATACAAGAATGTAGGACAGACATTGTCAGTGACGATTAGATCAGCTCCCACCAATACAAGAATGTAGGGCAGACATTGTCAGTGACGATTAGATCAGCTCCCACCAATACAAGAATGTAGGGCAGACATTGTCAGTGACGATTAGATCAGCTCCCACCAATACAAGAATGTAGGGCAGACATTGTCAGTGACGATTAGATCAGCTCCCACCAATACAAGAATGTAGGGCAGACATTGTCAGTGACGATTAGATCAGCTCCCACCAATACAAGAATGTAGGGCAGACATTGTCAGTGACGATTAGATCAGCTCCCACCAATACAAGAATGTAGGACAGCCATTGTCAGTGACGATTGTGTCAGCTCCCACCAATACAAGAATGTAGGACAGACATTGTCAGTGACGATTAGATCAGCTCCCACCAATACAAGAATGTAGGACAGACATTGTCAGTGACGATTAGATCAGCTCCCACCAATACAAGAATGTAGGACAGACATTGTCAGTGACGATTAGATCAGCTCCCACCAATACAAGAATGTAGGGCAGACATTGTCAGTGACGATTAGATCAGCTCCCACCAATACAAGAATGTAGGACAGCCATTGTCAGTGACGATTAGGTCAGCTCCCACCAATACAAGAATGTAGGGCAGACATTGTCAGTGACGATTAGGTCGGCTCCAACCAATACAAGAATGTAGGACAGACATTGTCAGTGACGATTGTGTCAGCTCCCACCAATACAAGGATATAGGGCAGACATTGTCAGTGACGATTGTGTCAGCTCCCACCAATACAAGGATATAGGGCAGACATTGTCAGTGACGATTGTGTCAGCTCCCACCAATACAAGGATATAGGGCAGACATTGTCAGTGACGATTGTGTCAGCTCCCACCAATACAAGGATATAGGGCAGACATTGTCAGTGACGATTGTGTCAGCTCCCACCAATACTAGAATGTAGGGCAGACATTGTCAGTGACGATTATGTCAGCTCCCACCAATACAAGAATGTAGGGCAGACATTGTCAGTGACGATTATGTCAGCTCCCACCAATACAAGGATATAGGGCAGACATTGTCAGTGACGATTATGTCAGCTCCCACCAATACAAGGATATAGGGCAGACATTGTCAGTGACGATTATGTCAGCTCCCACCAATACAAGGATATAGGGCAGACATTGTCAGTGACGATTATGTCAGCTCCCACCAATACAAGGATATAGGGCAGACATTGTCAGTGACGATTATGTCAGCTCCCACCAATACAAGAATGTAGGGCAGACATTGTCAGTGACGATTATGTCAGCTCCCACCAATACAAGGATATAGGGCAGACATTGTCAGTGACGATTATGTCAGCTCCCACCAATACAAGGATATAGGGCAGACATTGTCAGTGACGATTATGTCAGCTCCCACCAATACAAGGATATAGGGCAGACATTGTCAGTGACGATTATGTCAGCTCCCACCAATACAAGAATGTAGGGCAGACATTGTCAGTGACGATTATGTCAGCTCCCACCAATACAAGGATATAGGGCAGACATTGTCAGTGACGATTAAGTTAGCTCCCAGCAATACAAGAATGTAGGGCAGACATTGTCAGTGACGATTAGGTTAGCTCCCACCAATACAAGCATATAGGGCAGACATTGTCAGTGACGATTAGGTTAGCTCCCACCAATACAAGCATATAGGGCGGACATTGTCAGTGACGATTAGGTTAGCTCCCACCAATACAAGCATATAGGGCGGACATTGTCAGTGACGATTAGGTTAGCTCCCACCAATACAAGAATGTAGGGAAACTATTGTCAGTGACGATTAGGTCAGTTTCAACCAATACAGGAATGTAGGGTAGGCATTTTTCACATTTCTAACTGGCCTCTATTCCCAGGAGATGTCGCGTTCTCTTTGGCTGTCAACGATGACAGGGTCTTTCAAACTAATGTAGTAGTGAAGTACGACACTGTTTTCACAAACATTGGCAATGGCTACAACCCACATACAGGCATCTTCACCGTCCCCAAGGTAAGTATCAGTCTACAAGTGTTCTCCAGTTGTCTCCACCGTCCCCAAGGTAAGTCTCAGTCTACAAGTGTTCTCCAGTTGTCTCCACCGTCCCCAAGGTAAGTCTCAGTCTACAAGTGTTCTCCAGTTGTCTCCACCGACCCCAAGGTAAGTCTCAGTCTACAAGTGTTCTCCATTTGTCTCCACCGACCCCAAGGTAAGTCTCAGTCTACAAGTGTTCTCCAGTTGTCTCCACCGTCCCCAAGGTAAGTCTCAGTCTACAAGTTTTCTCCAGTTGTCTCCACCGTCCCCAAGGTAAGTCTCAGTCTAGACTGTTCTCCATTTGTCTCCACCGTCCCCAAGGTAAATCTCAGTCTACAAGTGTTCTCCAGTTGTCTCCACCGTCCCCAAGGTAAGTCTCAGTCTACAAGTGTTCTCCAGTTGTCTCCACCGACCCCAAGGTAAGTCTCAGTCTACAAGTGTTCTCCAGTTGTCTCCACCGACCCCAAGGTAAGTCTCAGTCTACAAGTGTTCTCCAGTTGTCTCCACCGTCCCCAAGGTAAGTCTCAGTCTACAAGTGTTCTCCAATTGTCTCCACCGTCCCCAAGGTAAGTCTCAGTCTACAAGTGTTCTCCATTTGTCTCCACCGACCCCAAGGTAAGTCTCAGTCTACAAGTGTTCTCCAGTTGTCTCCACCGTCCCCAAGGTAAGTCTCAGTCTACAAGTGTTCTCCAGTTGTCTCCACCGTCCCCAAGGTAAGTCTCAGTCTACAAGTGTTCTCCAGTTGTCTCCACCGACCCCAAGGTAAGTCTCAGTCTACAAGTGTTCTCCAGTTGTCTCCACCGACCCCAAGGTAAGTCTCAGTCTACAAGTGTTTTCCAGTTGTCTCCACCGTCCCCAAGGTAAATCTCAGTCTACAAGCGTTCTCCAGTTGTCTCCACCGACCCCAAGGTAAGTCTCAGTCTACAAGTGTTCTCCAGTTGTCTCCACCGACCCCAAGGTAAGTCTCAGTCTAGACTGTTCTCCAGTTGTCTCCACCGCCAGTGTAAGCAGTTAGTGTCCTCGTATCTTCACCGACTTCAAAGCAGACACGTTTTCTAGTGTTTCGTGAAATACACTTATGTTCATTAAATTGTTTGTTCCACGTTTTCATTCCACTTGTTCTTCAAGTTAATTAGTTAGTTAGTTAGTTAGTTAGTTAGTTAGTTAGTTAGTTAGTTATTTAGTTAGTCGACAGATCATCCTAATTGCACATCGAACCATTCAGTCCATAAGTGCTCGGATCCCCTCCTCAGCAAATCCCGCAGCGTGTAGCGGCTAACGACATCAGTTCTGTGTTGGTTTGTCAATCTTCTTTGGCTTCCTGCGTAGTGTTCTTGTTTGGCCACACCTCTTTTAATTTGCTGTTCTCGCAGTCTGGCCATGGTTGTAGATTCACAGTCATCACTTGGTTCTCGCAAACGACTTGCTTCTCATAGCGTATTCAGCCTATTAAAAGAGGTGTGAGACAGGGATGTGTAATGTCTCCAGATCTGATTTCCCTGTACAGTGAAAATATTTTCAGAAATATACAAGATATGGAAGGAATCAACATTGGGGGATGATTCATCAATAATATTAGATATGCAGATGATACAGTCTTGATTTCAGACAATCAACAGGACCTGCAAAATTTAGTAGATGCTGTTGTTGCACACAGAGAACAACTAGGGTTAGAACTTAATAGTAAGAAGAAACAGATTATGGTCGTCACTGGGAAGAAGGAAATACCACAATGTGATATATGAGTAAATGGGCATATTCTTATGCTAATGAATCGGTACAGTTATCTTGTAACATTCATACCATCTGATGGGAGATGCCTTAAAGAGATTAGATGAAGAATCGTCATGGCGAAGGTAGCCTTTTACAAGATGAAAAACATACTGACCAATAAAAAGACATCAACTGAAACGAGAAAAAGAGTGTTGAGGTGCTACATAGAACCTATACTTTTGTATGGATATGAAGCGTGGACAATGAGCAGTCAAGCTGAAAAACATCTGATGGCTGTGGAAATGTGGTTTCTGAGGTAAATGGAAAGAATACCATGGACAGACAGAAAAACCAATGAACAAGTCCTTCAAGAAACAAATGAAGATCGTAATCTTATTAGAGACATTAGACGTAGACAGTCAAAATTTTTTGGGCATGTTATGAGAAGAAATGAATTGGAGAACTTGGTGACAACTGGCAAGATCGAAGGGAATAGACCAAGGGGAAGACCTACAAGCAAATACCTGGATTGCTTGGCCACGTGGCATGGTCCACGACACAGTCCACGGACGGGTGGACGGACAGAAAGATAGGTAGGTAGGTAGGTAGGTAGGTAGGAAGACAGACAGACAGACAGACATACATACAGACAGACAGACAGACAGAACGAACGAACGAACGAACGAACAAACAGACAGACAGACAGACAGCCAGATAGACAGATAGACAGACAGACAGACAGACAGACAGACAGACAGACGGGCAGACAGACAGACAGACAGACGGGCAGACAGACAGACAGACAGACGGGCAGACAGACAGACAGACAGACAGACAGACAGTAAGACAGACGGGCAGACAGACGGATAGACAGACAGACAGACAGACAGACAGACAGATTAGATTCATCATGTTATCTCGCTGGTCTTACAGTCTGGCCTGTACGTGTTTCACATCCACGGTATGTCGCTGCCAAACACCGGGTTCTGGTTCACACTCTACCACAACAACGAGCCCTTGATCAGAGCCCATGGTGGGGAGACGCCTGTCTATTCCATGGGTGGTAAGGCATCCTGTTGATGTTGTTGCTTTTGTTGCTGTTGAGTTTTGGTATTACTATTCCTGCTGCTTTTGTGTATTGGTATTGCTACTGATGTTGTTGTTACTGCTGTAGTTTGGTATTGCTATAGCTACTGTTGTTGCTGCTGTAGTTTGGTATTGTTAGAGCTACTGTTGTTGTTGCTGCTGTAGTTTGGTATTGCTATAGCTGTTGTTGTTGTTGCTGCTGTAGTTGGGTATTGCTACAGCTGTTGCTGTTGTTGTCGCTGCTGTAGTTTGGTATTGCTATAGCCACTCTTGTTGTTGCTGCTGTAGTTTGTTATTGCTATAGCTACTGTTGTTGTTGCTGCTGTAGTTTGGTATTGCTATAGCTATTGTTGTTGTTGTTGCTGCTGTAGTTTGGTATTGCTATAGCTATTGTTGTTGCTGCTGTAGTTTGGTATTGCTATAGCTATTGTTGTTGCTGCTGTAGTTTGGTATTGCTATAGCTTTTGTTGTTGCTGCTGTAGTTTGGTATTGCTATAGCTATTGTTGTTGCTGCTGTAGTTTGGTATTGCTATAGCTGTTGTTGTTGTTGCTGCTGTAGTTTGGTATTGCTAAAGCTGTAGTTGTTGTTGTTGCTGCTGTAGTGTGGTATTGCTATAGCTGTTGTGTTGTTGTTGCTGTTGCTGCTGTAGTTTGGTATTGCTATAGCTGTTGTTGTTGCTGCTGTAGTTTGCTATTGCTATAGCTGTTGTTGTTGTTGCTGCTGTAGTTTGGTATTGCTATAGCTGTTGTTGTTGTTGCTGCTGTAGTTTGGTATTGCTATAGCTGTTGTTGTTGTTGTTGCTGCTGTAGTTTGGTATTGCTATAGCTGTTGTTGTTGCTGATGTAGTGTGGTATTGCTATAGCTTTTGTTGTTTTTGTTGCTGCTGTAGTTTGGTATTGCTATAGCTTTTGTTGTTGCTGCTGTAGTTTGATATTGCTATAGCTATTGTTGTTGCTGCTGTAGTTTGGTATTGCTATAGCTGTTGTTGTTGTTGCTGCTGTAGTTGGGTATTGCTACAGCTGTTGCTGTTGTTGTCGCTGCTGTAGTTTGGTATTGCTATAGCTGTTGTTGTTGCTGCTGTAGTTTGGTATTGCTATAGCTATTGTTGTTGCTGCTGTAGTTTGGTATTGCTATAGCTGTTGTTGTTGCTGCTGTAGTTTGGTATTGCTATAGCTGTTGTTGTTGTTGCTGCTGTAGTTTAATATTGATAAAGCTGTAGTTGTTGTTGTTGCTGCTGTAGTGTGGTATTGCTATAGCTGTTGTGTTGTTGTTGCTGTTGCTGCTGTAGTTTGGTATTGCTATAGCTGTTGTTGTTGTTGTTGCTGTAGTTTGGTATTGCTCTAGCTGTTGTTGTTGTTGCTGCTGTAGTTTGGTATTGCTATAACTGTTGTTGTTGTTGCTGCTGTAGTTTGGTATTGCTATAGCTGTTGTTGTTGTTGCTGCTGCTGTAGTTTGGTATTGCTATAGCTGTTGTTGTTGCTGATGTAGTGTGGTATTGCTATAGCTTTTGTTGTTGTTATTGCTGCTGTAGTTTGGTATTGCTATAGCTTTTGTTGTTGTTGTTGCTGCTGTAGTGTGGTATTGCTATAGCTGTTGTGTTGTTGTTGCTGCTGTAGTTTGGTATTGCTATAGCTGTTGTTGTTGCTGCTGTAGTTTGGTATTGCTATAGCTGTTGTTTTTGCTGCTGTAGTTTGGTATTGCTATAGCTTTTGTTGTTGCTGTAGTTTGGTATTGCTATAGCTGTTGTTGTTGCTGCTGTAGTTTGATATTGCTATAGCTGTTGTTGTTGTTGCTGCTGTAGTTTGGTATTGCTATAGCTTTTGTTGTTGTTGTTGCTGATGTAGTTTGGTATTGCTATAGTTTTTGTTGTTGTTTTTGCTGCTGAAGTTTGGTATTGCTATAGCTGTTGTTGTTGTTGTTGCTGCTGAAGTTTGGTATTGCTATAGCTGTTGTTGTTGCTGCTGTAGTGTGGTATTGCTATAGCTTTTGTTGTTATTGTTGCTGCTGTAGTTTGGTATTGCTATAGCTGTTGTTATTGCTGCTGTAGTTTGGTATTGCTATAGCTGTTGTTGTTGCTGCTGTAGTGTGGTATTGATATAGCTTTTGTTGTTGTTGTTGCTGCTGTAATTTGGTATTGCTATAGCTGTTGTTGTTGTTGTTGCTGCTGTAGTTTGTTATTGCTATAGCTGTTGTTGTTGTTGCTGCTGTAGTTTGGTATTGCTATAGCTGTTGTTGTTGCTGATGTAGTGTGGTATTGCTATAGCTTTTGTTGTTGTTGTTGCTGCTGTAGTTTGGTATTGCTATAGCTTTTGTTGTTGTTGTTGCTGCTGTAGTTTGGTATTGCTAAAGCTGTAGTTGTTGTTGTTGCTGCTGTAGTGTGGTATTGCTATAGCTGTTGTGTTGTTGTTGCTGCTGTAGTTTGGTATTGCTATAGCTGTTGTTGTTGCTGCTGTAGTGTGGTATTGCTATAGCCGTTGTGTTGTTGTTGCTGCTGTAGTTTGGTATTGCTATAGCTGTTGTTGGTGCTGCTGTAGTTTGGTATTGCTATAGCTGTTGTTGTTGCTGCTGTAGTTTGGTATTGCTATAGATGTTGTTGTTGTTGTTGCTACTGTAGTGTGGTATTGCTATAGCTTTTGTTGTTGCTGTAGTTTGGTATTGCTATAGCTGTTGTTGTTGCTGCTGTAGTTTGATATTGCTATAGCTGTTGTTGTTGTTGTTGCTGCTGTAGTTTGGTATTGCTATAGCTTTTGTTGTTGTTGTTGCTGATGTAGTTTGTTATTGCTATAGCTTTTGTTGTTGTTGTTGTTGCTGCTGGAGTTTGGTATTGCTATAGCTGTTGTTGTTGTTGTTGCTGCTGAAGTTTGGTATTGCTATAGCTGTTGTTGTTGCTGATGTAGTGTGGTATTGCTATAGCTTTTGTTGTTGTTGTTGCTGCTGTAGTTTGGTATTGCTATAGCTTTTGTTGTTGTTGTTGCTGATGTAGTTTGTTATTGCTATAGCTTTTGTTGTTGTTGTTGTTGCTGCTGTAGTTTGTTATTGCTATAGCTGCTGTTGTTGTTGCTGCTGTAGTTTGGTATTGCTATAGCTGTTGTTGTTGCTGATGTAGTGTGGTATTGCTATAGCTTTTGTTGTTGTTGTTGCTGCTGTAGTTTGGTATTGCTATAGCTTTTGTTGTTGTTGTTGCTGCTGTAATTTGGTATTGCTAAAGCTGTAGTTGTTGTTGTTGCTGCTGTGGTGTGGTATTGCTATAGCTGTTGTGTTGTTGTTGCTGCTGTAGTTTGGTATTGCTATAGCTGTTGTTGTTGCTGCTGTAGTGTGGTATTGCTATAGCCGTTGTGTTGTTGTTGCTGCTGTAGTTTGGTATTGCTATAGCTGTTGTTGTTGCTGCTGTAGTTTGGTATTGCTATAGCTGTTGTTGTTGCTGCTGTAGTTTGGTATTGCTATAGATGTTGTTGTTGTTGTTGCTACTGTAGTGTGGTATTGCTATAGCTTTTGTTGTTGCTGTAGTTTGGTATTGCTATAGCTGTTGTTGTTGCTGCTGTAGTTTGATATTGCTATAGCTGTTGTTGTTGTTGTTGCTGCTGTAGTTTGGTATTGCTATAGCTTTTGTTGTTGTTGTTGCTGATGTAGTTTGTTATTGCTATAGCTTTTGTTGTTGTTGTTGTTGCTGCTGGAGTTTGGTATTGCTATAGCTGTTGTTGTTGTTGTTGCTGCTGAAGTTTGGTATTGCTATAGCTGTTGTTGTTGCTGATGTAGTGTGGTATTGCTATAGCTTTTGTTGTTGTTGTTGCTGCTGTAGTTTGGTATTGCTATAGCTTTTGTTGTTGTTGTTGCTGCTGTAGTTTGGTATTGCTAAAGCTGTAGTTGTTGTTGTTGCTGCTGTAGTGTGGTATTGCTATAGCTGTTGTGTTGTTGTTGCTGCTGTAGTTTGGTATTGCTATAGCTGTTGTTGTTGCTGCTGTAGTGTGGTATTGCTATAGCTGTTGTGTTGTTGTTGCTGCTGTAGTTTGGTATTGCTATAGCTGTTGTTGTTGCTGCTGTAGTTTGGTATTGCTATAGCTGTTGTTGTTGCTGCTGTAGTTTGGTATTGCTATAGATGTTGTTGTTGTTGTTGCTACTGTAGTGTGGTATTGCTATAGCTTTTGTTGTTGCTGTAGTTTGGTATTGCTATAGCTGTTGTTGTTGCTGCTGTAGTTTGATATTGCTATAGCCGTTGTTGTTGTTGCTGCTGTAGTTTGGTATTGCTATAGCTTTTAGTTGTTGTTGTTGCTGATGTAGTTTGGTATTGCTATAGCTTTTGTTGTTGTTGCTGCTGCTGAAGTTTGGTATTGCTATAGCTGTTGTTGTTGTTGTTGCTGCTGAAGTTTGGTATTGCTATAGCTGTTGTTGTTGCTGCTGTAGTGTGGTATTGCTTTAGCTTTTGTTGTTATTGTTGCTGCTGTAGTTTGGTATTGCTATAGCTGTTGTTGTTGCTGCTGTAGTGTGGTATTGATATAGCTTTTGTTGTTGTTGTTGCTGCTGTAATTTGGTATTGCTATAGCTGTTGTTGTTGTTGTTGCTGCTGTAGTTTGTTATTGCTATAGCTGTTGTTATTGCTGCTGCTGTAGTTTGGTATTGCTATAGCTGTTGTTGTTGCTGCTGTAGTTTGGTATTGCTATAGATGTTGTTGTTGTTGTTGCTACTGTAGTGTGGTATTGCTATAGCTTTTGTTGTTGCTGTAGTTTGGTATTGCTATAGCTGTTGTTGTTGCTGCTGTAGTTTGATATTGCTATAGCCGTTGTTGTTGTTGCTGCTGTAGTTTGGTATTGCTATAGCTTTTAGTTGTTGTTGTTGCTGATGTAGTTTGGTATTGCTATAGCTTTTGTTGTTGTTGTTGCTGCTGAAGTTTGGTATTGCTATAGCTGTTGTTGTTGTTGTTGCTGCTGAAGTTTGGTATTGCTATAGCTGTTGTTGTTGCTGCTGTAGTGTGGTATTGCTTTAGCTTTTGTTGTTATTGTTGCTGCTGTAGTTTGGTATTGCTATAGCTGTTGTTGTTGCTGCTGTAGTGTGGTATTGATATAGCTTTTGTTGTTGTTGTTGCTGCTGTAATTTGGTATTGCTATAGCTGTTGTTGTTGTTGTTGCTGCTGTAGTTTGTTATTGCTATAGCTGTTGTTATTGCTGCTGCTGTAGTTTGGTATTGCTATAGCTGTTGTTGTTGTTGTTGCTGCTGTAGTTTGGTATTGCTATAGCTGTTGTTGTTGCTGCTGTAGTGTGGTGTCAGAGTCTACCGAAGTGCAGTGATGCAGTGGCATCGTTACGCCCGCCAGGTGACTTAGTCCCCAGCAGGGATGACGTAACTTCGTTACGCCGCCAGGCGAGTAGTAGTCACCTGCCTGCAAGGTTGCTGGCTGACGAGACGGCCAGCGGTCAGGCAAGGACGCACGCATGTCTCGTGAAGCCACCTCAGGTGGGGAGGCAAGTTCCGAGCTATAGGCAGACAGCTCTGGGACGTCGACTGGACCGGACGCATGATGAGAGAAAGGCGTTGTGTGACTTCTGTGCCTGAAAGTCGAGTGTCTGGACATCTTGAGAGATAGACTATTAGCTGTATTGTGGATGTAAGTGTATTGAAGTATCAAGTATATCTTGTTGTGATCATCGTACTGTATATGATCTGTAAATAAATCCATTGAACGTTGTGTCGTTGAGTCTTGAGTCAAATCACGTTGTACTTGTACTGTCTCACATGTGTTAGGTTAGCGAGCCAAGTTTAAGACCCTGACGTGTGTGGACGTGGTGGCATTCGTCCGGCTTTGAAATGAACGTGTTTATGTGATTAACGGTTAAAACTAGAGTTTGTGAACTTAGAATTTTTGTCAAATTTGATTGTACATGTAAATGTGATCGTGGAAGGCTCATTTTGATATAGTATTACATTGTTTAAACATGGAGACTAGTTGTAAACGTACAGTGCATACATATTGTTTGATCTTGTAAACGTGTAAAACATTCGTGATTGTTAAATTTGTCACCGTTTTGACCTTGTCGACATTGTGATCTAGTCGCCATTTTGACCTTGTCGCCATCTTGTAAACTTGATGTCTATGTCCTTACTGAATGTCATCTTGATGTAAGTGATGTGTCATCAATGTTATAGCGTGTTGAGATACATTTAGATTGTTTTTGTGAAGTAATTTGTGGAAAGCAGAAAGTTTTGGAAAGAAAGTGACTTGTGTTTTGAAAAAAAAAAATTGTTGACGGACAAACTTACGACCTACAATTACACTCAACGCCATACAAACCTACTCAATACTTAGTGACAAGCAGGCACACACCATCAAATAGACGATAATTTATTTCCTCCAAAAACAAAGCAGGTTTTTCCGTACCATCTGAAACCGTGCGCGTAAAGGTCATTTGTGTTTCGAAGTAGCGACCCTACAGTTCCTAGCCCGATTTCCAACCGTTCTTCACCGCATCCAGGGCACTTGAGTATATTTTTTCTTTTCATTTACTTTAAGGATGCAATTTTAGGCACGTATTGTCAATAGAACACAAATTGTAAATTGTTTATTGTACTAACCACTTATAACAAATTGTGTGGCTGGTATTTCATTGACATTTTCCATCATGTCTTCATTAAATGATTTCATCGATATGGGGTTAAAGTTGAAGTTAACAGGTGATGAGTTAACGAAGTGGAGTGAGAATAAATACTCTGAACACCTTCGTGAGAAAGCTAATGAACGCGACGAAAGAGCAGCTGAAAGGGCTGCCAAGCAAGTAGACTCAGAAACAGCCTTAAAACAGGCAGAAGCCGCAGCAAAACAAGCAGAAGTGTCTGCTAAAACAAAGCAAGCCGAATTAGATATTGAACTTAAGAAAGCAGAAATAGCAGCTCAGAGTAAGAGAGAAGAACTGGAGTTGCAGTTAAAGATGAGACTGCCATTAACAAAGAGTATAAGAAATCTTAGAGACTGGAGAAAGAAAACCAGTACAAGAAATATCAAGGTATTGTACGTAATTATACCTCGGGTGACTGCATCGCAGCCTTTACCCAAAATTTTGAAACTTTAATGGAACATTACCAGGTTCCACTGTCTGAATGGAATATTGTTTATATGAGGAGTTTATCAGGGGAGCCTCTTAAAGTCATTGAGACTATCCCCAAAGACCTCAGAAAAGACTACCATTATCTTAAATCAAAGATCATGGCACATTTTATGTTAGATGAAGCAGGTTACAGAGAACAATTCAGCAAATTGAGCCCAAAACCGACTCAAACGTTCTCTGATTACCTCTGCTTAGTCCGAGATATATTTACCAAATGGACTTCAGCAGCTAAAATTGACAAAAATTATCAAAGATTAGAAGATCTGATCATTAGAGATAAAGTCATTTCATCCATTCCATCAGCATTTTCAAAATTTTTGCAGGAGAATGAATGCACTAGTGTAGATGAGATTGAGAGACGTGGTTCGGCGTATTACACAGCCAACAAACATTGCTTTGCCAGTGAAGCTACTGACATAAATTTTGTAGCAGCGGCTAACTATGACAAACCCTATAGTAGGCAGAAACCTCATAGACCTACATCTGAGAAGTATAATCACTGTAATTATTGTAAATACTCTCACCATCAAAGCGAGATGTGCGATAAGAACCCCGCATATAATACTTATCTACAAAACATGGTAAACAGACAAGATAAGGAGCGTAGATCCTTCAGAAATTTGCGTAAATGTTTCCTCTGTAAGGCGTACGGACACTATCGCCATGATTGTAAAGGTAGGCAAATGACCAACAAAGCAAATGCCGCCTTGTTTGACAGTTCATCGTCAGATGAAGAACAATCAGAGAAACATCCTGTGAACTCAGCACAGGCTTTTGACATGTTTAACGCAAATAAATGTACTGTTTGTAACACCTTTTATGAAGATGGCGTGTTAACATGCGGCCACTCCATTCCTATTGCCAATGAAGAAGCTAATTTGGTAGTAGATTCTAAAGGCAGGATAAACATCCATCACGGATACGTGAATGGCAAGTCTGCTACAGTCCTTCGAGACACGGGCAGCTCACTTATTGGTCTGAAGAGAACGTTCATAATGCCTACAGACTATACAGGCAGGCACGTAACATGCAGAACATTCTCAGGCAATATTGAGAAATACCCACTAGCATGGGCATATATTGAAACACCTTTCCTCACTGGGAAAGTAAAGTGCGCTGCATTAATAAACCCAGTGTGTGATATAATAATTGGAAATTTACCAGAGGTGAATGATAAACCTCATGACATAACATCTCTGTGTATTGATGATAGCATAACATCACCATCCAATGTCATCATTGATAATGTTACACCTCCTAATGAATGTATGGTAGCTAATGTAGCACTAAGATCTCATGACATCATTGATAACATTGTTTCATCACCATCTGATATCATTGAATGTGTGAACGCAGTAACCAGATCTACTGCTAGAGTGCAAGATGAAAGTAATCAAACTGAGGCTATACAAATGCTTAGCCCAGTATCACTACCTACTAACACCATGAAGGAAACGTTTGTAACAGCTCAAAAGGCTGACCCTTCATTGTTAAAATATTTTAATCTGATCGGCCAAAAGCCAAAGGTAACCAAGAATGCAAAATGGCATTTTGCTGTGAAAAATGATATCCTCACTAGGTATTATACCAGAGGTGACAACACAACAGAGCAAACTGTTTTGCCAAATAATTATCGTAGGCAAACTTACATCTTGCCCATGATATACCTCTTGCAGGGCATATGGCATACGCTAAGACCAGATCAAGATTATTAACACAGTTTCATTGGCCCAAATTTTGCAATGCCATTAAAGAATATTGCAGAAGTTGTGACACCTGCCAGAAACTGGTGAAAAAAGGTAAACACCCACAGGCAAAGTTACAAGTCACTGACTTAGCCAGTCGAACTTTTGAAAAACTATCTGTCGACATAGTGGGTCCTCTCAATCATACAACAAGTAGAGGGAATAAATATATTCTAACTGTCATTGATCAATGTAGTCGCTGGTCGGAAGCTATTCCGCTAAAGAACATAACTGCCAATGATATAATGGAAGTTTTCTTCCATATTTTCTCTCGGATAGGATTTCCAGACACTATCCAATCAGATAGGGGCACTCAGTTTATCGCCGCATCTACCCAAGCTTTCACCAAAATGTTGGGAGTGAAGCAGTGTTTCAATTCCCCGTACCATCCACACTCTAGTGGAATTATAGAAAAGTTTAACGGCAATTTGAAGCACATGCTCGCAAAAGTCATGCAAGAACACGCTAATAACTGGGATGTATATCTACCAGCTATCCTATTTGCTTATCGCGAGGTACCACATTCTAGTACCGGTTTCTCTCCTTTTGAACTTATCTATGGTGCCAAACCACGTGGCCCATTGACTATTTATCACCAAATGTTAACTGACTCTACTCCAGTACTTAAACCCATATCATCATACGTATACGTTACATCATTGCGTGAAAGAATCATCAAATCTTGTATAATTGCAAAGAATGCACTAAAATTATCTGGTGCTACTTATAGACAGTATGCTGACAAAGGAAACAGAACAATAACGTTGACACCTGGACAGGACGTTCTTCTTCTATTACCTAGTGACCGACACTTATTGACTAATTCTTGGCAGGGACCTTTTAAAGTGACGAGACAGATTTCACCAGTAGACTACGAGATCCAAATAAAAGACAAACATAAAATATTTCACATAAATATGCTAAGACCATACTACAACAGAGACAACGAACAAGACGATACGACAGCTTGTACAGTGATAATAGATCACGAAGAGGACGAGGCTAGTGACGAAATTCCAACACCTACATTAGACACGACAGACTGCTTGAAGGAGATCAAGATCAATCCAAAGTTAACTCAAGCAGAAACAGACAGTTGCAAACAGCTAATACAACAGTACAACACCATCTTCTCCAACAACCCAGGACAAACAGAATTAGTACAGCATCACATCACACTCACATCAAACACACCCATAAGATGCAGACCATACACCATACCATTACATTACAAAGAACACCTACATCAGGAGATCATCAACCTAGAAAAGAACAACATCATAAGACGATCCCAATCAGACTTCTCATCTCCAATGGTCATTGTACGCAAAAAGGACAATACAATAAGACTCTGTATCGACTATCGAAAGCTCAATAAAATAACTCTTCTAGATCTTGAGCCGATGGCAAACTCTGACGATCTACTGACAGAACTGACAGACGCTAGGTGTTTTACGAAGGTAGACATGACTAAAGGTTACTGGCAAATAGCAGTAGACGAACAGAGCAGACATCTGACAGCATTTGCCACACCTTGGGGACTGTACGAATGGTGCAAACTTCCATTTGGGCTAGTCAATGCCCCAGCCACATTCGTACGTATGACACGACTTCTTCTAGTAGATATACCTAACATAATTTGCTATATTGACGACATCTGTGTTCACACAGAGACGATGACAGAGCACATAAAGACATTAGAACAGACATTTGAACGCATTAGACAGCACGGACTGACGGTAAAGCCTACAAAAGTAGACATAGCCTACCATGAAATATCCTTTTTGGGGTACAAAGTATCCAATGGCTT
The DNA here is from genome assembly GCA_963921405.1 of Cepaea hortensis. NCBI lineage: Eukaryota > Metazoa > Mollusca > Gastropoda > Stylommatophora > Helicidae > Cepaea > Cepaea hortensis. The sequence goes on along the minus strand of OY992888.1, from coordinate 1,419,702 downwards.
TGTCACGACAGACGATAACATTGTGTCCATGATACTAAAACTCTCACTTCCGACTACGAAAAAGCAAGTCAGAAGTTTGTTAGGACTGATAAATTATTACCGGCAGTTCATTCCTGATTTTTCCGAACTAACCGAAGTATTTACTAACTTACTAACAAAAGATAAACCGGAGAAAATTGTAAGCAATGAATGCCTAAAATTTGCATTCCGTAAAGTATTATCTTGTTTTTCTGATAATAGCTTACACAATCCCATCCTGAAATTGCCCAATCTCCATTTACCTTTCAGATTACGAACAGATGCGAGCTCCGTGGCGATTGGGGCAGTCTTGTTGCAAGAGCACAATAACATCCTTCACCCCGTGTACTTCGTATCCAGGAAACTGAAACCCAGAGAACGGGCTTGGTCAATACCTCAGTTGGAAGCCCTAGCTTTAGTGGTGGGTATTACAAAATTGTCCAGATTCCTTCTAGGACGCCATTTCATCGCGGAATCTGACAGCAGTCCATTGCGATTTATAAATTCTGGTGTACCTTCAAACCAGATGGTAGCGCGCTGGTCTCTTAAGCTCCAAGATTACAGCTTCGAGGTTCGACATATCCCAGGCAGAACCAACACGATTGCCAATCTTTTGTCCCGTTGTCCGACCGACCCAGTAAGCAATCTCTGAGTGCAGTGTGTAAAATACACTCAGATCAACACAGCCATCTATCAGTGAATAATGTTTCCATTCACAAAAGCTGTGTAATGTCTACAATGTGATAGGGGTTACTCCCAAAGTATATAATGTTCTTATTTTATTACTTAATGTAGTGATTGTCTTGTATAATTGTGTAGGGTGTGGTAGAAAGCGAACTTTATTAATTGTATATATTGCGTAACAAGAACAGTGCCACATTCGCTCAAAACTAACCGTAAGCGAACTATCCAATGTGACAGTGGCATCTCCGTGTGGAACTTTCCAGAGATATTTTAAATCCGTGTGTGAAAGTGTGACCTAAAACATTGACAGCTACACCACTGCAGTCAAGCGAAATCCAGAAGGTTTTTACAATGAAACATCCAACACATGAACTGTTAGAACATTGTACTTTCCGTAACTACATCAAACCGGAACAAGTGTGTTCTACAAGTTGTAACATCAACTGTGTAGTGTTCGTGTGTACTTCCGGATTAATTAGAAATTTAGAGCAAAATTAGCAGACGACAAATAAAAGTTTAAAAAGCTATAACGATTCTAAAATCTTTAGGAATCAACAAAGTTGAATACACGAATTGTGTGTTTATATATGTATGTAGTGTAATCTTAGAATCATATCTTGATTAATGTATTCATACTACCGACTTTTTCTCGTTAGGATGAAGAAACGTCAAGCGATGACGCTAAGAAATAAAATAATTATTGTAAAATATTATATGTCATAAATGTTGAAATTATTCCCCTTTCATTTATTTGTTATTACATCAGTACACAAAGGGCCATAATTTAAAATGTATACTGTAATGTGTTGTATAAAAATAGCCATGTTGTTGCCAGATTGTTAACACACCAGGTAGGCATCTACTGGGCATGGCAGAGTGTTGCCGACATTGCAGACCAACACAAGAGTCCTGGCCAAATGAGGTCAGGGTTTGAGCGTTTAATGTGACTTATGTAAAAGCCGCATTTCGGTCTAGCTAGATGGTTTTTGTTTCAGAAACCATATTATTACTTTTTTTTCAAAGGCTGCGAGGTAGATGCGTGAAGCTGGTACTACCGATCTGACTGGGTCAATAATGCAATGGAGGTAATCAGCCATCGAGATGATGAAACCTGACAAGTGTTACAGGTTGAACACCACATGTCGTTGAATACAACGTCCATTTCTTATATGTTTCTATGGCAGATGTGTATGTCTATGTATTATGATACCAATGTATATAACAACAGAAGGGTTGACTCTGACAAGGTTAAAATATTAACCCAGTATGTACATATATTATACATGAAAGATGACATCTTTCATGAAGTTGCCGGGGGAGCGTGTCAGAGTCTACCGAAGTGCAGTGATGCAGTGACATCGTTACGCCCGCCAGGTGACTTAGTCCCCAGCAGGGATGACGTAACTTCGTTACGCCACCAGGCGAGTAGTAGTCACCTGCCTGCAAGGTTGCTGGCTGACGAGACGGCCAGCGGTCAGGCAAGGACGCACGCATGTCTCGTGAAGCCACCTCAGGTGGGGAGGCAAGTTGCGAGCTATAGGCAGACAGCTCTGGGACGTCGACTGGACCGGACGCATGATGAGAGAAAGGCGTTGTGTGGTTTCTGTGCCTGAAAGTCGAGTGTCTGGACATCTTGAGAGATAGACTATGAGCTGCATTGCGGATGTAAGTGTATTGAAGTATCAAGTATATCTTGTTGTGATCATCGTACTGTATATGATCTGTAAATAAATCCATTGAACGTTGTGTCGTTGAGTCTTGAGTCAAATCACGTTGTACTTGTACTGTCTCACATGTTTTAGGTTAGCGAGCCAAGTTTAAGACCCTGACAGTGGTATTGCTATAGCTTTTGTTGTTGTTGTTGCTGCTGTAGTTTGGTATTGCTATAGCTGTTGTTGTTGCTGCTGTAGTTTTGTATTGCTATAGATGTTGTTCTTGTTGTTGCTGCTGTAGTTTGGTATTGCTATAGCTGTTGTTGTTGCTGCTGCAGTTTGGTATTGCTAAAGCTGTTGTTGTTGTTGTTGCTGCTGTAGTTTGGTATTACTATAGCTAGTTATTGTTGCTGCTGTAGTTTGGTATTGCTATAGATGTTGTTCTTGTTGCTGCTGTAGTTTGGTATTGCTAAAGCTGTTGTTATTGTTGTTGTTGCTATAGTTTGGTATTGCTATAGATGTTGTTCTTGTTGCTGCTGTAGTTTGGTATTGCTATAGCTAGTTATTGTTGCTGCTGTAGTGTGATATTGTTATAGCTGTTGTTGTTGTTGTTGCTGCTGTAGTTTGATATTGCTATAGCTGTTGTTGTTGTTGCTGCTGTAGTTTGGTATTGCTAAAGCTGTTGTTATTGTTGTTGTTGCTGTAGTTTGGTATTGCTATAGATGTTGTTATTGTTGCTGCTGTAGTTTGGTATTGCTATAGCTAGTTATTGTTGCTGCTGTAGTGTGATATTGTTATAGCTGTTGTTGTTGTTGTTGCTGCTGTAGTTTGATATTGATATAGCTACTGTTGTTGTTGTTGCTGCTGCTGTAGTTTGTTATTGCTATAGCTACTGCTATTTTTGTTGTTGCTGCTGTAGTTTGGTATTGCTATAGCTACTGTTATTGTTGCTGCTGTAGTGTGGTATTGCTATAGCTTTTGTTGTTGTTGGGATTGCTGTAGTTTGGTATATGCTGTAGTATGGTTGCAACAGCAGCGACCATCGCATGAGTCTTGCATTCAGGTTCTGTGACGATGCCAGAAACATCAAGGGTTGGTGATCACATTGCACTGTAAAATGTTTTCCATACAAATATGCCTGGAACGTTTCCACTGTCCAGATTAATGCAAGGCATTCCCGCTCAATCACCGAATAGATTCGCTCAGCAGCATTCAGTTTCCTGCTTGCATAGGCTACAGGGAATAGCTCTGAGTGTTCATCTCCTTGTTGTTGTTGCTGCTGTAGTTTGGTATTACTATAGCTAGTTATTGTTGCTGCTGTAGTTTGGTATTGCTATAGATGTTGTTCTTGTTGCTGCTGTAGTTTGGTATTGCTAAAGCTGTTGTTATTGTTGTTGTTGCTATAGTTTGGTATTGCTATAGATGTTGTTCTTGTTGCTGCTGTAGTTTGGTATTGCTATAGCTAGTTATTGTTGCTGCTGTAGTGTGATATTGTTATAGCTGTTGTTGTTGTTGTTGCTGCTGTAGTTTGATATTGCTATAGCTGTTGTTGTTGTTGCTGCTGTAGTTTGGTATTGCTAAAGCTGTTGTTATTGTTGTTGTTGCTGTAGTTTGGTATTGCTATAGATGTTGTTATTGTTGCTGCTGTAGTTTGGTATTGCTATAGCTAGTTATTGTTGCTGCTGTAGTGTGATATTGTTATAGCTGTTGTTGTTGTTGTTGCTGCTGTAGTTTGATATTGATATAGCTACTGTTGTTGTTGTTGCTGCTGCTGTAGTTTGTTATTGCTATAGCTACTGCTATTTTTGTTGTTGCTGCTGTAGTTTGGTATTGCTATAGCTACTGTTATTGTTGCTGCTGTAGTGTGGTATTGCTATAGCTTTTGTTGTTGTTGCTGCTGTAGTTTGGTATTGCTAAAGCTGTTGTTGTTGTTGTTGCTACTGTAGTTTGGTATTACTATAGATGTTGTTGTTGTTGCTGCTGTAGTTTGGTACTGCTATAGCTGTTTTTTTTTTGTTGATGCTGTTGTTTGGTATTGCTATAGATGTTGTTGTTGTTGCTGCTGTTGTTTAGTATTGCTATAGCTACTGCTATTGTTGCTGCTGTAGTTTGTTATTGCTATAGATGTTGTTCTTGTTGCTGCTGTAGTTTGGGATTGCTATAGCTGTTGTTGTTGTTGTTGTTGCTGTTGTTTAGTATTGCTATAGATGTTGTTGTTGTTGCTGCTGTTGTTTAGTATTGCTATAGATGTTGTTGTTGTTGTTGCTGTAGTTTGGTATTGCCATAGAAGTTGTTCTTGTTGCTGCTGTAGTTTGGGATTGCTATAGCTGTTGCAGTGGTTGTTGTTGTTGCTGCTGTAGTTTAGTATTGCTATAGATGATGTTGTTGTTGCTGTTGTAGTTTGGGATTGCTATAGATGTTGTTGTTGTTGCTGCTGTTGTTTAGTATTGCTATAGTTACTGTTATTGTTGCTGCTGTAGTTTGGTATTGCTAAAGCTGTTGTTGTTGTTGTTGCTGTAGTTTGGTATTGCTATAGCTATTTTTATTGTTGCTGCTGTAGTTTGGTATTGCTATAGCTGTTGTTGTTGTTGTTGCTGCTGTAGTTTGATATTGCTATAGCTACTGTTATTGTTGTTGGTGCTGTAATTTGGTATTGCTATAGCTACTGTTATTGTTGTTGTTGCTGCTGTAGTTTGGTATTGTTATAGGTACTGTTGTTGTTGTTATTGGTGCTGCTGTAGTTTGGTATTGCTATAGCTACTGTTGTTGTTGCTGCTGTAGTTTGGTATTGCTATAGTTACTGTTGTTGTTGTTGCTGTAGTTTGGTATTGCTATAGCTACTGTTGTTGTTGCTGCTGTAGTTTGGTATTGCTATAGCTACTGTTGTCGTTGCTGCTGTAGTTTGGTATTGCTATAGCTACTGTTGTTGTTGCTGTTGTAGTTTGGTATTGCTATAGCTACTGTGAAATGTTTTGGTCCTAGATGAGAATAAAAATAACTCCTGGAATAACAATTTCTGGGAAAACTGACCACTCGCACGCAAAGCTGAGAATCCCTAATTTTCTCTCCAACTGATCATTGGCATTGTTGTTCTGGTTCTGTCCATCCTTTACTCAACAGTCTGTCCTTCCATCTTATCTGCGAACACCGCCTTTCCTCACCATGAATAGTGAGGGACACCAAATTAAAATACTCCGTAATGAATACACGTCTATTATCTTACGAAATATGACTTGAAGTGCACGTTCTAGGCTTGGGGTCATCCCAGCAGTCTTTTTGCGACGCTACAAAGGCTTCTCTTATCCAATCAAAGTAGAAGTTTTGAACGTCTGACCTAAATGTCAAAGTGATGGCAGTTCTAATTATAGTGTTGACCCAACATTCCAATGCTAAACAGCGTAAGGCATTTGCTAACAATTTCTGTAATGAGTAGATGTGTAACTGTCGGATAAAATGAGGTGCGCAAAATGCCACATAGCTACATCCCCCCCCCTCCCCCCGCCTCAGATTGATCTCTGTGGAGAACAAAAGTCTCAGTCATCCATAGTTGAAATGGAACCTTTTTGTGATCCCTCTTGTTGGTTTTCCACTTCATCCGAAGTTGATGGTTCGTCAGGAAGTGGATGTCCACTCAAAACATCTGCGCCTACGTTCATTTTCCCAGGAACGTATTCGATTTGGAATGAGTATGGTTGCAACAGCAGCGACCATCGCATGAGTCTTGCATTCAGGTTCTGTGACGATGCCAGAAACATCAAGGGTTGGTGATCACATTGCACTGTAAAATGTTTTCCATACAAATATGCCTGGAACGTTTCCACTGTCCAGATTAATGCAAGGCATTCCCGCTCAATCACCGAATAGATTCGCTCAGCAGCATTCAGTTTCCTGCTTGCATAGGCTACAGGGAATAGCTCTGAGTGTTCATCTCCTTTCCTCTGGGGTAAGGCGCGCTTACCCTTATGTTACTCGCGTCTGTGCGTAGCACGAACGAACGGTCGAGGTCTGGTAGATGCAGGATTGGTTTGGCAGTGAAAGCTTGTCTGAGAGCTGTAAAAGCTTTCTCACAATCAGCAGTAAAAATGACTTTCTCTGGATTCCCCTTTTCGGTAAGATCCGTTAAATGTGCTGACAGAGTGTTAAAAGTCATTTGCAGTCAACACCAGCATGTTTCGTTGTTGCGATGTCTTTGAAAGTTTACGTTCAGTAGTTTAACATTGCTTTCTGAACGACTGGCACCCAAACCATTTAATAAAAAACCGACGCCACACTGACTCCAGGAATAAGACCTTGGTCGAGATAGGCTGTAAGGCGATTGAGAAGAATTCTGGCGAGTATCTTCCCTGCGATTGAGAGAAAGGAGATGCCTCGGTGGTTGTCACAGGATTGGCAGTTTCCTCCACGTTTGTAAAGGTGGACTATTGACGCGACCTTGAAATCTTGTGGCATGGTTTGGTTTAGCCATATGTTTTAAAGACTTTGTGAAGCTGCTCTATTAGAACCGGTCCACCTGCCTTGTATATCTCTGCTGGGATAGAGTCATGACCAGGCGCCTTACCGCTGGAAAGTTGCTGGATAGCTTTGATTACTTCCACTATGGTTGGCAGGTCATCAAGTGTATCATTAGTGAGGACTTGAGGAAGGCTGTTGATGGTTTCATCATCGATGGAGGAGATTGCATTTTTGATGTTGCTAAAATGCTCTGCCCAGCGTTGGAGGATTTCTTTCTTATCAGTGCCCTGAAATGGGCATGGCAGCCATCCTTACCAAAGTTACTACGAATGCTTGGCATCTCAGACCCTCCAGTGGGTTAATAAAATACCAGTAGTAGACAGACTATCTGTTTCCGGCTGTAGTGGGTTATTACAATACCAATAGTAGACATATTACATGTTTCCGGTTGTAGTGGGTTATTACAATAACAGTAGTAGACAGATTACATGTTTCCGGTTGTATTGGGTTATTACAATAACAATCTGGAATGATTGCAATAACATAAATAGACATACTATTTGTCTCCTGTTTGTGCTGGGGTATTATTATGTTTCAAGGTGGGTTAACACAATAACAGTTGTAGCAAAATTGCACAGCTTCGGCTTAGTGGATCCACACAACGAGTCAACACAAATGGAAGTGGAATGGGTCAGCTTTGTAAGAACACAATTACAAGTAGCAGAATAGAAGTTGTGGGGAGAGCTCCTGATTCAGCACGCCAACCAAAGACATTGATATAAAGATATAAATATATGAAACACCACAAACATGTCGAGTAATGAGAGCGCCTGCTTCAGCATGCCAACCAAAGACACTGATATAAAGATATTAAACACCACAAACATGTCGAATGTTTTTATTTATGGTGACTTCTAAATCATAACTTACAACAATCAAACCATCAATAAGTTGCCACGAGCTCCGTAGGTCAGCTGACAAGAAGTGACGCAGTGGGAAAAGTAACATTTCTGTTGGGGTGAGAGGTCAATCGCTAGACGGAATAAACGTGTGGGATAAGAACAAGACAACGTATGGGGAGGGTGTATACACATAGAAATGGGAATAACAGATGAGTGGGGGATGAGAGGAGACGATTGGTATTATGTTTTTATTTTAATTATAAAACAAACAGCTATTTGAAGCTATTGGAGATTGAGGCCGTGCGGGAAAAGAGAACCCAACTGAAAAGTGAGGTAGTTGTGCAATATCTTGCATCCTCCTTCGGAAGAAGTGCAAGATGTGTCAACCTTGACTGGGTGACTAGATACGCCATATTAAATCGAATTGTTGAAATGTGTAGATGCATGTGTTCGTATGTAGCGAGTTAATGTGATAACAGTTGTAGACCCTAGTTTACCATATACAAAGACGCCTCAGTTAGCTCTTAGTCTTCATGTCTTACTCCTTGACAATGATCGTGATGATGGTGGCGAATAAACGATGTTCTTAACAATGATGATGATGATGGTGACGACAATCTTCTTGACAATGATGCTGATGATGACGAATAAATAATATTCTTAAACTACAGTAATGCTTGTGTCTGTCTGCAGGGAACTCGATAGCTGTGACAGTCAAGTCTGGTGACACACTCTACGTGAAAGCGCTGTTTCCATCCAGCGTCCACGGTAGCAGTTTTAACAGGTACACTACCTTCACTGGCTACCTGCTTTCTGCGAAACCAAAAGTATAGACAACCAGCGGAGAAGTATGTCGGTGACACATGTCAACAATAGTCTCCGGGCGGACAGAGAGACTTCAGCAAACAAGGCAGACAGACTAGGCGTGCTTACATGAGACATCTGAACCGACATGTCTATTGACAGGACCATGTCTCTACAATAATAAAATACATGCTAATAAAGTGTCATTTTCTTTGTGATTTTGTGAGTTTGGTTGGCGAGTTAACAGGAAGGTCATCATTCAGTTTGAACATTTATCATATTAATCTATTGTACCATTTATGTCAGAATTTTCACTCATGTGAGAATGTGTATGTGTGTGTGTGTGTGTGTGTGTGTGTGTGTGTGTGTGTGTGTGTGTGCGTGTGTGTGTGTGTGTATTTGTCTGTGCGAGGTTTACCATCATCAAGTGTCATGCAGAGTCGACGTAGAGGCGCCCCTGATATCACAGAACCTCAATCTAGGTTTATAGGCAATATATTCCAGTAAGTGGCTGGCAAGCTACAACAATACGTTCTCGCACTCTCTCTCGCGCTCTCTCTGTCTCTCTCTTGCTCTTGCTCTCTCTCGCGCTCTCTCTCTCGCTCTCTCTCTCTGTCTCTCTCTCTCTCTCGCTCTCTCTCTGTCTCTTTCTTTCTCTCTCTCTCTCTCTCTCTCGCACTCTCTCTCTATCTCTATACCTCTCTGTCTCAGTGTGTCCATCACGGGACATAGCAGTTTGAATGTCACCAACCTGAATTCTCTCTCTCTCTCTCTCTCTCGCTCTCTCTCTCTCTCTCTCTCTCTCTCTACCTCTCTGTCTCAGTGTGTCCATCACGGGACATAGCAGTTTGAATGTCACCAACCTGAATTCTCTCTCTCTCTCTCTCTCTCTCTCTCTCTCTCTCTCTCTCTCTCTCTCTCTCTCTCTCGCTCTCTTTCTCTCTCTCTCTCTCTCTCTCTCTCTCTCTCTCTCAAGTCAAAATCCTGCTGAACGCAATATATACCTCCTGAATTACATAATTTTATATTTAATGCTATCCCGAATAAATCAGTAGCCTTTTAATATGATCAACATCGAACAATTATTATAATGAACCACATCACTAAGATGTTGCTAAGAAATATCATGCAAAGAGTTAAGAAGAACATACAACCCGAAGAAGGAGAAGAATATGGTCTATTCTATATTCTTCTAAGGCATTGGCCATTTCTGTTTCATATTATCTGGACACGGGGGCTTGCCAGTTTCCATATGGTTATGAGCATTCTGAACTTAATTTCCATCTTCAAAGTTGATGGTCCTTCATTATTATTCCGAATATCATACTTTTCTTCCATGGTATCGTCATAAAAGTCTTTCACATAATCTTATCACACATATAAAATCGGATCTTGCTCTATTATAAGTTAATCATCTTTGATTTTCAGGCAACCAGTTGATGTGTGTGTTCTTTTTTTAGTGATGTCATTAATTATTTTGGGGATTCTTTTGGTATTTCGGGTGTTGTGTTGATTTTCAATGTCCCTGCAATTTTCCTTAAGCCATGCTTCTTTTTCCTCTTTGCATAGTTTGCTAATTTTCCTGAGGATATTAGACATAAAATATATATCAGTAAGAATCACAACGTTACGAATAAAGAAAAACAGGAAATTACTACATATTTACATATGTACGCAGCATGTAATCCAAACGAAAATTAGCAAGAATGCGACTTCTTCGAGGACGTTCATGATATACCAAATAAAACAGAGAAGCAGGAGAATATCATAATGATAGGAGACTTCAATGCAAGACTGGGACATAACAGAACGGGCATAGCTAAACATCTTGGAGCATTTGGAGAATAAAAGAAATAATAATGGAAGTGGATTGATAGCCTAGAGATTTGCAGTCAACACGACCTCTTTATAACAAACACGTTGTTTTAAACACAAAGTCTCAAACATATGCACTTGGTACAAGTGGGACGATCTAGACACCAAAACCCAAGTTGATTTTTATATTAACAAGAAATAACAGAAAGAGAAATATATTAGATGCAAGGGCAGTGCCTAACTTAAGTATGAACACAGACCACAAAAGAAGTTATTATCACAATAAGAACCAAACAGAAGAATAAAGGAAAAACCAAGCAAATACATTCATTCATTCAGTAGCATGTCCTTTGCAGAACCTCGCTCCCATAACAACCTTCCGGAAAACCTCTCGATCATGAGCAAGATGTCCCGCGTCTGATACACCCATCTGGAGATCATCCACCACATCCTGCACCCATATTATCTTTGGCCTTCCTCTTCCTCTCTTCCCAGGCATATACCCTTCCATTATTGTTCTCTCCAAACTTTCGTGACGTTTCATGTGACCAAAATAATTCAATTTTCTTTGTTTTATCGTCTTTAATAGCCAACCCTCCTCAATATTCAACTCTTGAAGTGTGGATGCATTTGTTCTTTTCTTTACACAAGATATTCTTAGAAATCGTCTATAACATTTATATTCAAAGGCGTTTATGCGCTGTTCACCTTGTTTAGTAAGTGTCCATGTCTCACAGGCGTATGTTGCAATGGGAAAGATGCATGCTCTTAAAAATCTAATGTTTGTAGTTCTGTCTGTCCCACTCCACAATTTATTCAGCTGTTGTAGTCTTTGAAGAGCAATGGATAGTCGCCGTTTAATTTCTTTCATTGTGTCACCGTTATTGGTAATCAATGACCCAAGATATTCAAAATTTTCCATCACCTCCACTTTTCCCCGATTAATGTATATTTCTTTCTCCATAGTAGTTTTATCTGTATGCATTATCTTTGTTTTTGCTATGTTAAGTTATAAGTTGTAATTTTCACTATTCAATTGGGTTGAGGCTATTAGGTTTTCTATGCCATTCTGTGTTGTGGATAGTAATACTGTATCATCAGCTTATCGAATCTCTGGTATGTCATGACCGCCGATATTTAGGGCATCATATAGCTCCCTGTTTATATCATCTCTTATATTTCTCATTATATTTTCGGCTTACATGTTAAACAAATAGGGTGACAGCACGCAGCCCTGACGGACTCCTTGCTTGATGTCAAACCAATCTGATATCTCGCCATCTATTCTAACTTGTTGGTCTAGATAGAGCATTTTTATGAGTTGTACTACATGTGATGGAAAGCCCATATTGCTCAATATTTCCCAAAGTTTCTGATGTTGTACACAGTCAAATGCCTTTGAATAATCCACAAAACATGAGAATAGGTTTACATTAAATTATCTGCACTTCTCTATTATTAAACGCATTTTGAATATGTGATCTCATGTTACTCTTCCTTGTCTAAATCCAGCATGAACCACATTAATCTCTTCTTCCATTTTCTTACGATGTCTTCGCATTATGACTTTTAGTAGAATTTTACTTGCATGATTGATCAGGGCAACAGTTCTATAGTTGGTGTATAATTTCAGGTTGCCCTTTTTTGGTATTGGAATGAAGATAGTTCTCTTCCAATCTTTTGGCAATATACCATATTTCCAAATCTTTGTACATAATGCATGATATATGTGTATGCTTTCTTCTCCTCCCGCTTTAATTAGTTCAGCTGGTATCTCATCACATCCAGGTGATTTACCATTCTTCAGGTTCTTTATAGCCCAAGCAATTTCATCTCATGAGGGTTCAGGTTCTGTCTCTGCTGTCATTGGCTCTTGTATCTCATTCATATCCTCACTATCACTCATATCATACATTCCACTGCAGTACTCCTGCCATCTTTCTAGACTTTGTCTAGATTCTGTTAAGGTATTTCCCATCTTGTCACAGATAACATTCAATTGAGGTTGAACATTTCTTGTCAATAACTTCATTTCTTTGAACATTTCATAATCTCTTCCAGTCTTATGATATTGCTCTATTCTGGTACAGCAATCTTGTATATATTGATTTTTGTCCTTTCTTGTGTTCTTTCTTAGTTCTCGAGTTAAAGATTTATACTTCATCCTGCTGTTATCTGATTCATCTCCTTTCTGTTTCAGTTCCCTTCGTTGTTTTATTAATTCTAACGCGTCTGATGTAATGCATGGCTTAAGTAGCTTTTTCTTGGTCGGAATTAAATCTTTGGCTGCAGTTATCAAGATATCTCTAGCTTGTACTGCCAGTTCATCCGGTGTCATTTCTTCTTGTACAGACATCAAGACCCCAAAGCGATTCCTAACTTCTACAGTGTATGCATCCGGTATTTTTGTGAGATCAAAACGAAGTGGCCTTGGTCCTCGAGTAAGCTTTTTGAGTTTTAATTTCAGATCTGCTTCTAATAACTGATGATCTGTATCACAGTCTGCACTTCGTAGGGTTTTTGCAGATGTTATGCTTTATTTCCATCTTCTTTGTATTAAAATATAATCTATCTGATTTTTGGTAAAACTGTCTGGAGACTTCCATGTGAAGAGTCTTCTTGGATGTTGTTTAAAAACCGTGTTGGCTATCGTTAACTCATTTTCTGTGCAAAATTCAATTAATTTGTCACCTGCATCATTTCTATTTCCTAATCCAAATTTTCCTAAACGTGTCTCTCATTTTCAGCTCTTCCTGCACCTACTACATACCATGCAAATTTATAAGCTAAAAAAACAATAAATAAATAACTAAAAACTCTCAAAAACGAGGCAGAGAGCGACAATTATGAGAAAGAACTAAATGAAATCTTTGTAAATCTATCTAGAAAGAAAAACAGTGGAAGGAGAATGGGAGATGCTCAAATCAAGTAATTTAAAAACTACAAAAATAACTTGTGGAACTACGAAAAAAAATGCAAAACACGGATAAAGTAAATAGCAAGTTGGTGAATACAACAAGCTTAAAAAACTGAAACCGACAATAAGGAAAGATACAGAGTGAGTAAAAAGCAAGCAGGATCGTGATTACATCGAGTAAACAGCAAAGAGGATCGTGATTACATCGAATATACTGTAGAATAACAAGAAGACACTAGTATCGACTAATAAAAAGAGAGAAACGAATAGACTGGGAGAAATATGGAGAAAGCCTACAAAAACACAACTATAAAGAGCAATTAGAAACTTCTACAAAAATATCAGTGCAATGAGAACCAGTGCAGAGCCATTGGACCCAAATTAAATATTAACAGTGAAAAAGGAGACCCAATACGTGAACAAAAACAAATTTTAAATAGATGGAGGCAGTACCTAGAACAATTTCTCAACATTCCACCAGATGTCACAAGAAATCAAGAAACCTACACATATGCCATTGTAGAACTATAACCAGACTTACTGAGAGAAGAAATTCTAAAAGCCATCAGATTAGCCTCATTGAATAAATGATCGAAACAGGACGAAATACCAAATGTACTAATTAAAGCAGGAAGAGAAGTAGTAAAAGCATGGCTATATAGACTGTTTAACTATATTTGCATAGAACAATAGACACCTCGAAACTGGGGAAGCGCCATAAGTATCCCCATTTTGGAAAAGCAAAGGTGGTAAAAGAGATTGCCAACAATACAGAGACATTTCCCTTTTGGGTCATACTGGAATAATATTTTGCAAACATCGAGAGAAAAGATTGCAACCTACATTATAACACCAGCTAAGAGACACAACATTGATTTAGGAAAAACAAAGAATGCACAGATGCGATCTTTGCTCTTAGACAATTTATTTTGAAAATCTATCGAAATTAATGAAACATTCTACTTAGCCTCTGTCGATCAAGAAAAGGCATTTGATAGAGAATATAGAAATAAGATGTGGGACATTCTTAAACGATGTGGAGTTAGTACACATCTAACAAACTATGTAGAAGCTTATACAACAACAGTGTATGCCATTGGTAGTAATTATTTTGCTATTTCTGAAGCAGTGTCAAAAACTATCATCTGTGAAGACGGCATGGAGCCAGGAATATTGCATTCTCACATACATATACAGATTTACATAATTGCATGTGTATTGTTATATAACTTGACGCCCCGGCCGGGAGTCGCCTAGCTCCTGACGGGGAGCGTCTCATTTAATTCATAGAAGTAGTCATTATACATTAAAATACATTTCTCTAAGCGCACAGAGTACGCGTTCGGCTTCTGCCCCCTTCCCGATCCCGTTGCTCGTCTGTTTCTGAAGCTCGTAATGCCTTTTTCTTTCGTGTAAAAAATAAAAATTGATTTACAACTAACTATTTTAGCTGGATCCGCGGGAGTGAGAACAACATCTGTACAAAAGATGAACGTGCTTGAGCATCGCGTACTCGAACGGTTTCCAGTCTTGCTTGCCGTTGCTCGCCTGTTTCAGATGAACGTGCTTGAGCAGTGCGTACTCGATTGGTTTTCAGTCATGCTTCCCGTTGCTCGTCTGTTTCTGAAGCTCGTAATGCCTTTCTTTGTCTTTCGTGCTTGAGGAACAATTGTTGATTTTAAACTAACTAACTATTTCAGTTGAATCCGCGGGAGTAAGAACAACATCTGTACAAAATTTCATCTCAATCGGATGGACCGTTCGGGAACGCATAAAGGACACACAATGAAACATTCTCTTATATATATATATATATATATATATATATATATATATATATATATATATATATATATATATATATATATATATATATATATATATATACTAGCTGACCCGGCCCGGCTCCGTCCAGTCCCTGGTGGGGAGCATCTCATTTAATTCATATAAGTAGTCATATAAGTTCTCGTTCCCGTTCCCGACTATCTATCTGTCTGTCTGTCTGTCTGTCTATCTGTCTGTCTGTCTGTCTGTCTGACCAGGCCCGGCTTCGCCCAGTCCCTGATGGGGAGCATCTCATTTAATTCATATAAGCAGTCATATAAGTTCTCGTTCCCGTTACCGACTATCTGTCTGTCTGTCTGTCTGTCTGTCTGTCTGTCTGACCCGGCCCGGCATCGCCCAGCTCCTGGTGTGGAGCATCTAAATTAATTCATATAAGTAGTCATATAAGCTCCCGTTCCCGTTCCCGACTATCTATCTGTCTGTCTGTCTGTCTATCTGTCTGTCTGTCTGTCTGTCTGTCTGATCCGGCCCGGCTTTGCCCAGCCCTTGATGGGGAGCATCTCATTTAATTCATATAAGTAGTCATATAAGTTCCCGTTCCCGACTGTCTGTCTGTCTGTCTGTCTGTCTGTCTGTCTGTCTGTCTGTCTGTCTGTCTGTCCCTCCCTCTCTGTCTGTCTGTCTGTCTGTCTGTCTGCCTGTCTGTCTAATCATTTATTGGTTGCAGTTAGAACAACCTTAGATAAACGAAGACCAACTTACAAAAAGCATTAGAAAGAGCACTTGAAAGATCTTTACATCTTCCCCCAACAATTAACTTGGGTAAATGGAACGGCGGCAGCAGCAGCAGAAGAAGAAAAAGGAGGAGTAAGAGCTGGGAGGAGGAAGAGGGAGGTGGAGGAGGGAGGAAGAGATAGGCAGAGAGAGGAGGAGGAGGGAAGAGGAGGGAGGAGGAGTAGGGAGGAATAGGAGGGAGGAGGAGGGATTAGGAAGAGGAGAGAGGAGGAGGAGGGAGGAGGACGAGGTAGGAGTAGGGAAGAGGAAGGAGGATGAGGAGGGAGGAGGAGGAAGAGGGAGGAGGAAGAGGGAGGAGGAAGGAGGAGGAGAAGAACGCAGGAGGAGGAGGGGGAGGAGGAGGGGGAGGAGGAGGAGAGGAAGGAGGGGGGAGATGGAGGAGGAGGAGGGAGGAGGAAGGAGGAGGAGGAACGAACGAACGAACGAATGAACAAACTTTATTTTCAAAGGGTTAAGAATTGGGCACGCAGGCCCGTCTAACATTCTGCCCTTCTATCACTCTCTTTCATACATTATTTCATTCACACATCATTCAAGGCTAACAGAGAACAGCAACAATATAAAATATATGCATTATAAAGGCATGGGCAAAATGCGAACAACAAAACTACACGACACAGTAATATTAGATAATGGTCTGACACTTGATATTAGCCATGTGGAATATACTGGCCTACCAAAAGGGCACTGGCTGTTATACTAGGGTTTTGTAATTATTATTATTATCTCTATTATTAAGGGGGAAGATAATCCGTACTGAGATAGTGTTCGAGTAATTTGCGATTATATGAATTGGGATTGATGATGTCTTTGATTTCTTGTGGAAGATTGTTCCACAGCTGAGCTGCAGAGTATGTTAAGCTTGTTTTGTATAAGTCAATCCTAGGCTTCGGAATGTGTAATATATTTAAACGTTTACTGTGTCTAGCATTATATTTAAACAATGGATAAAGGTAATTTGGGGCATTCCGATGCAGGATTTTGTGAATTAGTTTAGCTTTATTGAAAAGCAGGCGTTTGCGGAGTGATAGTCAATGAAGGCGTTTATACAGGCTAGGATTGTCAGATAAATGTTTGTTATAAATTAGACTCATGGCCCGTTTCTGGAGTGAGTAAAGTCGCTTGGTGTTTGAATTAGAACAACCGTCCCAGATTGTAGAGCAGTAGTCAAAGTGTGTCTGTATATGAGAAGTATAGAATAGTTTCCTTGTGTCCTCATCAAGGAAGTTTTTAATTTTGGCGAGTTGGTAGACTTTTTCCGCTGTTTGTTTAATAAGCGCTTGAACATGGGAATTAAAGGTTAGGTTTCTATCAATGATTATGCCTAATGTTTTGTGCTCAGGAGAGAGGAGGAGGAGGGAGGAGGCGGATGGAGAAGGAGGAGGGAGGCTGAGGAGGGAGGAGGAGGAGGGGGAGGAGGAGGAGGGAGGATGAGGAGGGAGGAGGAGGAAGAGGGAGGAAGAGGAGGGATGTAGAGGGAGGAGGAGGGAGGAGAAGGAGGGAGGAGGAGGAGGGAGGAGGAGAGAGGATGAGGAGGGAGGAGGAGAAGGGAGGAGGAGGGAAGAGGAGTGATTAGGAGGTGGGAGGAGGGCGAGGAGATAGGAGGAGGAAGAGGGGGGAGGAGAAGGAGGAAGGAGGAGGAGGAAGGAGGAGGAAGAGGGATGACGAGAAAGAGGGAGGAGGAGGATGGAGGAGGGAGAGGGAGGAGGGGGAGGGGAAGAGGAAGAGGGTAGGAGGAGGGGAGAAGAGGAGGAGGATTATAACGCATATGCCTGTAGATAACTGCAGCGAAAAGGTGGGTCTGTCTATCTATCTGACCCGGCGTGGCTTCGCCCAGCTCCTGGCGGATAGCATCTCATTAAATTCATACAACAAAAAAGTAACTTAAAAGAATGTCCTTCCACACACCATCCATTATTTTTAATGAAAACTGTTTTTAATCACCTGCATGACTGTAGATAACTTCTTAAGCATAAAAAGATGAGTTACAATGTTATGCATTATCCATTATTTTTATGAATACTTTGAAAATGCCCTAAAGATTATATCATGATTTATAATAATAATAATAATAAGTCTTTATTTTCAAAGGGTTAAGAATTGGGCACGCAGGCCCGTCTGACATTCTGCCCTTCTTCTCTATTTCCTCTCATACATTCTTTCATTCAACATCACTTATGAAGCAACTTTTGACAACAAAAGAACATTAAAACGCATGAAAAATAATCAATAACAAATGACTCACTGAAGCAGTGTTTAACATGGGCATTATAAATACCTAAGGAGGGTGTAACGTGCCATACATAAGGGAATGTTTTTTGGCTAGTTGTCGTTGGAGATAAGTTACCATTATTGTCTTTTTTGTGTTGTTTGTTATGGGGGCATGTAGTCTGTACTAAGGTAGTGTTCAAACAGGTTGCGAATGTATGTATCATGATTGGTGGTGTCTTTGATTTCTTGTGGAAGATTGTTCCACAACTGAGCGGCAGAGTATGCTAAGCTTGTTTTATATAAGTCTATCCTAGGTTTAGGGACATGAAGTATATTTAGTCGTTCGCTATGTCTAGCGTTATATTTAAACAATGGCCAAAGGTAGCTTGGAGCATTTTGAAATAGGATTTTGTGAATTAGTTTGGTTTTATTAAAAAGCAGGCGCTTGTGGAGTGGCAGTAACCGGAGACGTTTATATAGGTTAGAATTGTCGGTAAGCTTTTCACCATTAATTAAACGCACTGCCCTTTTCTGGAGTGAATATAGGCGTTTTGTTATTGATTTGGAGCATCCATCCCAGACTGTGGAGCAGTAATCAACATGTGTTTGTATATGAGAAGTATAGAATATCTTTCTTGTGTTTTCGTCAAGGACATTTTTAATTTTGGCAAGTTGGTATACTTTTTTGGCTATTTGTTTAACTAGAGCATGAACATGTGAGTTAAAAGTTAGATTTTGATCTATGATAACACCCAGTGTCGTGTGCTCGGTGACACTTTCTACAGGCGTGCTGCCAATGTGCAGCTGAAGAGTTCTCTGCGAGTTTAGAGTGTGAAGTCTTTGCCTGGTTCCTATTAACATAGACTTTGTTTTAGTAATGTTAATTTGCATGCGGTTTGCATGACTCCAGTTAACTACACTATTTATTTCCTGTTGCAAGGATAATTCTAGCACATTACGATCAACAGCGTTTGTATATACTGTGCAGTCATCAGCAAATAGATCGCAGGACGACGACAGATTTAATGGAAGATCATTTATATAAATGGCAAATAATAGAGGGCCAAGAATAGACCCCTGAGGTACTCCAACATTAATGGTAATGGCTTGAGATAAAACTTTATTGTGTGATACTACTTGCTTTCTGTCTAATAAGAATGATTTTATTAATGTCACTATATTAAAACTTACTTTCATTGTTTCTAGTTTTTTAATTAGAATAGTATGATCTATCATATCGAATGCTTTCCTAAAGTCTATAAACACCGCTCCACATAGAGTATTGTTGTTAATATTTTGATGCCAGTTTTCTATCATGTTTGTTAGTGCCGTATGGCAAGAATATTTTGGCCGAAATCCTGACTGACTGTCAACTATCAGTTTATGGCGAACTAAGTGATCTAGTGTTGTTTTGTGGATGTGCTTTTCTAGCGGTTTGGATAATGAGGATAATATGGAAATTGGTCTATAATTACTCATGAGACGATCGTCTAGAGGACCAGCTTTTAAATGAGGATACACTTTAGCGATTTTATATATAACTATAGACAAAGAGTTTATAAATCTTTGAAAACCATGCAACAATATGACTATAAGGTATACAGAAAAGTTATTAAAAGTTATGCCCCTTGAAATAACTTTTACAGAGTTAAGTCCCCTTGCTATATAGAAATTATAATGAAAAATGAAAAATTTAATAATATTAAGTAAGCAGCCGATTTCACATTAAATAATATATCACAGTTGGCAGCGCGGGAATGAGAGGAAGGCGTGTAGAAAATTTCATCTCAATCGGATGGACCGTTAGCGAACGCATAAAGGACATACACACCCACACACACACATCCTTTTATATATAAGATATATATATATATATATATATATATATATATATATATATATATATATGTGTGTGTGTGTGTGTGTGTGTGTGTATGTGTGTGTGTGTGTGTGTGTGTGTGTGTGAGAGAGAGAGTCAGATCTTAGTCAGATATGACTGACATACCGTAATGAAGAAAATGAAGAGTATCTTATGCAATAAGTCGCTATCACTGAATGTAAGAAAGAGAGTGCTAAAATGCTATATAGAACCAGTTTTGCTGTATGGCAGCGAATCTTGAAATGAAATGAACAAATTAGAAAGAACTTAGAAGCAACAGAGATGTGGTTCCTGAGACGAATGTTGCGAATTCCTTGGACTGCCAGAGTAACTAACAACGATTACCTGAAAGAGGCTAATGAAACTAGAACACGATATACAACAATAAGAAAGAGACAAAAAGCTTTCTTTGGTCATGTGATGAGAAGAGAGGCATTGGAGAACATCGTGATAACTGGAAAGATCGAGGGGAAGAGAGGCAGAGGCAGACCAAGAGAAATGATGCTGGACGGATTGAGACGGTGGCATGGATGAATATCATCAGCAGAGTTGATCCAGAGCACCAAAGACCGAGATCTATGGAGAGCCATGAACGCCTACGCCAGCTGGCAGGACACTTGATGATGATGACCGTAATGACAGCAGACCTGATTTCTGTTAGCGACGAATGTTGGGCGGCGCTTACCAAACCTGACACCCAAATTGTGCCAACAGCTACGGGTGGAGAGCGCAATTGGGAGGGTACAAGCCTTATCGTGGTGAGAGGAAATGCAACCTAAAGATAAAGTGTCATGGCAGGGCAGACCAGGCTCTAAGCCTTGGTTGGCAGCTGGTCTAGGATCGAAGCTCCGACAGGCGGACAGTTAGAGCATTGCTTTGCTAATCCGGCAGCTTCTGCAGCTTGTCTCTTTCCAGATGTATTGCTGTTATCTTTCCTCTGGAGTAAACTAGATAGGCCGAGAGAGGGATCATGCTGCGTGGGCAATACATGGTCTCTATATTTTAGCCCAGGCTTTGTGCTGTGGAAAGGTATAACTCCATCCCTGGTCTTAACTGGTCTCGGAATCAAAGCGAGATGTAGCAGTTAGGGGTTATAAATCTTTGTCAATTGGCCTAGACATGGGGCGCCAAGGGTTGTATCTGACGGTGGGAGACACCTACAGATGTCACTGATCAGCTACCGCCCGCCTCAAGCTGGGCAGCCCCCGGCCAATTGGGTGCTGATCCCCCACAGCCTGCTTGCTTCAATGGGTGCTTGTGGCTAGGACAAAATCTGATTCATTGGCACCTTGCCGTCTTGACAGACGATAGTTTGTGCTTTAAAAAGGCATAATAACTTTTAACTATGGCGGTTAAGACCAGGGATGGAGTTATTGCCTCTCCATCACAGCCACGTTAATAACCAGTCAGAACAGTACACAGCCACGTCAGTGTCCAGTCAGAACAGTACAAAGTCACGTCAATTTCCAGTCTGACCAGTACAAAGCAAGGACTTCTACACTGCAGGTCACCTGATGATGGTAACACAAGCATCTGACAGATGCACGCACACAACACACGCACGCACGCTCACAATACACGCACACACGCACGCACGCACGCAAGATCACAACGCACGCATATAACACACGAACGCACGCACACAACACACGCTCACAACACACGCACACAACACACGCACACAACACATGCACGCACAATACACACGCATGCACACAACACACGCACGAAAGCAGGCAGGTACACACGCTCGCGAACGCCCGCGCTCACACACACGCACGCACTTGTATGAGTGAACAGTGTGACAAAACAGAAAACAATATGATAATAAGATACATGGATATTGAGAGTGGAAAGCACCCAGCCACCTCAGAAATCAAGCTGAGCACTAACGAGGAACATGACACAAACAATAGCATGCTGAGTATGTTTTATAGAATTCCATTTATTATCATTGCCCAGATCTGATGTGACATACAACTATATTGAATCAGTCTGCCTTGTTTGTTCAAATATGTCTGGTCTTCTTACAGACTGATCGATTCCTGTCTGGTTCACACACTGATCAAGTATCCGGAGAAGGTGGAAAAGCTTTTTCCAAAGACAACGGATGACCGGTAAGTTTTGACATAGATCCGGTCACGGTAATCCAGTTCCAGGATGACGGTATTTCCTGTAGAAAGATAACATCATTGTTACACTTTTGGAACTGTGTTCATCATCATCATGATGCTATCATCATCACCGTCTTTCTAGCCATCATTAACATTATCGTCAAGTCCGAGTTATTGCGAGCACGGGGTAAGGACAGTTGTCAGCCATGCGTGGTTGATGCTAAATAAGTGAAAGTGAGACAGAGTATTTGGTCCGTCTGGGCCAGCTTGACAATCATGATCTATCTCGACCAGAGATCTCCGAACTAAGGTATGATCATGAACTATCTGGATCAGAGATCTCCGAACTAAGCTATGATCATGAACTACATTGGCACCTTGCCGTCTTGACAGACGATAGTTTGTTCTTTAAAAAGGCATAATAACTTTTACTTATGTCGGTAGCGAATGTGACTGATAAGGCAAATTCACGCTTTAAATGTCCGTTCACAGTGGGTGCATGTGAACACGTGGTCATTTCCACCATCATTCACCATCTTACGCCTCACACGCTCGGTGTGTGACTTATCTGCAATAATTTTCTCCTTTGTCTTTATTCCATTTCTGATATTTGCCCTCCATGCAACACGTTCAGTGGTGACTTGCTCCCAATGTGCATTATCAATGCTTGTATCAATCATGTCCCTCTTACACACATCTTTGTATCGTAGTAGAGGCCGACCCTAAGATCTCTTACCCATCTGTATTTCACCAAAAAAGATGTCCTTTGGTATTCTACCATCATCCATCCTCCTAAGATGTCATATCCATCTAAGTCTACGAAGACTGAGCATGGAATAAACCGTCACACAACCTGATTTTTCCAAAACTTCAGTATTTGTGATTTTGTCTTGCCACTTAATACCAAGAATTCTTCGCAGACACCGCATATGAAAGCTGTTTAAACGTTTCTCTTGGTGTGAGTAAGTTGTCCAGGCTTTACTGCCATAAAGAAGAGTACTAAGGACACAGGCTTGATAGACAAGGACTTTTGTTTTGGCAGTAAGCTTCCTGTTCTCCCAGACTCCTTTTCTTAACCTGTTCATTGTTGTTGCTGCCTTACCAATCCGGATGTTGATTTCCTGATCTAGGGATAATTTGCTATTTACCATGAACTTATCATGAACTATCTGGATCAGATATCTCCAGAACTAATATATGATCAGGACCTGTCTGGACCAGATATCTCCAGAACTAATATATGATCAGGACCTGTCTCGGCCAGACATCTCCAGAACTAATGTATGTTCAGGACCTGTCTAGACCAGATATCTCCAGAACTAATATATGATCAGGACCTATCTCGACCAGATATCTGAGAACTAATATATGATCAGGACCTGTCTCGGTCAGACATCTCCAGAACTAATGTATGATCAGGACCTGTCTCGACCAGATATCTCCAGAACTAATATATGATCAGGTCCTATCTCGACCAGATATCTCATGGACTAATATCCAATCAGGATCTATCTTGACCAGATACCTCCAGAACAAATATATGATCATGGACCTATCTCGACCAGATATATAAACTGAATCTATCTCGACCAGATATCTCCAGAACTAATACATGATCAGGACTTATCTCGACCAGATATCTCTAGAACAAATATATGATCCGGACCTATCTAGACCAGATATCTCTAGAACAAATATATGATCAGGACCTATCTCGACCAGATATCTCTAGAACAAATATATGATCAGGATCTATCTCGACCAGATATCTCTAGAACAAATATATGATCAGGATCTATCTCGACCAGATATCTCAGAACTAATGTATGATCAGGACCTATCTCGACCAGATATCTCTAGAACAAATATATGATCCGGACCTATCTAGACCAGATATCTCTAGAACAAATATATGATTAGGACCTATCTCGACCAGATATCTCTAGAACAAATATATGATCAGGATCTATCTCGACCAGATATCTCTAGAACAAATATATGATCAGGATCTATCTCGACCAGATATCTCAGAACTAATGTATGATCAGGACCTATCTCGACCAGATATCTCTAGAACAAATATACGATCAAGCCCTATCTCGACAAGATATCTCATGGACTAATATCCAATCAGGATCTATCTTTACCAGATACCTCCAGAACAAATATATGATCATGGACCTATCTCGACCAGATATATAAACTGAATCTATCTCGACCAGATATCTCCAGAACTAATATATGATCAGGACCTATCTCGACCAGATATCTCTAGAGCAAATGTAGGATCAGGACCTATCTCGACCAGATATCTCTAGAACAAGTATACGATCAGGCCCTATCTCGACCAGATATCTCATGGACTAATATCCAATCAGGATCCATCTTAACCAGATATCTCCAGAACAAATATATGATCATGGACCTATATCGACCAGATATATAAACTGAATCTATCTCGACCAGATATCTCCAGAACTAATATATGATCAGGACCTATGTCGACCAGATATATCTAGAACAAATATATGATCAGGATCTATCTCGACCAGATATCTCAGAACTAATGTATGATCAGGACCTGTCTCGACCAGATATCTCCAGAACTTATATATGAATAGGACCTGTCTCGACCAGATATCTCCAGAACTAATATATGATCAAGACCTGTCTCAACCAGATATCTCCAGAACTAATATATGATCAGAACTTGTCTCGACCAGATATCTCCAGAACTAATGTATGATCAGGACCTGTCTCGACCAGATATCTCCAGAACTTATATATGAATAGGACCTATCTTGACCAGATATCTCCAGAACTAATATATGAACTGAATCTATCTCGACCAGATATCACTAAAAAATAATATATGATCAGCAGCATGTCTTCCCTTAAAAATGAATGGAACAAATCTGGAACAAGTGAATGCATTGATTTATGGATGTGTTTGAATAACATATCAAATCTGAAAAAAGTGAATGCATTGAACTATGTATGTATTGTAATAACACAAGCTCGAAGATGTATTCTGGAATGTAAATACTAAAGCAACCCCGAGCTAAAAAGAGCATGTCACTAGATGAACAGTTGGCTTTCTAATGAATCTCCGTTAACCCAGATGAGGACAAGAGTTCTTAAAATCCATATTGAGCCAATCCTGTGTACGGAAGTAAATCGGTGACAATTAGCTGGCAAGTGAGGATTTATGTAGAAACTGTGTTGATGTGGTTTTATGGAATAATAACGAGAATGCTGTGAAAGGAAAGACAAACCAATAACGATATTTTGTAAGAGACTAACTCCCAAAGAGTACTGGTTACACACATCTGGAGAGGACCGTCCGCTTTCGTTAGGCTTGTCATGCGAAGAGAAAAACTGGAATATATAGTCACAGCCGGAGGGCTGCAGGTGGGGAAGGGAGAAGCATAGAGACACAGAGAGAGGGCTGCATGTGGGGAAGGAAGAAGCATAGAGATAAAGAGAGAGAGAGCTGCAGGTGGGGAAGGGAGAAGCATAGAGACACAGAGAGAGGGCTGCAGGTGGGGAAGGGAGAAGCATAGAGACACAGAGATAGGGCTGCAGGTGGGGAAGAGAGAAGCATAGAGACACAGAGATAGGGCTGCATG
Source organism: Cepaea hortensis (assembly GCA_963921405.1). NCBI lineage: Eukaryota > Metazoa > Mollusca > Gastropoda > Stylommatophora > Helicidae > Cepaea > Cepaea hortensis. The sequence goes on along the minus strand of OY992888.1, from coordinate 1,394,045 downwards.
TGGGGAAGGGAGAAGCATAGAGATACAGAGAGAGGGCTGCAGGTGGGGAAGGGAGAAGCATAGAGATACAGAGAGAGGGCTGCAGGTGGGGAAGGGAGAAGCATAGAGATACAGAGAGAGGGCTGCAGGTGGGGAAGGGAGAAGCATAGAGATACAGAGAGAGGGCTGCAGGTGAGGAAGGGAGAAGCATAGAGACACAGAGAGAGGGCTGCAGGTGGGGAAGGGAGAAGCATAGAGATACAGAGAGAGGGCTGCAGGTGGGGAATGGAGAAGCATAGAGATACAGAGAGAGGGCTGCAGGTGGGGAAGGGAGAAGCATAGAGATACAGAGAGAGGGCTGCAGGTGGGGAAGGGAGAAGCATAGAGACACAGAGAGAGGGCTGCAGGTGGGGAAGGGAGAAGCATAGAGATACAGAGAGAGGGCTGCAGGTGGGGAAGGGAGAAGCATAGAGATACAGAGAGAGAAGAAACTGGATGTTTGACTTGATGACATGGAGGAACTTCATTGTCTGAACAGACTGGCAGTACACGAGACAGAAGACCCTTTAATGTTTGACTTCATTGCATGGAGGAACTTCATTGTCTGAACAGACTGTTAGTACACGAGACAGAAGACCCTTTAATGTTTGACTTCATTGCATGGAGGAACTTCATTGTCTGAACAGACTGTTAGGACACGAGACAGAAGACCCTTTAATGTTTGACTTCATTACATGGAGGAACTTCATTGTCTGAACAGACTGGTAGTACACGAGACAGAAGACTTTGGATGTTTGACTTGATGCCATGGAGGAACTCCATTGTCTTAACAGACTGGCAGTACACGAGACAGAAGACCCTTTAATGTTTGACTTCATTGCATGGAGGAACTTCATTGTCTGAACAGACTGTTAGTACACGAGACAGAAGACCCTTTAATGTTTGACTTCATTGCATGGAGGAACTTCAGTGTCTGAACAGACTGGCAGTGCACGAGACAGAAGACTTTGGATGTTTGACTTTATGACTTAGATGAACACCAATGTCTGAACAGACTGGCAGTACACGAGACGGAAGAGTTTTGACAGACATGATCACGAACACGAGACGGCAAGAACTACGAGAAGAAGAAAACGATAAGAAGACAAAGACTAGAACACATTGTGACAACTGGAAATATTTGTGGACAAGAGAGATGGAGGATTACAGACAGAGCAACGTCATGGCAGACTTGTTTCATAGTGAGGAAAGTATGCCGTGATACATGCAGTTGGAGATGACAAGTTGGCAAGCATCTTGATGATGATGAAAATGATGATGAAGATTATGATGATGATGGCACTTTGCATGACCTATATAAGGATACTAACATTTGAGATGATGTTCTTGCATATAGGCAGGGGAGAGCTAGAGAGCAAACAGCCCAGGAGCCTGCGATTTACAGGCGACAGTAGATGAAGTGATTGGCTGTTGTTCTGAAATGAGTGCTGTCATCCACCCGGAAAAGGCGGCTGTTTTGTGGTGTTCTCAGGACAACAGGATTGTAAGAGCTGATGTCCCAAGCCTCACGATAGATGGCAGAAGCATCAACAGAGAGAACAAACTGAAGTATCTGGGGATCACATTTGACAGGCGCCTATCCTTCAAGGACCATGTGGAGACGGTCGTGACAAGATCTCAAAAGGGACTCAATGCACTTAAAACTATGACTGCAATGGACACAGAGCAGAGACTACTTTTCACACTATACCAGCACTTGATCCTCTCAGTGATTGATTATGGACTAGGACTGCTCACTGCCTCAAAGAGTCAGCTGGTGAAATTAGAGGGTATACAGAACGAAGCTATGCGGATCTTCTGGGATGCACCAGAGACACCCCAGTCGTGTGTATGCGTTACATCCTTGGTTTGCCGACTGTGCTGGTAGGCTCAATGTGATGCAGGCGTAGGCATACCTCAAAGTAGATGCAGACACAGATCACCCGTTGCATGAGGCGCTGGACGCAGTTATGGGTCAGCGCCTGATAAGAGGGAAATCATGGATGACTCAGGCGGAGGATACGATCAGACAGGTGTGCATTTTGGAGAACATTAGGCGAGGAGAGAAGTGGGTCAGAGTGCCAGCGGAACAGTCAGACTTGTGCACAGTTATTATCACATTGAGCCGGGAGCGCAGGGAGTGGCCAGCAGGGGCCTCGGAAGTGTAAATCCAGCAACTAATTCAGGATAATGCTCGCTCGGGTGATCTGATTATCTACACAGATGTTTCGGTGTTGAGAGGTAGGAGGGGGTTCTTAGCAAAAGCTAATGGTCGACGTTTGGTGCAGGAGAGCCTGGCATATGATACAACATCTAGCTTAAGAATGGAGGTGGAGGTGGTCAGTGCAGCTTTCCGCTGGATGGAGAATACGACACACACACACACACACACACACACACACACACACACACACACACACACACACACACATCGTGATTGTAACTGACTCAGAAAGCATGCTGAGCAAGGTGAGGACATTCAAGCTTCGTGCAGATTGGCTTTCTTCGCTTCGGAGTTCAAGGGTGGCCATACATCGCCTGGATCTTTTCTCCGGGTCATGCCGATGTACTGGGGAATGAACAGGCGGACAGATTGGCTGGCTCTGCAAAACTTGGTGGAGTATTGATGCATGACATGGCAGACGTGGCATGACATGGCAGACATGGCAAACCTTGTGTGAGCAAGTTTACACTTCGGAAGAGCAAACGGATCACCATGGTCTGGCAAGAATGAGACAGCGAGGAGTAACGAGGGGATCAGGCCGACGCTCGACGCTCAGAGGAAAGGCGAAACGGACATATAATCAGATTGTTACTGGTACTATTGGTGTTGGAACTCTTCGCTGGTTGCTGAGGATGGGGACGGAGCGCTTATGGGAATGCCCCGAATGCTGTGATGTCGGTTCCTAAATCAATCAATCAATCAATCAATCCATCAATGACCTATCTGGTCATCTCGATGCTCTGATTGTCCCAGGCATCTACAGGTTAGTCTATGACAACGTGGGCCTCCTCACAGATGTTGCTATTTCAGGCTGAGCCAGGCCTCTGGTACGATGTGGCACGGGAGCCTTGACAATGAAGAAGCAGCTAGAAAGTCGAATAGGGGTACTGGGGATGTGGATTTACAGACAAATTTGTTGTTTTTAATGGAAACAAAAGAAGTTTCAAAACAAAAAACAAAAACAAACAGAATCCATCACAGCGTTTATAGAAAAACTCCGAAAGGAAAGAGAGTTAGTGAAAGAAATAAAATAGAAGCAAGTGAAATATTTCGTCCACGTTAACAGACATAAGACTCTTATAAACGCAATACTGGAGGGTAAGGTCAAAGGCCAGCCAGCCAGCGGTAAACAACAATACCCATGGGAAGATAACATCAAGAGATGGACGAACAGCAATCTGAGAGAATGTACAATCAAGACCAGAGACAGACAGTGTTGGGAATCCATTGTAGCCAACATTCATTGTGGAGACGGCACCTGATTGATTGAGGCATTCACTTTTCGTTGTTAGTCTCTCGGCTGTTTAGTTTTCAGGAAATGTCATTTGTCAGTAAATGACAAATAATCACACAAGCGGAATTCTGTAGCAGCTGAGGTACTGGGCTTGTTTCTGTTATCAGTAGCCACGAATATCAACAACAGGCTTTGTCATCTCCAGACCTGTAGGCACTAATACCAACAACAGGCTTTCTCATCTCCAGACCTGTAGGCACTAATACCAACAACAGGCTTTGTCACCTCCAGACCTGTAGGCACTAATACCAACAACAGGCTTTGTCACCTCCAGACCTGTAGGCACTAATACCAACAACAGGCTTTGTCACCTCCAGACCTGTAGGCACTAATACCAACAATAGTCGTTCTCATATCCAGACCCGTAGGCACGAATATCAACAACAGGCTTTCTCACCTCCAGACCTGTAGGCACGAATATCAAAAACAGGCTGTCTCACCTCCAGACCTGTAGGTACGAATATCAACAACAGGCTTTCTCATCTCCAGACCTGTAGGCACGAATATCAAAACAGGCTGTCTCACCTCCAGACCTGTAGGCACGAATATCAACAACAGACTGTCTCACCTTCAGACCTGTAGGCACGAATATCAAAAACAGGCTGTCTCACCTCCAGACCTGTGGGCACTAATACCAAAAACATGCTTTCTCACCTCCAAACCTGTAGGCACGAATATCAAAAATAGGCTTACCTCCAGACCTATAGTCACCTTTTCCTTCGAAGGCCGCGACTGTAGGCCTTTCGTTGTGGAAGAGCTGAACGTCGAAGAACGATTCCGGAGTTGATAAAGCATGTATGTAAAACACGTACACACCAGGCTGTTGAAGCACCAATCACACATGTTTACATCAATAAAGCATGTATGTAAAACACGTACACACCAGGCTGTTGAAGCACCAATCACACATGTTTACATGAATCAGTCATTAAGGCAATCAATCAATCAATCAACTAATCAATCGACCAGTCAATTCTAGTTGTCTGTCTGTCAGTCTGTCTGTCGGTAGATCTGCTCGTCTGTCTGCCAATGCTTTTCAAAACAAATAGAAAAGTATATTTATAAACGAGCAGTTCAAAATGTAATTCGCAAGAAGCTTATGGTGACAATCAATCAGTATTTTGACTGAGATATTCTTGCCATAATTCTCCAACAAACATGGTAGAAATTCGGCACCGGAATTTAATCAACAATAATATGTAAGGAGCGATGTTTATCGACTTTAGAAAAACCATTCGATATGATAGGCCATATATTTTAACTGTTATTTAAATGAAACACTGAAAGTGAGCCTGAATGCAGTGACTCTAATCAAATATAATTTGTCAAACAGAAAGCAAGTAGTATTACACAATAAATCTCTGTCTCAAACCACTTCCTTCAATATTGCAGTATCGTGAGTCTCTATTCTTGAACCACTTCCTTCAATATTGCAGTATCGTGAGTCTCTATTCTTGGTCCTCTGTTATTTATTTGCCTTTTATATTACCGATCTTCCTTCACGTCGTTCATCGTCCTTCTATCTATTTGCAGAAGGGTGTACAGAGCATACAATCGCTGGAAACTGCAATGTGCAGGAGTCGTCATTGCAAAAAAAAAAAAAATTTTAAATTAAATAATGTAGTTGTGTGGGTGTATGAAAATCATTTGGAAACTAATATTACTAAAACAAATCAGATGTTATTAATAAACTCTTAATTTATACAACTCACTTCAGCTTCACAACGATAATTTATGCCAGGCGATGGATGCACAGTAGGCAAATATGGTATGGGAGAACGAAACGAAAGAGGATACACATGTGTAGAATGTGCAAAAGAGCAGGAAATGATTGTCGGAAACACCTGGTTTAAACAACATCCTAGAAGATTATGGACAAGAGGGAGTCCTGCCAGAAGGATTAGACACCAGATTGGTTACATCCTGGTTAGAAGAAGGTTTTTTGAGTCAGGTCTTAGTCAGATATGACTGAGCTACCGTATGACAGTAGACGGTACTACCTGCTTTCTGTCAGCGCCGAATGTTGGGCGGCGCTTACCAAACCCAACACCCCACATTGTGCCAACGGCTTCGGGCGGAAGAGCGCAATTGGGAGGGTACTAGCCTTATCCTGGTGCGAGGAAATGCAACCCAAAGACAAAATAAGTCATGGCAGGGCAGACCAGGCCCTAAGCCTTGGTTGGCAGCTGGTCTAGGATCGAAGCTCCGACAGACGGACAGTTAGACAAAATCTGAATCGCAGGCTGTAAAACCAATGCACCAGGTACTAATAAAAAGAATAGAAACCTCAAGCTACGGCTTGCAACCAGGAACGTGAGAACCATGTGTCCAGGATTTTCCACTGACTTGACAAATATTGACGATGTGAGAAAAACGGCTGTGATTGATGCTGAACTCAATCGTCTTAACATTGATATTGCTGGCCTGCAGGAGACTCGCCTCGCTGAGGAAGGGTCACTCAGGGAAAGCAATTACACCTTTTTTTGGAAGGGAAGAGGGCAGGCAGAAAAAAGGCAACATGGTGTGGGCTTTGCAGTGAAGAATTCGCTACTGGGAATGATTGATATCCCAGCTGGAGGTAATGAAATATTATTATCACTGCGCTTGGCAACCTCTTGTGGATTTGCCACCATTCTCACTGCATATGCACCGACACTCGCTTCCTCTGATGATGTGAAGGATACGTTCTATAAGCAGCTAGACTCTGCGATCAAGGCAGTTCCAAAATCCGACTACATTTACATGCTCGGTGATTTCAATGCTCGTGTGGGCAAGGACTCGAGATCATGGCCAGTTTGCCTTGGAAAATACAACATCGGTCGCATGAATGATAATGGGCAAAGGCTGCTGGAGCATTGCACTTGAAACGACCTATGTATTACAAACTCCTTTTTTAAAACAAAAGAGATGCATAAGGTCACATGGAAACATCCAAGATCCAGCCATTGGCATCAGATCAGCTGAGCTTCATTATCACACGGAGACAACATCTGAACCATATATCATTAACTCGAAGTTACCACAGTGCTGACTGTGATACAGATCATTCTTTGGTTGTTGCAAGGGTTAGACTGAGACCAAAGAGAATCTACACAGCTAAACACAAGTCTAGCCCCAGGATTAATATTACTAACACTCACGATCCTGGAAAGTGCTTTGAATTTCAATAGCAACTTGAAGACGCTTTCAATGATACATCAGAAAATTGTATAGTAAATGATAAATGGAGTGAACTATTTATAAAACAGCGGTAGGGGTTTACGGCACTGTGGATCATAAGAGGCAGGACTCGGTTTGCGGCAAACAGCCAGATACTGCAGCCCTTGATTGATAAAAAGAAGATAGCTCTCTTAAGAAACAAGGAAAGATCAACGCGTAACACTCTGAGTGAGCTGAAGCAAGCGAGGAAGGATGTACAAAAGGCTGCCAGGCAGTGTGCGAATGACTATTGGATCAAGTTATGTGAGTCCATTCAAATCGCAGGTGATACAGGAAACATCAGAAGCATGTATGAAGGGATAAAGAAAGCCTGTGGTCCAATGATCAAAAGAAGTGCACCGCTGAAAACCTTGACTGGAGAAATCATCACTGATAAGAAACGGCAGATGGATAGATGGGTCGAGCACTATTTAGAGCTTTACTCAAGTGAGACCAAGCTAGCGGATGATGCCCTCAACGCCATAGAGGCCCTGCCAACTCTTGACCACCTGGACACACTTCCCACTATAACAGAAGTTAAGTGTACTATAAATGAGCTTGCATCTGGCAAGGCTCCGGGTAAGGATGGGATTCCAATAGAGGTAATCAGGAGTGGGCAAGACACACTCGCTCTACAGATCCACCAGCTAATAGAGCTATGCTGGCGAGAAGGACAAGTCCCACAGGATTTCAAAGATTCAAACATCATAACGCTGTACAAGAACAAGGGAGATCGGAGCGACTGTAACAACTATAGGGGTATCTCACTTCTGTGTATTGTTGGGAAAGTATTTGCCAGAATTGTCCTGCACAGACTTCAAGTCCTGGGAGATCAAGTCTACCCCGAATCACAGTGCGGCTTCCGTCAGAACCGGTCTACCATTGATATGATATTCTCATTGCGACAGATGCAAGAAAAATGCCGGGAACAAAATCAGCCACTGTTTATTGCCTTCATCGATCTCACAAAGGCATTCGATTTGGTCAGTCGTGAGGGTCTGTTCAGAGCACTAAAGAAGATTGGCTGCCCACCAACTCTTCTGTCCATTGTGGAATCGTTCCACACAGGCATGAAGGGTATAATCAAGTTTGATGGCTCAACTTCAGAAGAGTTTGAAATCAAGAGTGGAGTTAAGCAAGGTTCTGTACTAACCCCCACCCTTTTTGGGATATACTTTTTACTTCTACTGAAATATGCCTTTCGTGATCAGGATGACGGTATATACATCCACTCACGCTCAGATGGTGGCCTCTATAATGCTCAGAGATTGAAGGCCAAGATCAAAATTAGCAGGGTACTTATCAGAGAGTTGCTTTTTGCGGATGATGCTGCGATTACGACCCACTCTGAGGATGAATTACAACATCTACTATCATCATTCTCCATTGCTTGTTCTGCATTTGGTTTAACAATTAACAAAAAGAAGACACAGATTATGTCACAAGGTGCACATGGTGTACCATCAATCTTTATTGACGACGCCGAACTGGAGATAGTAGACCATTTTACATATCTAGGATCAGAGGTAAATAGCAAATTATCCCTCGATCAGGAAATCAACATCAGGATTGGCAAGGCAGCAAAAACAATGAGCATGTTAGCAAAAAGAGTCTGGGAGAACAGGAAGCTTACTGCCAAAACAAAAGTCCTCGTCTACCAAGCCTGTGTCCTTAGTACTCTTCTTTATGGCAGTGAAACCTGGACAACTTACTCACGCCAAGAGAAACGTTTAAACAGCTTTCATATGCTGTGTCTGCGAAGAATACTTGGTATTAAGTGGCAAGACAAAATCACAAATACTGAAGTATTGGAAAAATCAGGTTGTGTGACGGTGTATTCCATGTTCAGTCTTCGTAGACTTAGATGGATAGGACACGTTAGGAGGATGGATGATGGTAGAATACGAAAGGGCATCTTTTTTGGTGAATTACAGAAGGGTAGGAGATCTCAGGATCGGCCTCTACTACGATACAAAGATGTGTGTAAGCGGGACATGATTGATACAGGCGTTGATAATGCACATTGGGAGCACGTCGCCGCTGAACGTGTTGCATGGAGGGCAACTATCAGAAATGGAATAAAGACAAAGGAGAAAATGATTGCAGATAAAGCACACACAGAGCGTGAGAGACGTAAGATGGTGCAAAATGGTGGAAATGACCATGTTTTCACATGCACCTACTGTGGGCAAATATTTGCAGCAAGAATTTGCCTTACCAGCCACACTCGCCACCGCCATGGATCGTAGTTATTAAGCCTTTTTGAAGCACAATGCACCAAACTATCGTCTGTCAAGACAGAAAGGTGCCAATGAGAAGAAGGTTTTGAAATGCGTTAACAGTCGTAAAAATAGTTCCAAATGCAGACTGTTACAGTAATCACAGATTGATTACAGGCACATTGAAGGCACATTTTAAAAAAGTCAAGTATCATTACATATGATCTGAGAATATTGAAAAATGACAAGGAAATACAAGACAATTTTAGCATAGAAATAAAGAGCAGATTTTATATATTGTCTGATCTAGAGATCATATTTCAAGATGTTGATGATCAATGAGAAATGTTTGAGAATTAAATCAGTTTGGCTGCAGAAACAATTATTCCAAAATTAAAGAAAGTATGACGTAAGAAATGAATGACTGAAGAAATGTTACATCTAATACAAACAAGACGACACCAGAAAAATAATCCTGAAAAACATGAAGAGATTCACATAAAAGTCAGGACACTATGGTAAGAGATGAGAGAAGCACGGCTAGAGAAACATTGCATGGAAATTTAAAAACAACACATATACCAAATTAATGCACAAAAGCATTCAGGACCTTACTAATAAAATGGCACGTACATCAACAAGTAGCCTAAAAATAAAAGATGGATAAATCATAACAGAAAAAGATCAGATTTTTACACATATGTTCAGATTATGTGAAAAACCTTTATGATGATACAAGGAAGGACAGTATGATATTCGAAATTATAATGAAGGACCATCAAGTTTGAAGATAGAAGTTCAGAATGCTCTTAATCATATGAAAACTGGCAACACCCCCGGTTCAGATAACATCACAGCAGGAATGATCAATGCCTTAGAATATCGAATAGACCAGGTCACCAGACTGCTGAATACAATATATGATACTGGAGATAATCCTCATGAATAAGCTAATTCTATATTTATTACAATCCCAACGAAATCAGGAGCCTTGGAATGTAATCAACATGGAATAATTACTATAAGGAGCCATATCCAGAAGATTTTGCTAAGAATTATCATGCAAAGAATTAGAAAGGTAATACAACCAGAAATAGGAAAAAACCATGTGAGTTTGTAGAAGGCAAGGGTACAGTAAATGCTCTGCATATGCTGAAAACATTAATTGAACGTTCTATAGAATTAAACAAAGACCTACATATTTGCTTCGTTGAATACACACAGGATTTCGATAAAGTAAGACATGTCAACATGATAAAGATGCTTGTAGATCTACAAACTGAAGGGAAAGACCTTAGATTTGTAACAAACATATAATGGAAACAACAAGCTGACATAAGGATTGATAATGAAGTAGGTAAATAATAGCCTATTAAGAGAGTTGTGAGAAAGGGATGTGTAATGTCTCCAGATCGTTTTTCCCTGTGCAGTGAAAATATTATCAGAAATATAGAAGACTAGCTGACCCGGCCCGGCTTCGAACAGATCCTGTTGGGGAACATCTCATTTAATTCATATAAGTAGTCATATAAGCTCCCGTTCCCGTTCCCGACTGTCTGTCTGTCTGTCTGTCTGTCTGTCTGTCTGACCTGGCCCGGCTTCGCCCAGCACCTGGTGGGGAGCATCGCATTTAATTCATATAATTAGTCATATAAGTTCCCGTTCCCGACTGTCTGTATGTATGTCTGTCTGTCTGTCTGTCTGTCCCTCCCTCTCTGTCTGTCTGTCTGCCTGTCTGTCTAATCATTTATTGGTTGCAGTTAGAACAACCTTAGATAAACGAAGACCAACTTACAAAAAGCATTAGAAAGAACACTTGAAAGATTTTTACATCTTCCCCAACAATTAACTTGGATAAATTGAGCGGCGGAAGCAGCAGCAGCAGAAGAAGAACAAGGAGGAGTAGGAGGAGGGAGGAGGAAGAGGGAAGTGAAGGAGGGAGGAGGAGGAGGGAGGAAGAGGGAGGCGGAGGGAGGAGGAGGAGGGAGGAGGAGACAGGAGGAGGAGGGTGGAGTAAGATGGAGGAGGAGGGGGAGGGAGGTGGAGGGAGAAGGAGGGAGGAGGAGGAAGGAGGAGGGAGGAGGAGGGAAGAGGAGGAAGAGGGAGGAAGAGGGAGGAGGAGGGAGGAGGAGGGAGGAGGAGGAGAGAGGAGGAGGAGGGGAGGAGGCGGGAGGAGGAGGGGGAGGAAGAGGGAGGAGGAGGAGGAGGGAGGAGGAGGGGGAGGAGGAGTGGGGAGAAAGAGGGAGGCGGAGGGAGGAGGAGGGAGGAGGAGGAGGAGACATGTGGAGGAGGGAGGAGTAGGAGGGAGGAGGAAGAGGGAGGAGGAGCGAGAAGGAGGAGGAGGGAGAAGGAGGGAGGAGGAGGGAGGAGGAGGAGAAAGAAGAAGAGATGAGGAGGGAGAGGGAGGAGGAGGGAGAGGGAGGAGGAGGGAGGAGGAGGGAGGAAGAGGGAGGAGGAGGAGGGAGCAGGAGGGAAGAGGGAGGAGGTAGAGGGAGGAGGAGGAGGAGGGAGGAGGAGAAGGGAGGAGGATGGAGGAGGAGAGGGAGGAGGAGGGGGATAAGACACGAGGAGGGAGGAGGAGGAGGGAGGAGGAGGGAAGAGGGAGGATGTAGAGGGAGGAGGAGGGAGGAGGAGAAGGGAGGAGGAGGGAGGAGAAGGAGGAGGAGGAGGGAGGAGGAGGGAGGAGGAGAGGGAGGAGGAGGGGGATAAGAAAGGAGAAGGGAGGAGGAGGAGGAGGGAAGAGGGAGGAGGTAGAGGGAGGAGGAGGGAGGAGGAGGGAGGAGGCGGGGGATAAGGGAGGAGGAGGGAGGAGGAGGGAGGAGGAGGGAGGAGGGGGAGGAGGAGGAGAGAGGAGGAGGATGGAGGGAGGAGGCGGAGAGAGGAAGAGGAGGAGGGCGGAAGAGGACGAGGAGAAGGAGGAAGGAGGAGGAGGAGGAAGAAGGAGGAGGGAGGAGGAGGTAGGAGGAGGGAGGAGGAGGAAGAGGGGGGAGGAAAAGGAGGAGGAAGAGGTAAGAAGATATAGGAGGAGGGAGAGGGAGGAAGGGGAGGAGAGGAGGAAGAGGGTAGGAGGAGGAGGGGGAGAGGAGGAGGGGGAGGGGGAGGAGGATTATAACGCATATGACTGTAGATAACTGCAGCAAAAGGGTCCACCTATTTGAGAAATATGCAACAATTTTACATATATAGCAATGCTATTAGAAGTTATGTCCCCTCGCTACATTATAATGTAAATTGAAATATTAAATAATATTAAGTAAATAACCGTTTTTACACTAACAAACTATGACAGTTGCCAGCGCGGGAATGAGAGGAAGACGTGTAGAAAATTTCATCTCAATCGGATGGACCGTTCGCGAACGCATAAAAGACATACATACAGATAGACATACAGACAGACAGAGAGACGGAGATTGCCTTTTATATATATAGATATGAAAGGAATCAACATTGGGGGACGATACATCAATAACATTAGATATGCAGATGATAAGCCTTGATTGCAGACAATGTGCAGGATCTGCAACAATTAGTAGATGCGGTTGTTACACACAGTGAACGACTTGGGATATAATTAAATTGTAAGAAGACACAGATTATGGTCGTCACTAAGAAAAAGGAAACACGTAAAGGAACAAGTAATATTAAAGTGCCGTCTCCGTGGCGAAGGGTTACTGACGCGGTTCTTGATCCCGCATAGCCGCGTTCGAAACACAGCTGCGCGCGGTTTGGCAGCAGACCGCGTTGCGTTGAATTTTGTACGAAATGGTATGGATAACGGTCGTTCAGAAAGCAGTGGCAAACTACTGAATGTAAACTTGCCAAGAGATCACAACAGCAAAAAATGTTGGCGTTGACTGCAAGGTTCTGTACAAGATATGCAACTAACTTGTTTGTCTTGTTTCCACACACACACACACACACACACACACACACACACACACACACACACACACACACACACACACACACACTCACACACACACACACAAATAAATGGGAATATTCTTAAACAAGTGAATCGGTACAATTATCTCGGAAAAGTCGTAACATATTATGGAAGATGCCTTGAAGAGATTAGAACAAGTCTGCAGTCCTACCAGTATCAACACCGACAAGTAATGGGTGCCGGTGCCTCCAGCCTTTAAGTGCACTTTCTCCTGCATTATCACACTCGACAGACGGTGCAAAGAGCAGAACCCTGCCGCTGTCAATGCAGAAGTCAACGCGCTCATCTATGAACACTCAGATAGCCTCGAAGTGCTCATCTATACAGATGGATCTGTTGTAAATCAGCAAAGAAGTGCGTGGGCATTTACAGCCCGTTCAGCGGGCCGAACCGTTCAAGAATCCAGTGGTGCCCACTCTATGACCACGAGCAGCATGACGATGGAAGTGATGGCAGTTACACAGGCTTTCATATGGCTGGAATCACAGCATTATGCCAACGTGTGTGTACTAAGTGATTCAATGAGCATGATTCTGAAGGTCGAAGCTGGATATGTACGTAATCAGTGAACTAACTCACTTCGGAAGTCTGTTGTCCGTAAAGTCGCCTTCATCTTCGTCCCGGGACATGCGGGAGTCGAGGGAAATGAATGAGCTGATAAACTGGCTGGCTCTGCACCCCCTGCAGATGGCCAGCCCATGGATCGTGCCGATGTTATCAACGTCCTTAAAGACATGTCGAGAACAGAAGACTTTGACGTCAGTGAATCCACATCGCTGTCCAGGATGAAAGACTTGGGAGTAAGAATCGGCACAGCCAGACGCGAGAGGTACATCGGGAAAACGAAGTGCCTCGTCAACCAACACAGAACTGGTACTATTAGCCACCGGACTCTTATGCATATGCTGGGGGAGGGGGGGGGAGAGGATCTGAACACCTATGGCCCTGTCCGGAGTGCAATGAAGATGCCCCAACTAATATCTGATTAGAACAAGAATCGCCATGGCGAAGGTAGCCTGTTGCCAGATGAAAAACATATTGATCAATAAAAGTCGTCATTTGCAACAAGGAAAAAAATGTGCTGAGGTGCTACATAGAATCTGTACTTTGGTATGTCTGTAAAGCGTGTATAATGCTCAAACAAGTTGAAACACAGCTGATTACTGTGGAAATGTGGTTTCTGGGGAAAATGCAAAGAACCAATGCCAGACAGAAAAATCAATGACCAAGTACTACAAGAAACAAATGAAACTCGTACATTGATTAGAGAAATAAGTTGTAGGCAGTCAACATTTTTTGGTTACGTTATGAGAAGAAGTAAATTAGAGAACTTGGTGACAACTGGCAAGATCGAGCGGAAGAGAACAAGGGGAAGGCATAGAAGTAAATATCTGGATGGCTTGGCCACGTGCTATGGTAGAGACAAGAGCACTGAGCTGATCCACGACTCTGGTAATCGAGTGAGATGGCGAAACATGATCGCCCACGCTTATCGGCATGGCACATGATGTATGATAACGAAAGTGTTATTGAGGATGTTTGAGGACATCATATCATGATGTTTGGCCTCATCATTGATAGTAATGTAGCGTTTAAATGGTGTTAGAATTCAATCACCAACGAGTCTGCTCACTCCAGAAACGAGCAGTCGGTTCAATTTAAACTAAACATGTAACTGAAAATCCCAGGATATATAAACGCCTTCGTCATCAAGTGCCATGCCGATACATATGGGCAGTCATGTTTTCCCATCTCACTCGATGATCAGAGTCGTGGATCAGCGGAGTCTTAGGGTAAAATGGCGACAGAATAAATGTGTTGTTGTTTTTTTCTCAGAGGGACGCTGTTTTCTGTTTTGTTTTGGTTTTCTGGGGGAGGATATGCTGTTTTTCGTAAACTCTTTAGGATTATTTTCACAAGAAACCAAGGACGGCAGTTGGTGGATGGACTTTTTAGGGCAACCGACAGATAGTTGTTGGTTATGATCTCAAGTTTTGCGACAGTACGCAGAAGATCTCTTTAACGAAACAATGGCTGCAGAAAGCAACGGCAAGTTACCTTCTTTAAATATGCCTAGTTTATCATGATTCCTCAAATCACAGAACTTCAGCTATTACCACTCACCAAAAGTACACATGACAAAAAAAAAACGGAAGTCCACAGAGTGGTCCAATTTACCTTCAGCCATAAAATACATATAATCCAAGATAAAGAGCAAATCTAAGTATAGTGCATGTCCCTAAACATAGGGTAGACTTAAACAAAATGAGCATGGCGTAGGCTGCGAACAAGCATCCACAAATTGAGAGGTCATAAAAACTTGACACCAGTGGTTGTGAAGACAAGAGAGGATGTATAGACTTGACATCGGTGGTTGTGAAGACAAGAGAGGATGTATAGACTTGACACCAGTGGTTGTGAAGACAAGAGAGGATGTATAGACTTGACATCGGTGGTTGTGAAGATATGAGAGGTTGTATAGACTTGACATCGGTGGCGGTGAAGACATGAGAGGTTGTATAGGGTTGACACCAGTGGTTGTGAAGACATGAGAGGGTGTAGACTTGACACCAGTGGTTGTGAAGACATGAGAGGATGTATAGACTTGACATCGGTGGTTGTGAAGACATGAGAGGATGTATAGACTTGACACCAGTGGTTGTGAAGACAAGAGAGGATGTATAGACTTGACATCGGTGGTTGTGAAGAAATGAGAGGATGTATAGACTTGACATCGGTGGTTGTGAAGACATGAGAGGATGTATAGACTTGACATCGGTGGTTGTGAAGACATGAGAGGATGTATAGACTTGACATCGGTGGTTGTGAAGACATGAGAGGATGTATAGACTTGACATCGGTGGTTGTGAAGACATGAGAGGATGTATAGACTTGACACCAGTGGTTGTGAAGACAAGAGAGGATGTATAGACTTGACACCAGTGGTTGTGAAGACATGAGAGGATGTATAGACTTGACATCGGTGGTTGTGAAGACATGAGAGGATGTATAGACTTGACATCGGTGGTTGTGAAGACATGAGAGGATGTATAGACTTGACCCCAGTGGTTTGAAGACAAGAGAGGATGTATAGACTTGACATCGGTGGTTGTGAAGACAAGAGAGGATGTATAGACTTGACATCGGTGGTTGTGAAGACAAGAGAGGTTGTATAGACTTGACATCGGTGGTTGTGAAGACAAGAGAGGATGTATAGACTTGACACCAGTGGTTGTGAAGACAAGAGAGGATGTATAGACTTGACACCAGTGGTTGTGAAGACAAGAGAGGATGTATAGACTTGACATCGGTGGTTGTGAAGACAAGAGAGGTTGTATAGACTTGACATCGGTGGTTGTGAAGACAAGAGAGGATGTATAGACTTGACATCGGTGGTTGTGAAGACAAGAGAGGTTGTATAGACTTGACATCGGTGGTTGTGAAGACATGAGAGGGTGTATAGACTTGACATCGGTGGTTGTAAAGATATGAGAGGATGTATAGACTTGACATCGGTGGTTGTGAAGACATGAGAGGATGTATAGACTTGACATCGGTGGTTGTGAAGACATGAGAGGGTGTATAGACTTGACATCGGTGGTTGTAAAGATATGAGAGGATGTGTAGATGTGGCATATGTTGTTGTGTAGACATGAGAGGATGTATAGACTTGACATCAGTGGTTGTGAAGACGTGAGAGGATGTATAGACTAGACATCAGTCGCGGTGAAGACATGAGAGGATTATAGACTAGGCATCGGTGGTGGTGAAGACATGGGAGGATATATAGACTAGACCTCCGTGTTGGTGAAAGAAATAAGAGAATATATAGACTTGGCATAGTTTGTGGTGAAGACATGAGAGCTTAGTTTAGTTTAGTTTAGTCGACGAATTAACATCACGGCACACGGGTGTAACCCATAAGTGCTCCGTTCTACTCCTAACTCAAACATGAGTACGGAGAAGGTCATCTCAGTGCACGAACTCCGTAGCACCGGCGAGGATCCTGAAATACTTGGGTAGAATTTAACTGGAAATTTTTCCTGGGCAGCGCCGTTAGGATACTCTGTTTTGATTTCAACTGCCAAGGGATTTTTTACGTGCGCAACAATACACACGGGTGTCCGGTCTCACTATTCAGAGATCAGGGGACATTTTGTTACTAAAAGTCCACGTGAAAAAAATTCCGGACATGAAGAAGACATGAGAGGATTATAGACTTGAAGTCTGTGGTGGTAAAGACATGAGAGGGTGTATAGACTAGACATCATTGGCGGTGAAGAAATGAGAGCATGTATAGATTTGAAATCGAGGTAAATACATGAAAGGATGTGTAAACTTGACATCGTTGGTGGTGAAGACATGAGATAATGTGAAATCTTGACATCAATGGTGATGAAGACATGAGAGGATGTGTAGACTAGTCATCGGTGGCAGTGAAGACATGAGAGCTTGTATAGACTAAACATCGTTGGTGGTGAAGACATGAGATGATGTGAAATCGTGACATCGATGGCGGTGAAGTCATGACGGGATGTGTAGACTTGACATCGGTGGTGGTGTTTATGTAAAGACTAGAAGTCTGTGGTGGTGAAGACATGTCGAGATGTGTAGATTTGACATCGGTGGTGGTGTTTATGTAAAGACTAGAAGTCTGTGGTGGTGAAGACATGTCGAGATGTGTAGATTTGACATCGGTGGTGGTGTTTATGTAAAGACTAGAAGTCTGTGACGGTGAAGACATGACGAGATGTGTAGATTTGACATCGGTGGTGGTGTTTATGTAAAGACTAGAAGTCTGTGGTGGTGAAGACATGTCGAGATGTGTAGATTTGACATCGGTGGTGGTGAAGTCCTGAGAGGATGTATAATCTTGACATCGGTGGCGGCGAAGATATGAGAGGATGTTTAGACCTGACATCGATTTCAGTGAAGACATGAGAGGATGTATAGTCTTGACATTGGTTTCGGTGAAGACATGAGAGGATGTATAGACTTGACATCGGTGTCAGTGAAGACATGAGAGGATGTATAGACTTGACATCTGTTTCGGTGAAGACATGAGAGAATGTTTAGACTTGACATCTTTGTTTGTGAAGGCATGACGGGATGCGTAGATTTGACGTATGTGGTTGTGAAGACGCGTGAGACAATGCAGTCTTACCGTTGGGGCGGTGAAGACACCTGTATCGCTGTTGTAGCCGTTTCCAAAGTTGATGAAAACGTTTGGGTACTTGACAATCTGATTGACTTCAATTGACTGGGTCTGAAGGATTGAGGCAGAGAAGGCAACAGTGCCTGGGAATAGATGTCGCTAATAATATGAATAATTGTAGTTAATGAATTTTCTATCCTCTAAATATGTTTTCTCTTGTCTTTAACATCGTTAAGTGCCATGCTGCATTGCCGATTTTTTATTTTGTTTCTTTCTTGGTGGTATATCTTCACTTTGTAGAGACATGTGATATATCTCCACTTTGTAGAGACATGTGTTATATCTCCACTTTGTAGAAGCATGTGATATATCTCCACTTTGTAGAGACATGTGATATATCTCCACTTTGTAGAGGCATGTGATATATCTCCACTTTGTAGAGACATGTGTTATATCTCCACTTTGTAGAGGCATGTGATATATCTCCACTTTGTAGAGACATGTGATATATCTCCATTTTGTAGAGGCATGTGATATATCTCCACTTTGTAGAGGCATGTGTTATCAACATAGAGGTTTAGAGGCAGTATTTAGTGTTCTCGATAAATGTATCCCTAATGTCTAGTAGACTCTGGTCAGTATGCACGATCATTTATATAGTAATTCTAGCACAGACAACATCATTTTGATCAGATAACTCTGGTAATGTACACATAATATGTTTAGGCGGTTAATGTGTGTCCGGTTAATTATATGTAGCGTAGCGCTTGCTATATGGATATAAACTATTCAAAAGTAGCGACAAATAGCCTTTCAGAATAAGAAAGACTAATCACTGCCAAAGAAGAGATCGAATGGCTCGTAATTCTAGACTATGAATTGAACAGGTCCCAGAAATTATCAAGTCTTCTAACAGTGGCCAGGCTGGAAAATGAAGGTGAACAATCGTATTAAGGTATAGACAGTAGGCCTAGATATTCGTGCTACGTATTCCTTGAAAGTAAATGAGCCACAAATTCGTGTCATGTCTCACAACAAGGAGATATACAGACTAATATATAAAGTAATAAACCTTTCGCCTCGTCACTCTTAATGCTCATATTAATATTGAATATTACTACAACAGACTATGTTCTTTTAAAATGCAAAAATACAGCAATTATTTATTAGGATAACAGGGAGTACTCTCCATTGGAGATATACCGACATACATTAGGTAC